>VXBH01006252.1:545876-584565 GCA_013400035.1 Rynchops niger | reverse complement strand
AATGATGGAGAGAGGCTTGGTGAGCTCTCCCGCCAGCTCCCTGAGTACTCTTGGGTGAATCCCATCCGGCCCCATAGACTTGTGTGTGTCTGGGTGCAGAAGCAGATCATTGACTAGTTCCTCCTGGATTATGGGTGGGTTGTTCTGCTCTCCATCCTTGTCTTCCAGCTCAGGAGGCTGAGCACCCTGGGGACAGCTGGTCTGACTATTGAAGATGGAGGCAAAGAAGGCATCAAGTATCTCAGCCTTCTCCTCATCCTTGGTTGCAACTTTCCCCCCCACATCCAGTAAGGGATGGAGATCCTCCCTGGCTTTCTTTTTGTTGATGTATTTATAAAAGCTTTTTTTTTGTTGTCCTTAATGTTAGTGGCCAAGCTGAGCTCCAGCTGGGCTTTTGCCTTCCTAATTTTCTCTCTGTATAACCTAACGAGATCTCTGTACTCCTCCTGAGCTGCCTGTCCCGTCTTCCAATTGTCAGGAATGTATGGGGATAGAGCGAAAATACCCTTTGCTGGTTTTTGGGAACTTGAAATCAGGTACTTTGTTTTTCACTGTAAAATAAGTTACAAAGTGACATCCTTAGGAAAAGAGATTTCTGGGGTTAAGAGTTAGAATTTTTATGTGTGTATGTATATCTAGTTATTTGAACCTGCTGTCACTGAAAGAGCTGCAATTCATTTTTTATGTGAGTTGGGAAAGACAAGTGACCGCATGCCATGTAAGTTACAGTGATTTCTCCCCATTTTTAACGTGGATTTTGTAGCTTTTAGCTTTTTATCCATCCGAGTTGGAACAGAGCTCCTGAGCTAGTCTGGCTCCCCCTTCAAACTTCAAAAAGGATGGCTCATCTCATCCTAAAACATACTTCCCTGTAAGGAAGATGGGATGAATGACCCTGTGAGTTACCAAGGTATCCTTAGTAACTAGCTGACTTTGAGATGGCTGAATTAGGTGTAATGAATTTCACTTCTCATCTGCAGTAAAAGCCATGCAATGTATTCAGTCGTCTTATATTGTCAAAGCCTTTGGCAGTGTCAGAACTTCAAAAATCCCAGCTGTCAAGAATTGATGGCTTGTCCTCACTCTTAGAACATTGACTTTGCTGCCTTTTGTTGGGGCTGACAGCATGTTGTGCTTTCTCTGCACAGTTATTGACTTTTTCTAGTGTCATTCTGTGTCATTGTCTTCAAGTATGTTGCAAACCATTTGTGTGTTCATGTTACACAAGGGCTCTGGTTTTCCAAGGAAGATGTGAGGGAGCCAGATTTCCATTAGTCCTGAGCCTATTTGAGACCGGATCAGCACCTACTGTACCCAGCCCCGCATTTCTTGGCCTCAGTTGGTAGCAAAGCAGCTAACTAAGGAATCCGGGTGTCTTCGAATAAATACAGCCTAGCTCTAGAGAGTGCGTTGCCCAGATTTGTTGCTAAGCTTGAACCCTTGTGCGTGGAGTTTGCCAGTTTTTAGTAAAAGTACATGAACATAATGATACAGACATATATTTTAATGAGAAATTTGCTTTTATTTATACATATATATGTAAACAAATAAATATATAAAGGGATTTTTGTTACTTCTGTTGGCTAATTAGATTAGTTTAGTGTGATACTGTAGTAATTTCGATATTGACCAGAAAAAAATGTATGATATACTGGGAGTCAGGGGGGACTCTGTTCAACCATGCAGAAATTTAAAAAAAAATGGGCTGATGTCCTAATGGTCTGAACCTGTGAAATGCAAAGTAGAAAAACATGGAAAGGGACTGGGGCGGGGAGGGGTTAATTTTGTCCTTTCTCTTTTCAGTGTAGGGGAACACAGTTGTTATTTTGCTTTAGAGCTTTTTTTTTTTTTTTTGCTTTAGAGACATATATAAAAGATGGAAAAAAATAATTAATTTTTCTGTCCATATTTCAGCAGCATATCCTTCCCAAATTAACAGCAACTTTCAGTCTGTCTGTCTTTGCGATCCACCTGCAACTCATGTAGGCTGAGAACTGGATTTAAGATGGTTTGGAATTTGGGAACACATAGTGCTATGAGGAATCAGAACTATTTTTTTTTAAATTCATTTCTTTAGATCATTATTTTCAGAAGCATCATGTTGTTGTCTAACATTTTTGAGCTTATTTGAGGACCTCCTATTCTAGATAGTGTCAGGGTGTCTTTTAAGTCTGTAAGTAGTTATAATTTTAAAACATAAACTCATCCTGTGATTCTTCATACTGACACTTACTTGTGTCGGGCCATATATATGATACAAATTATCTTTAAGTCTGTATTAAGACTGCCAAAACAAGCACTCAGATTTTGAAAAGGCAGATATTAATTAATTATCCTTCAGTACCTCGTGTCCACAGTAAAATGGGCCTCGTGGTGAGGCTTCAGTACCTCAGCAGTGAGACATACACCTGGGCTTGGTTGAGATTTTCTGCTCCAGCTTCATTCCTGGGACTGCTGCGATGCTGAATGGGAAGGTTTTCAACGAACTCAACCGGAGGCTTAAAACCTGCATGGAAAATTTCAGCCTACGCACTTAAGTTTTACAAGACTACAAATCTGAATACTGCTGAGTCTTAACTTGGAGGTAGATAAACATACCTGGAGACAGTAGAGATGGTATTTTCATGTAGTACTCTGCCTTGGCTCTTTAGATGCAGCACTCACCTGCTTCTCTGTCTCTGACTTTTCCGTACAGGTGAACCATACAGATATTTGCTCCTCTGCACATGTCCCTGCTGTCAGAAACCAAGTTGGAATATCATGTAGTTCTTCCACAGTCAGTCTCTGTCATTGTCAAAGTCAATTCAGGCTGCTGTGGTAATTCCTAAGGGTAATCAATAAATCATGTCATCACCTTCACCCCTCACGTGGTGGGGGGGAAGGGAAAGAGCACTTCATCATCAAGGAAAAAGCATTCCTACTGCCATAAATAAAAGCACAAATGCAGCGATCAATCATCTAATCCGAAGCCTTACATTTTAAACATCTTAACAAGATGTAAAGTCATGATTCAGGTGGGGCGATAATGCATAACCAATGCCCTCACCCCTTGGCAGATGGAAGTACCGCATAGGGCCTCAACTTACTGTGCTGTAGAACGTGGCTTTCAGCAATGCTGCTGCCTCACCGCATGACGCTAGCGTATGAATGCGAGTGGAAGATTAAAGCTAAGTAGTAGCTGATAGTAAAGAGAACTGTAGCATAAAAAGTTTTTGATGATAGTAAGCCAGAGGGGATTTTTCATTTCTAGCAGTTTTATCACTGGGAAGAGGGCGTCTGTCTGACTTCTGAATATTTAATAAACAGTCGGCAATCGCTTTGCGGGTAGCCAAAGTGTTACTACAGTGCAGAATGTGAACACTGCAAATACAGGTTTAAAGATCAGGATAATGAGGGTTAATAATGAAGATAATGAAGGATAATAACTAGCTCAACAGATAAGGGTGATGGTAGGAGCCTGTATCTCCAGGAAGGAATAATAGCTGTACATTTTCAAGTTCATCAGTTTGGCTACATCCCTAGCCAGAATATGTGGTAACAGCAGTACAGTCTCGGAATGTTTAATGATGTGGAACAAAACTACTCTGTGATACTCAGTTAAGGGTCACCGCTTTCAACTTGACAACTTTTTAAGCTATGCGCTTCTCTCTTTCTGACTATTAATCTCTTAGATTAATTTTCATTCTTCTTTCTTTTTGTAGGTGTTGATTTACCGCGCAGAACGGCTGCTCACCTGCTTGAGGAGAAAACAGCTTGTGTATCTGCTGCCGTGTCCGATGAGTCTGTGGCTGGAGACAGTGGTGTATACGAAGCTTCTGTGAAACAGTAGGTTTGAGAAATGCTGCAAGTCTTTCCACCAAAAATTTAAATATATCTATAAGCAGTTATGTAATACCAGCATAAGCAGTTTATCCGTCTTGCCTTTTTTATAAATATTTTGTCCTTTCATATTGAAAGGAAGGCACATTTGCCAAACAGTGAAGTTTGATTGCTTTTTTAAGCTAACAAATTTGTATTACAGTGCTTGTATAACTTGGCTGAGTAGCATTAATATGCTACCTTCTAATCCTGGGGTTTTTTCTTGCTAGAAGTTTTCCTAGAAAAAAAGCTGTATTTAAACAAAACAGGTTCTGCTATGTGGCTGCATTGACTCTGCTCAGAGTGACTCTTGTTACTTTTTGTTTTGTTTAGATGCAATCTTAAGATAGCACAGCATTTTGTTTGAGTATTTTCTTTTTAAAAAAAGATGATATAGGAAAGAGAAGAAAATCCTGTTGTAATGTTGGTATAAAAATAATCCAGGTTAGGGTTTAATATTCATGCTTCACAGGATACAATAAATGTATTTGCTGTTGCTACTTTTTCTGCAGAATTAATTCTGTAGAATAATTATATTTCTGTAGAAATAATTATTTCTACAGAATTAATCATACTAGTTCATATAGTATTGTCTGTTTTCTGGCAGTGGAACAATGAACTTCAGACTGCATAACAGAAGACTATTGCAAGCTGTGAGAGAAACTAAAATCTTTATTTTCCACCTCAGTTTTGGCAAGTTCTTCACATTTAAGAACTTTTATGTTCTTTTGTATATTCGGAGAGATGTTTTAGCAGGATGCTTACAAAGACGTAGATGTGTGGCTTCTATTGCCAGGTCAAATGCTTTTCTATTAGGACAGAAAAAGGTGCATTATGGTATCATAAATGGGTTTTATTGGCCTCTGCTAAAATTATTTCTACTTGTCAAGTTTTTCACAAATTAAAAGGTAATGAAATAGATGAGGACAAATAAAAAAGCTGAAATACAAAAGGGATTTCTCCTGAAGTGTTATAATGGTCATTCAACCTCATCTTAGCTCATGGACCCATATTTCACCCTGAACTCTGAATGCTGGTATTATTTTGCTCCATATCTTCAGTTAGACCTGATGCAACTTTCTCAGGCTGAAATAAACTCCCATCTATTAAAAACTCAGCCTTCACTTGACTGAGTGGCTCTGTGTGTGTGTGTCTTGGTTCAATAAGCGTTGTTGTCTTTTGATATCGTTTCTGTTCTCAGCTGCTGTGATCACAACTTAGCCTCTGCTCTAGCTGTAAGCCCAGTGAATAGAAATGAACAGACACTGGACCAAAAGCCGTGGATGTTCTGTGGGGCAAGTCTTTAGCTGCCCTCTCCAGTGGATGCGAGTGGTGGGGTAGCTGGAAAACAGAACCAGTTCCTGTCGTCTTCCTGTCTTTGCTCATGAAAAGACAAAAGGCGACAGTTGCATCCCCCAAGTCTGTGTACAAAAGGAAACTATTGCCATTTGTGCAAGCTGAGATTTACAGACGCTAGTTATTCCCGATAGCTCCAGGTGTGGAGACTCTTAATTCTTGCTGAGTAGGAAATAGTGAAGAGGTAATGAGCGTCTCTGTGTGAGTTGCTTATGTCTAGTAGAAGCATCTTTATGAACACGGTGTATGGAATAACTTAAAATTTGCCAGCATGCTCCTGAAGTTACAGTTCAGTAATTGATTTCTACTGTATAGACCAGTCCTTTGTATTGAGGAATTTAAGGCAGGGGAGGAAATAAATACACCCTATCACATTAGCCATCAGTCAGGAAATAAACAGTAAAAAAGAAACCTCTAAATGCAGAGCCTTAAAATAATGCTGTCATGTCTTGATGAGGCGTGGGATGTCTGTGTCATTCTCCACATTTCCTTCTTGATGTTTCCTATCTTGATCTTGTTTATTGATCCCACCAGTCTAGTTTTGAAAATCAATGAAACGCATTAATACCACATCCTCACTCAGACCTCCCAGAAGATGACTGGAAATTATCTTGCCACATGGATTCTCTATAATTCCATTCAACGCTAGAGTTGCTTTTCAGCTGCAAGACTTGGGTCCTTTTCGTTCTTTGAATGCTTCTGAAAACAGACTCAGAGGAAAGATGCTTCTTGTTTGCACAGAGGCCTCTTTATTTTACAGAGCTGCTGCTTTTCAAATATTCTCCAAAGCAGTATTTCATACCTATTTTACACGTGGTCTGATGTTTGTCAGAAATTTTAATTTCTAATTTTGTATTCAGGGGGGTAAAGAAATACTAAGTATGTATAGGAAAATGTCTTGAGTTTTTCTCTTGCCTGTTAGTCTGTCCTGCTTCAGTAATCAGCCTGAGGCCTTTCCAACTCGCTACTGGAGTTGTCAAACTGTTCAGGCAGTGACTGTCTCTAAAAGAGGCATTGCCATTGTGTAGGCTCTGAAATTCTCATTTGGAGCGCACACTGTAATTAAATCAGCCTGTTTAGGAGAATGGATATACGTTCTGTGTATGCATGCCTAAATCATTGCTGAAAGCAAACTATAATTTTCCTAAATTTGAGTATTTGCCTGTCTGCCCTAGACCAAATGAAGCCGAGGACATTGTATATAGCGAAGATGATGCAGCAACTCTAGAGGCTGCCCAGGTACAAATAGGACTCAGGTAAGTGACCAGCAAAGGGAATCTTTCTGTTCATACGTAAATGCGAACAGTAAACCTCCCTCATGTTGTCCTTTTTTTAACAGATACGACCACGGCAATTCAAGTTTTGTCATAATCATAGTTCAGCTCAGAAATCTTCCAACGTTCTCTGTCCCCCTCGGCGCTAAAGTGTAAGTCAATCACAGAGCAGTAGTGTTGAAATATGAGCGTATAATAACATATTGTACAAATTCTCCAAAGGAACGGATTGATTTACTGCTTAACAGCACTAAAATATGTATAGAACTTTTCAAACTGTAGTCGTACTTAGCTTTTCCATATTCCAGCAATGCTGTGAGGAAAAAGAAGTTATCAGGAAATTTGCACCTTCCACTGAAGTGGAACAAAAAGGATTTTTTTTAAATGATGATTCCTTTAGTGTTTTTAAACATTCTGTAGCTTTGTGAGTGCAGAACAGCTATTCTGTGGTTACTAAAAACATTGCTTTGATACTTCGCCGTTCTTTCAGCTCAGAATGTTGTCTTTTTACGTTTATGTGGCATTTTGCTTTAAAATTATGTTAAAATAGTATGTGTCTTTTAAGTGAGCTTTTAAAGGTAGGGGGCAATTCGATATATGGCAAGTGGACAAGCACAGCTACATTGAGATCCAGCTGGAGCTTGGAGGTCTGTTAAGAATTAGTTGCTGTGTTGAATTGGACAGGGAAAGTCTAAAAGTAATTACAGTGGAAATGGTATTTAGGAAACCAACAAAAGTGCCTGAATAAGAAAATGTTACCACTGAGATTCTAATCCGAAACTCTCATCCGTACAAATAAGTACAGCTTGCCTTGGCTCCTTGGGGACACTTGAACTTCAGCGAGTTTTTTACAGACTGGAAAGCTATCTTAAACTGGGGAGAAGCTTAGTAAGATTAGAGTAGAACATAATCAAGCCTTGGAAAATGTGGTTTTCTTAGTGGTTCCCTTCCCCCTGTCCCCTGTCACCTTGAATGTGATTGGCAGATCAATAGGAAGCCACCGAATATGGAAAGGATGTACAGGGATACAGGCCTGGGTGCTGCTTCCATTTTTCTGTTTGTTTTTGTTTGTTTTTAATAACAAATGGCTGTCTGTCCTTCCTTCTCTGACCCCCGTCTTTCCCCTGCTGACCTTCCAAGTCCACTGGCATTTACCACAAGAATATAGAAAAACTACAGAAGAATAAATTGATGCAGCTGAGAGGAAAAGTAGATAATAAAGAATATAGAAAGAATGTCAACAACATGTTCAGTAAGATAAAGTTAAGTCATAGCTGGCAACTTTTTAGGAATTAAAATATGCAGTTGTAATTAGTAGCCAAGCATCTTCAGTGCAGAAGTCCAGACCTGCTGCCTCTAAAACGATTTAATAAAACTAAAGCTACCCAAAACAAGGAGGAAGAAAGGACAGAGTAAAGGAAGGACCTTGCAAATAGCATTTTTTTCTGTCACTTGCCGTTGTGTGCATATACTTATATACTGTATAGATATGAACGATGATAAAAATTGGGTCTGGAAGATGATGCTGTGTTATAACTGTATTTTCTAGAACATGAAATTAGACAGACTAGTACTTTATTGAACCTTTACATACAGAGGAATAGATTTGACATGAAGTCTTTACTGATACCTGTTTCCACAGCATTTCACTTTTATGGCAGGTAGAGCCCAGACGAATACTTATTATTTGCATCAGGATCATTTTTTCATCAGTTGAGAACTCATAGGTTTGTCACAGCAAAACCCGAGGCATTAGTTGACTTTTTAACTCTAAATTAAAACGAAAGTAAGCACTCTTGTAAAACAGAGCCGATGAGCAGTTTATCTTTTCCTTCTCTGTTTACTCCTCATTCTGATCTGATGCCAATAAATTGGCTAACAAATAGAAACGAACCACCTTTTTAAACATGCTTTTAATATACTTTATCTTCTCTTCCTGCCTCTTTCCTAGATGTTTTCAAATTGCTTAATCTAATAAAATGGCTGTTTTACTGGGATTACATTATGCTACCACTTAATTTTGGGATTGGTTTGTCAAAATGCTGGATACCTGCTATCCAAGCTATCCATCTGAACCAAACAACTTAGATGTTAACTTTTATCCCAAGAAGCTTGGCAGCATTGGGGAATAAAGGCTATGCCCAAACTCAAATTTCTCACAGACCTAACTTCTTTTCATTTAATTAATGTAAAACTTAAGTTTTTCATAATAATAACAACAGTATATATGAAGTAATTATCAGAAAATATAGCGATAGTACTATAAGTCTGGGGAGAACAGGCGTTTTTCAGAATAATTTTCTTTGGCTCGCTTTTTCTTCTTGCTTTAGCTAGCTTCATTCTATTCTACAGAGAATGTCAATTATATTTAAAGCAAATAGCGGAAATAGGCTAATGCATAGACACAGAAAAGACAGAAAACAATTACTGTGCTCATCCACGTCTATGAGAAGCTGTGCGATAGGTAAATAACATGTACAAATTGCATTAGGAATGTCTTTACTCTGTCAAGCTTCTACTAAAGCAAGAGCTGCAGGTTAGCAAATATTACCTTTGTCCACGTCACAGCCATTCATATTTGGTCTATAAAAACATGCATCTGCGGAACAGCTTCGAGTTATTCCCTGTACTTAAGTTTAGGCTTGCAGGATGCGTTCTTCTAAGTCTTGCTTAATATATTATGAATTGATGTTAAGCAGTTACGGGCCTAGCTGTTTTCTTCCTCATTTTTCTTAGTTTTCTGGTTTCTTTAGAGGTTTTCTTTTGTTTATTTCTTTAAAAGAAGTCACTGCTTTTCAGTGCTGCTCACATCGTTCTAAGAGTTTAATTTTTACATCCACCCAAATTTTTCTCATTTTTTAAAAAATTAACATTAAGATGATGTTTCCTCCCATCTGTGACATGATCCTCAGTGTTCACAGTACTAAACCAGGGGATGAATTTGGACAGAGACAGAAATAGCTACCTCTCTTGCTCTACTACCTTCCCAGGCACAAAAATTCCTTTTTTGGGAAATGTTTGTGCAAGGGGCAGGGGGAGTTTCTCGCTCCTCTTTCTCACCTCTTTTCCATTCCACCTCTTGATTTGTTGCTGTTTCATTTTTCTTGCTCTGCAGTCAATGGGGTCAACTTCTATCGCGCGTCACCAGCAAATGCTGGTTTAAATACAGGTAAAGATTTTGTTTTGTTTCTGGCAGGTATATTAGAGTAGCAGTACTTCCATCCTCAACGGATATCAGCTGTCTGTTCCGCACAAAAGTTCATCCTGCCATGGAAACCATTTTATTCAACGAGATATTCAGAGTAGCCATTTCCCAAGTCACGCTGCTACAGAAGACGCTGAGAGCAGATGTTTGTGCTGTGGGTAGAAGTCGTCGGGAAGAATGCTTGGTATGCAGTTTTATTTCTGGCTTATTTTTGGCACGCGTTTGTTTATAGTGTCCCCTCTTATTTTGATGGTCAAGGCTGCTAAAATTCCACAGCCCTTGGAGACAAACTGAAGCACAACTTAGTCGTTGCTATGGTACTTAAAATACTACCTTTCTCTGAAATTCCTGGTACAGAATCTAATCCTGGATGGAAGTTTTAGGAGCTGTTTTGATAATTCTAACACTGCGTTGCCTTAACCCTTTAATTACAGATTAATATTCCATCTTTGCAGTTTTATACATTAAAAAAAACCCATAAACCTCATTGCAACATTACTCTAACACTACATTTTTTAAAGGAAAAGCTGAATAATGCTTTTACATTATATACATATATGTATATATACATATATAAAACATAAAGCAACATATGTCCAAAAGAAAAGCAAACCCTCATTATCACAACTCATCACAAAGAACAAACTAAACTACGGTTTTGCACATTGTTGTAGACTGTATAATGCCCTCCTTTTTAGTCTTTATGATCTGTAGAAATAATAAAAAGGCATGACATTCATAGACAAGCCTATTGGAAACTGGCACTTTCTAAATTTTGTTGTTAATTGTTGTCATCACCTAATTAGTGATGCTTCATTTACTTTCAAATTGCTTTTGCATGGTCTGGTAGAACTCAGTTTAGTTTTTCACCATGAGTCTGGATGAGATTTTTAGTTACAACACGCTGAAGAGATGCTGGAATCTGGTGGGGTTCATCAGCCCGGACCACTGGGATCAGCCTCTTGCTTTCAAAGATGTAGAACTTAATTCCTGGGGAGTTTGTTGGCCTTTTTCAGTATGTAAGAGGCTTCCCCTCAGGTAAGGGAAGGGCAGCAGAACAAAAATGCAACAGATGCAGGATGCAAAGGTGAAGAAAAAACCCAACAGCAAAACAAAAACAAAAACCCAACCACCAAAGACATAAAGGTTAATCACAAGATGAAAAGAAAGTGTTGGGAGTATCACCCGTGGCAGAAAGCCCTGGGCAACGTGACCGGAGTCTTGGCAAGCGCTGGGTGTGCAGCCCAGTCGCTGTGCAGATGATGTGGAGGATTTTCATCTCCAAGGCACAGCCCAAACACGAGTATTTCCTAAGTTTTCCCAGAGTTGCCAACTCAGCGGGTGTCAGTGCTTGTCCAGATGAAAGGGTTTCCTAATCTTTTTTACAATCTTTTTATCTGCTTCTTCACTGGTTAGAGCGAACAAGGTCATCCATTATTGTTTGCCGTATTGATAATTTTTGTGGTGGAACAACTGAAAAATTGACTGAAACTTGATGTTCCATGAGTTGATGCTGCAGGTTTCATTGACGCAGTTTTTCATTACGGAATGCAACAGAAAGCAGACGTGTGCATTCCAGTGGTATAGCGGGGTTTGTGTCTGTGCATGTGGGGAGAAATTCTGCGGACTTAAAGAAAAAGATGGCAGAATGGACAATAAGAAGTACTTCTATTTGTTCGTTTTAACTAGAAGTGGAGGGAGATAGAAAATTGTACAGTTAAAAAGGGAATTAAGATTCATGTCAAATTTGTGCTGCCTATTCTATGTGATAAATCCTGTAGAATTTATTTTCAACTGTCTTGCAGGAAAAAAAAAAACAGTAAATATTTTTCTTCCCCCTTCATATTTTGTGCAGGCTGGGACTCAGATCAGTCTGGCAGATTTATCATTTTCCGATGAGGCTTGTGCTCTGTGGTACAACCTGTTGCCTTTCAAGCACATTCCTGGCAAAAAACCCACGGAACAAAATGAAGAATCCATGTTTCTATTAAGCAAACAGTCATCAGACTCATTGGACTTGGTGAGCAATGTGTTGGCTATTACTGTACCGGCAAGAGAAAAGCCACGGACTCTAATTGTGCTGTTTTATTGTGGTTGCTTGAATATGTGAGCTGTCCTCCCCCGAAGGCCCGGGGCCCTGTTGTCTTGTAGGCACTTTGGTCTGTAGAGCGTGTGTGAGCAGGTCCTGTGGGGCCTTTCAGACTCGGTAGCAAGTGTGGATAGGGCTGATGCTTCTTACTGGGATACCAAATTGTAGTCCAATTTGAAACACTTCAGCTGTGTTTCATTTTAAAAAGAATGTTATTGAAGAGCTTCTTTAAGTTTACCATTGATTTTCACATGCACACATTAAAAATTGCTATTTGTTTAATTTTTGGAATTTGCATACTTAAAGCCATTGCACTGAAAATGCTGTTTATGCAAAACATACTAGTTCTGGTTAAATAAGCTTTTCTGCTTCAATACCTCCTTGAGAACTATATTTAAAAATGTAACTTTTAAGAACAACCTTTTTTTACCTAGGGATATTACAAGTATGAGAGGGAAAGAGAGACAAGACATTAAAGGATGACAGGAGCATATCTGATTGCATTATCGTTTTACAAACAATCTATTTTTGATTGAGATTTACTCTGCATAAAACCAATCAGTTAATTTGCTACACACTGACAGTTCAAACCCCTTACACTTGTGATCTGCGTCGTGTTTTCGCTGGCATCAGGGAGCAGCAGGGTAATGCAGTTCTTGTAAGAGTTGTCATTTTTTTACTTATGTTATGTATTGTTCAATTCTGGTTTCATCTTCTCTTTCCTTCTGAGCAGGATGCTGTGTCAGCTCTGCTGGAGAGGACATCTGCTGAGCTGGAAGCAGTAGAACAAGAGCTGGCTGAAGACGAGGAGGAGGAAGAGGAGGAACAGGAGCAAAGGGGCTCTGAGGAAGACTGGTAAAGCCACTTTTCCTCCCTCGCTGTTCATGCCTGAATGATTCTGCTCATTCCTCCTATTGTTAGATGGAAGAAAGGGCTGTACTTTTGGAGGAGATCATAGAATCATGGAGTGGTTTGGGTTGGAAGGGACCTTAAAGACCATCCAGTTCCAACCCCCCTGCCCTGGGCAGGGACACCTCCCACCAGACCAGTTTGCTCCAAGCCCCGTCCAGCCTGGCCTTGAACCCCTCCAGGGATGGGGCAGCCACAGCTTCTCTGGGCACCCTGGGCCAGGGGCTCACCACCCCTGGAATTGGGGTAAAGTCTCACTCTCTTGTGCGGTCAATTCATTCACCGCCTTTTAGGTTTACAGTGTCTTGGCTGCTCTGTTAACTCCTGCTGCTGGTGCTCCTCCATTCCATGTACATCTTCCTGTGAAACCACCTGGGGAGCCTGAGCCACTGGAGTTGTACTAGAATGTCTCATATCAAATATTAATTGCATTAACTATAATGAGCAACTGATAGGATTTGAAAAGAGAGCTGCTGTCTGAAAAAGCCACTGTGCGTGTGCTTCCATTGATGGTCTTGTTTTTTGAAGAAGTTGTGAGCTTTCTCAGGAAACAGATTTCTTGCTAAATTGCTGTGTTGAGTTCTGTTCCTCTGCAATTTCTTAGCCACAGTGTAGAAATATAAATCCACCCTGTATTGTGGGAGAAGGGGAGACACGTTCATTTGTTTTAATAATTTATTGCAACCAAAGTCCTTCCATGTTATCACATACAGCTATTGAATGTGGTGCAGTGTTGTCATAATGATCTTGAAGGTGAACTGTAGTAGAGCTTGCTGGGTTTTATTGGAGCATGTAATGAAATGTGTCTTCATGTGAACTTAATGGAAGCATTTGGGTGATACTCTTGTTTTCTGTGTCAGGAAAACGTGTACATGCCGAGGCCTTCTGATAGCTTTCTCTGGTGGGCTTTTTCAGTTTGAGAATCAGCCTGGGCTACTTCTGTTCACACAGGTTAGAAATGCTCGCAGAAGCCTCTGATGAAATCGTGGATGAAGAGGAAGATGGCATGAAGCTGGCTGCAGAAGGCAGCTGTGCTGATGGCATGGGGTTACTCATCAATGCACCAGAAACAAACGAGGACAGAGAGAACAGCGATGAGGCCCATGAAAGCCATCAAGCTGCTGTACTGCTAACACTGGTGAGTACCTTACAATACACGTGCCTACGCTATCTTACTGTCTCTGAAGATCTGTTTCCGAGCAGTTCATGTAGAAGGCTGCTGCATCTGAGCATTTACAATTTGATGTGGCCTTCGCTGTAGCACGTGTCAGTACGTACTTCTAATGAAATCGGCGTGGTCACTTCTGAACTACGGAGACGGCATTTAACTGACATGCTAGGCACAACTTCCAAGTCAAAGACAATTAGCTTAAAAAGTCTGTCTTCACTTTTTTTGTTGCATAGGGAGAATATTCAATATACAGGCGCAGTTCAGTAGCTTCCGCTTGTGCATATTTCAAATATTTCTGCGCATCTGTTTCATTGTTTCCTTTTTTTTTTTCCTGATTCATCTGATAAACAGGAGGAAAGATAGAACGGGGTCAAGATCTTTAAACCAATGAAAGGATTTCCTTACTTCTTCCCCTCACTTTTTGGGTGTGAAACACAAAAACTGGCTTAGCAGAGGAGGAAAGATTAATGAATAGAAAATTCCAAAATGTGTGTTAAACTGTGTATTGCTGAACTACCCACACACTGCACATAACAAATTCTAATTCCATGTTCTTGTTAACTGTTCACTTTAAATTATACTCCACTTTTCTGAAAGCACTTTTAGTAAACTTTTAGTAAACATATCCCTGATGTGGTAGCACATATTCTAGAAAGAAAATATTGAGAACACCTTTCTGCGTCTTAATGAAAATGCCGCTGCATGCATTAAACCCACAGTTCTGTAAAATAGCAAAGGTAAAAAGGCAAAGAATGACATCTCGTTCCTTCCAAGCTTGTGACAATACCGAAGTTCAACACCTCAGGGGACTTCCTGGAAACTGTAATTAACTTCCAATTAATGTGGCAAGATGCCAAACGAGCTAAGACTGCGGTATTAAAAGGACTGACAAGTCTGCTGGGTTGCAAGCAAATAGCGATCAAAGCCCTAACTCAGCGAGAGGAGACGTCAAGGACAAGAGCTGACGGCTGGGCATGCACACAGGGGCTTTGCTAAGCCCAGGCTTGGACGGACCTGGCCAGGGAGTGAAAGACAGAGCAGACCTCGCTGATCTTTGTGTCCCACATCCTCTCGGGGTTGCAGTTGCGCAATTTAGGTCTTTGCATTTATTACACTGAAAACCATGAACCTCATTAAATGGCCCGGGTTGAAGAAAATGCCCCAGTGCCCATCAGTAAGGCCAGAGGTGCCAGCTGCTGCCGGGCTTGTTCCAGCTGGGCTGTCAGGGTGACCGCTGCAGGTAAGCACAGGCTGGGCCACCTACAGGGATGCTGGCACCTGAGCCTCCCTGTGGCACGTCTGGGGTGACCGTAGTAGGCGGCAGGTCCTTCTGAGGGACAGCAGCTGGCAGCGTCGTTTCCGTGGGTTCACAAGGCTGGTGCAGCTCTGCAGACTGCCGTAAGTCAGCCCCACTGCTGGAGATCGGGGGACATATGACAGCGCGTCTGGAAGAACCCGGGCAATGTAACCTTCCCAGCTGCCCCCTTCAGTGTGCACAGGGAGAACCTGTCTGTTCTGCAAATGCAGAGCGAAATAAATATAAATGCTCAATAATAATAACAACATCTGCAGATGGCAAAGCAAAACACTTGTTGCCCCATGGTTGCATCAGACCATCTGCAGGGCAGCAAAAGCCCTTCTGCAAAAGGTTTTACTGGCTACTAAGAGTACCTTCAAAGACTCCCTGCACACTGTTAGGCGTTTTGGGAATTTCGTGTTTCTTTACTTAGCCTGGCTTCTCTCTGTGTGCAAGATGCTGGTCTTTGTCCATCCCCTGCAAGGTAACAAAAATGCTTGTAAAATCCAAAGGCACAGACCCGGTGTAGCGGCATGTGTCTGGATACAGTAATTCTTCTAAACTACATTCCTTTTCATAGGTTGATAAAGAGACTAACACCGAGGAATCGGTTAACGAGAACGCACCAGTCCGACCCAAGGACAGAGCCAGCTGGAGCTCAAGACAGCGTCCTTTTGTCAGGAACAGCATGATCGTGCGCTCACAAACCTTCTCTCCAGGCGAGCGGAACCAGTACATCTGTAGGGTAAGAGGAAAAACACTTGGAATGAAGAGCTATTAACTAGAGAGTCATTTAGCTTCTCGGGAATGATGCATTAATGACAGTGAGTCATGTACCAATTTTCCCTGTGAGAGGCAGAGCCTGTGTTTTCCCTGGGTTCGTTCTTTCCCCAACTGACCTGATGCAGAGTAGAACTGACTTTCAGCAGAGTTGTGTACTCTCGCAAAACACCTCTACTAGGGCAAAAATGCAGCCCATTGGAGAGAAGCAACACAGGTTCCTGTGCTGGCTGTCTGCAAAAAGCGTGTTTCGCCACATGTCAGCAACTAGAGCTCTCGCACAGCAAAATAATTTGTTAAAACGTAGAATAGACTTCACTGTAAACTGCCATTGCATTACCATATTTTAATAACGTAACCATTTAAGGGTAACAGTGCGGAAAGAGCTCAGTCATCAATTTTAAATCGCACTTTGTATCTCAACTGGTTTTAAACCTGGGCAGCCCAAATCCTGCTGTAATTACGTCTTTGAAAGATGCGTGAGCGCTGCCTAGGGGCTGCGCTTTAAACGTGGCTTTGGTGACAAAGTTCTCCAGTCTCTCTAGGTCTGTGGTAGCGTGGAAAAAAAACGATTTAAATTATCAGCCCTGTTGCCGCTAAACTAACTGTGAAAATCATGTGTTTAAAGATTTAAGCATGGATTACCAGCTCTATAGATTTTAATGACAGACACCCTCGAAAAGGCAGTTTGTTTTTGATCTTTAGTTTATACAGGTTACTCGCACAAGTAGCACTTAAAAAAAAAAAAAAAATACTTTAATTCTTCTCCAGTTCAGTTAGAGGTGGTTGCCTTAATCATTTGAGAACATTAAAGTTGATCACTTCTCTGTGATTATCATTGGCTTAAAAAAAATACAATCTATGGTCAGTATCTACATACTTCAATAACTATTCCATATACCCTCCAGAATGAAACGCAGCAAATTGTTTTGTAGCAATCTTTATGTAATTTGGATACGTTACTGGCTGAATTCAGAACCCAGCCTTCATCTTAATTCCTGTACACTGGAAAACAGTTGTATTGGCAAAAAAACGTGGCCTTGGCTTGCTGCCGGGGGAGGTCTTTGACGAGAGGTAATGCTAGTTGCTCTGACAGTTTAGTTACTACAAACTCCACAGGCTTTTGCATCTGGAAAAGTGTCGGGCTTTCGTAGCTGTGAACATTGCTGTGCACCTGCTGTCAGAAGCCAGAATCTAAAAAAACAAACCTTGAATTAAACCATTCTCTTTCTCATTGTGTACGGCACTGCCTGGAAGCAAAAATAGCCTGGGAAAAGCCTGTGTTTGCATAGATGAATCTTTTGCAGCTTCCGAAGTACTTGTGGGCCACTGCGGGGGCTCGAGAGCGGCCCTGTCGCTGCATCCGAGTTCACGGGGAGGCTGAGCAGCGCGGGTCTCCCCAGCTTTTGCACCACGAGCACATCCAGCCTCCCTCGCTTTGTGGCCTATCGCAGAGGAGAGCATCTGCTGGATACGTGCTGGCAAGCTGCCGGCTCCTCTCTTCTCAGAAGAGAGATGGCCTAGCTTTAAGAAAGCACCCACTCTCATATGATGTTACAGCAAACACAAAGACTTTGGAGGGGCCCAAAGGACAGACCCAAAGTCTGTGGTGCCTTTTAAGAATACCCCTTGAAAAGTGCTTAAGGAGCATCAGTGACAAGAGCTACCCGTGCGTATCCAGTGGGGAGAACTCCACGGTGAAGACAGGTTTCTCTCCTGAAAGGTGTGTTCATATTGCAAGAGGTTGTACTTCTCACCCCCAACTCCCGGTCAGCCCTGTGTAAGTGTGCTTTAGGGCTCTGGCTATTGACACGTCTTATCGTTTGAGCAACCCACAACAATTTGTTGTCATTTAGACAGTTATTCTATCACCTGATGACCCCTCCCCAACCAGGAAGGGGAATCAGAGGAAAAACAGGGAAACACAAGGTTTGAAACATAAATAGCTTTAATAGGATAAGACTAAATAATCAACATTAATAATAGTAAAGAACCAGTCTTGATCCCAATACCAACATAAAACCTACAAGGATCATTCCCAGCCCGTTCCATCAGCAGAAGCCGTGCACTCCCCGCAGGGAGGGCCAACGTGGGACACTGCGAGTGCTGCGGCTGCGGGAGGACGGGAAGGGCTCAGGGCTCCGGCACCGGAGCAAGGAGTTCTCAGGATGGCAGCCAGCAAGGGACAGAGAGAACTCCTCAACAGACTTTCTAATTTATATTGAATGTGCCGTTCATGGTACGAAATAATCCTGTTGGCAGCTTGGGTCAAGTGCCCGGGTCTCGCTCCTCCTCGTCCCCGCACCTGGCAAGGCTCGAACACACCGAGACCTTGAATCCTGCACACGACAGCTGGCCATAAAGTAAATATTTTCACCAGTTCAGACACTAGTTTTCTAGAAGTGCAGTTTTCCCAAGCATTAGAAGAGAAATCACTCCTGTGTCACTCAAACGAGGACATGTTAGCAGGATGATTCTTTTTGTCCATCCTTGTCTGAAGAGGTGAAATAAATATCCTGCAGATAGATGCTTCTGTTTTCTCTGAAGGTTACCACCACACACGGGGGTGCATCTAACGATCAGTCCGCCCTGATGTATGTGGAACTAATGCTATAATTAAGCAGAAACTACTGCTGAGCTGCGGTGCATGTTTTTGAGAAGCAGGAAGCGTTTCTGAAGGAAGCTGTAGGCACACCTATTCTTGTTACAAATAACAAGACAAAAATACCATTTGTTGGGCAGGTGCACGTCCACAGTAATTTCACTTCCCTGTAGTAAATGTGTTAAAAGCCTGCCCCAGGTAAATGAGATCCATAGTTTATAATCATATAAAAGCCAGACAGTGATTTGGCTGTACTTAATAACCACGGTTCTCCCCCTTGCATTCCTAAAGAGCCTACTTACTATTCATTCAGTAAAATCAACGCTTGTCGTGGTTTAGGAATAGAATTTGAGAGTAGACGCTTATTCTAGTTGGAAAAAAAACCCCTATACTAAGAATGACCTAGATGTGTATCAACAGTGAGGTTTTCTGCCTGGTTCTATCAATACAGATGTATTTGTCTATGAAGATGCTTTATATCTCTGTCTGTTATGTGTGTTTTGACAGTTGAATCGAAGTGACAGCGACAGCTCAACACTAGCCAAAAAGTCTCTCTTTGTGAGAAATGCCACAGAACGGCGGAGCCTAAGAGTTAAACGGGTATGTGCTGTGTTACCTGCACGTGGTTTCAAACAAAGCACGGGGAGAGCAGGAGTAGCAAACAGCTTAAACCATACACTTTATTGCAAATATTTCAGCAAAAGCGATGTGAGTACCACGTGTAGTCCTGTAGTTTCCGGTTGAAATGTCAACTGGGTGGTCTCAGTCCTGCATCTTCCCCCACCACCAAAGCGTCTGCTGTTCTAGATGTGGTTGAAGCCAGTAGCAGGACGCTGGTGCCCAGCAGCGTGGCATCTCCTGTTGAACTTCAGCTTGTTGCTGGTGAAGGACTCAAATATTACACAGTGCCCCAAGGTGACTTACACTGCACAAAAGTCAATGCCGGCAACATATATCTCGAGCAAATTTTGGTAGAAATTTCAAGGATTCACATGTCCTTTTAAAGCGGGTTTTACTCTTCAAGAGTGTTTTAGCAAAATGATTAAAGGACGAGAGCAAGACTGTATTTCTCTTGCATGGACTTTACTCTTACGTGAGTTCAGAGAGATATCTTTTAATCTCGATGGTAACTAAAAGCCACTTCTGCGGAAGGGTTGTTATCGGGTAGCAGGATTACATTTGGCATAAGAAAGAAATCCGGAATAGTCTGAGATGGCTTCTCCTGCCTGACTTACTCATGCGAAAAGTCACTGTGAGAGGGCGGTAAATAAATGTGAAATACACTAAAGAAATGCCTGTTTACAGAGTTCATAACATTATGTGTTCGCTTAGGCCTTGAAAAAGCAGATATTGATTAAAAATAAATAATGTAGGGCAAATGTGCGTAGTTTTGGTCTCCTGGCCTCGCGTTGCCCTGGGGGTCAGAATGGGGGTTTTGATTTTAACCTGTAAATGTATCATCGTACACCTGGTTGGAGAAGCTTTTGCACTTAGTTTTAACCTAGTGACTGAAGAAAAATTCCAGAATAGATGAATTTTTGGACTTGGATCTCATCGTAGCCGTTTTCTGCTAAAGAAAAACAAAAAAACCTATTTGTGCTTTTCTGACTGTTTTATGTCAAACCCTACACTGGCCTCTCTAGATAGTAACTTTTATTGTTCTGTCTCCCAAACGATTCAGCCTGTTTGCCAACCAATCATGCGGAGAGCTGCGCAAGAGTGCCCCATACGCACTTCCCTGGACTTGGAGCTGGACCTCCAGGCATCACGCACGAGACAGAATCGTCTGAATGATGAGCTTCAGGCCTTGCGGGATCTCAAACAAAAGCTTGAGGAAATGAAAGGCAGAGGAGAGACAGCCCTTCCCCTGTGTGTGCTAGAGGATGAACGATTCCAGAAACTCTTGAAACAAGCTGAAAAACAGGTATGAGCAGCATACAGATACTGTGTGAATGAATGTGCCTATGCCCCTACCTTTTTCTATAAATGCATTCAGGAATTCGGTCTGTCATGTTAAACGTTTTTACAGAAGCTCACATTCGATTAATTACACCTCTGAACTACACAGTGTAAACAATATTTCTTTATTAGTCAATACGACAGCATTTAAACTTAGAATTTGAGGTAGGATTTTTTCTAGTGCCCTCTAAATACTTTTGTAATTCAGAGTAGAATCTCTGTTATTTGGAGTAATACTTGTGATTGATGTAGTAAAATACTATAGACGTCGACTTAAAAGCTCATTTAAAATTCTCACGTCCCAGCCATACTTCTACAGCCACGCATATGCTTTTTGTCCTTCAGCAGCAGTCGACTGGCAGTCTGCGCAGAACTTGCAGCCAAAAACATCTTGGTCACAGGTAGAGCGAGACAATGACCATTGCTTGTAGTGGTAGGGGCAGGTGGGAAAGGCAGTGCTTCCACCGTGGCTTATTTCCTTAGGCAGGATGTTCTAGTTTTGGCAAAAGAAAGCCAAATTCTATTCTTTGTGTGATGATCTCTAAAACAGGGCAAGTATATGTGCGCTGTCTCTAAACTGCCGTAAGATAAGATGGGATGCCCTCGTGTGGATGAAAGACAAGAAACAGGATAGAAGGAACGAGAGCCAACAGTGACAAGTTGGAACATGGAAAATTCCAGCAAGATAGATGAAAAAGTTGGATGTTGTGGGGTTTCTGTTTTGTTTCGGGGAGGTTGGTTATTTTTATAAATTGCGATACAGGTTGTTAAGGGAGGAAAAAAGCCAACCAAACCAAAAAACTCTCCAGCCTCCAGAGGTGGAGACATTTAGAAGCTAACTGGACAGGACCCTGAGTACCCAGCTCCAGCTTCACCTACTCTGAACAGGAGGTTGGACTAAATGCCCTCTGGACCCCCCTGCCCATCCGTGTCAGTCCATGTACATCAGTTTTCCATGAGAGGAAGTTGCTCGTGACATCCAGGAGGAATTTGTACTTTTCAGCTATTTATGGTTGATAGAGATTAGTGTTTTGAAGTTATATGGAGCAGTAAAAATGGAAAGCCGTTTTAGCAAGGTGCAGAGGACCTCCTAATACGTCAGCAATAGTTGTTGGTTTTGACGGTTTGGTTTGTTTTGTTAAAAGCTAAATGTCAGTAAATGGCCTTGTGTACAGGAAGGAAGGGATGATCCTAATATTTACATACCGAGCTGAGCTCCGAATTACATGTTGGGCATGAGATGCTGCAGATAGAAGAAAGAAAAACACCAGCAAAATCATCACGGCGATCAGCAGATGTCAAAAA
Organism: Rynchops niger; assembly: GCA_013400035.1. Lineage (NCBI taxonomy): Eukaryota > Metazoa > Chordata > Aves > Charadriiformes > Laridae > Rynchops > Rynchops niger. The sequence goes on along the minus strand of VXBH01006252.1, from coordinate 562,760 downwards.
GCAAATAGGACAGGAATTACTAAGAAAAGAAGCTGGAACAAAACAAATCATTGTTTTATGATAGAAATAGATGTCATGCCTGTAATTTAAATTTTCAGTTCTGGTTCCCCTTCTCAAAGTGGATAATAAAACTACAGAGGGTGGACAGGAACGGTCACAGGAGGAAACCGCTTCCATGTTAGGAGCGGCTATAGAACTGCAAGCTATGTAATATAAATCATATAAAAATATAAAAACTATATAACGACTGAAGGCTGTAAAATCATGAGTGAGGCGGAGGAGAGCAATTAATCATTGGCTTTCATAATACAGGAAGCAGGGAACTGAAGAGGTGGCAGGTTAAATACAAGCAAACACAGCGTAACATTTAGAAACTGTAAAAATGTTTTCCGCACAACACTGAGTGCTGCGAGTTTGCAGACGTTCAAAAAGCAGTTTGATAAATTCATGGGGGGGGGAAAAAAATCCATCCGAGGTCATTAACTATAATGGTGTCACCTACTGCAAGAAGTCCTTGACCATCTGATAGCTGAGGAAACAAAACTTTTTCCCTGTATGTTCCGCTAGCTCTGTGTTTACGCCCTGTTGTGTCCTCTCTCTCTTCCTGTCTCTCTTCCCCTGGCGTCTGCTGTTGGCTCCAGCGAGCGGAGTTCTAAAACGGCTATAAAATACAAGCCGAGTTTAGGCTGAGCATTGACAAGTGTTCTGAAAACCCCTTGGGCAAAATGGGATAAGACAGCACAACGTTTAAACATCGCACGGTGTAACCGTGTGGGTTTTTACCATGAGAATGCATTGCATGAATTTGATCTTTCTAAGTTTTAACCCATAAAACCAGTTGCTTGTAAAAAAGAAGCATAGCCACATTTAATTAGAAGTTCATCTAATGCTGGATGCAGGATAGAAATGATCATTTTTAATTGTTTATTTAATTTAAAACTTCTCCCACTCTTGAAGCTATTCCCACTAGAATAGAGTACGCCTCCGCAACATTTAATGTTATAAATCCTTTGGATTTGTGCTTTCTCATTTCAGCTGGCTCTTTTCAGGGCAGCATTGTCATGTTTTCTATCTGTGGTGTCAGTGATCAACACCGTGACACGCACTGCCACGAGGAACAAGGGTAATAATATACGTTCTAAAATATATGCGGGCCGCAGCACTGCATTTAAGTCCTTCTTTCCAAGCTAGAAGTCAGAACAAGAGTCGCAGCCACTCCACCTCTTCGAAGAGAGCTTACAAAGTTTCTAAAAATATTTTTACCCTTAAAATCATTGCAGCCTTCCCCTGTGGAGCAAAACAACCCTGAGATCGCTGTACTCCGCTGTCAGCGTTTCCTCTTGGCTTAGCAAAACACAGCAGCCTAGAGAACATTGTCATAGATTATTTTTTAGACCCTGTGGGCATTAGAATGGCGCAGACTAATGCAGCAGCTGGAAGTGCCAGAGAAATTGAGAGACTCTCAAGTGAAAAATGAAACTGCAGATGTGGGGGATGTTGAAAAATCAGTGGCTGCTTCCTAGCACGCAGGAACTCTGCTTGAAGCCACATCCACAGACTCCGTACCTTCCCTCCCCTCCCGACCACACCTTCCGAAGTACAGCAAGTACATGAAGCCCACTAATACTGGCAGATCGGAAAACAGTAGGTAATTCTGTGCACCAGCAGTGTTTTCTCTTATTTAGGTGCATTTTTGTGAGAAACCAGGCAGTATTTCAAAGTTTGGGTCTTAAATCTTCACAGAAGTAAGTTTTCAGACACCGCGTGTCTCTGAAGTGCTTCCGCTTTGTGTATGTCCAATAAAGATTCCTGTGAATATCTGTAAAGATCTTTATTTCTTTTCAGTAGATCTTCTGCGTAGAGGTAATCTGTAATTATGTCGTTAATGCCCCAAATAAGTCCTTGTTCCAATGTTTTGGTGTTTAGCAGAGTTAACAGTTTTTCTTTAGATTCACTTTTATTCTTCTATACGGAAACCAACGAACCAGACAAGAATTAGTGTTTCGGCTATAATTTTCATAGCGTTTCTTCTTTGTTACCTCACTCTTAAGCTAAGTGCAGATGCAGTGATTCCTACCTGGCACTTATTTTTGGCAGGTGAGTGCCAGATTTTTGGCACTTATTGAATGTGTGGCCAATGTACTTGTGCTTTTCTGTATTTTATACAATGGAGGATCCACTGTCTTTATAATTCACGCAAGAAACATGATGTAAACATAAACCCGGTCATGTATGTACCTTCTCACACGCACACTCTTGGAGACACGGGGCTGAGATCAGCGTTTCTCCGAGAGCATCCTGAAAAAAGAAAAGGATTAAAAAATGAAACGGGAGTACATGGTAATGGAAAGTATTAAAACAAAGAAGTCATCTGTGCTGTTAACCTGAAATGCAGGAGTCACAAGAATCTCATGTATAATTAGGGAAAAGATAAAATTAGAAAATTTTGAGTTTTTCTGTGTTCAGTGCTTTGATGATAAATATTAACTAGGGGAGCTGCTAAAACATATGGCCAGTGACATATGTAAGATTAATACACTTAGCAGTTGCAGATTGCAAATTTCTGTTCACTAATTAATAAGGAAAACAGTATTTATAGGTTAACTTAATTTTAAAATCATAGCTATTTGGGAGTTGGGGACTGAGGAAGTTAACAGCAGTAGAAGCTGACTGGATTTTGAGCGATTTTTTTGAAAGGTTGGTGTTCTTTCATGTAGAACACTTCCGTAGAAAACTCTGGAGTGCATTTCAGCAGACAGAGGGTACCGCTCTCCTGCTGTGAACAGATTTCTATAAATACCCAGTGTGAAACTGGTAGTATGGACTAACTTTTTTGAATTAGTTGGTTTTGCTGTTTGGGACTCTACTGGGTTGAATTCAGAACGGGAGACAGGAACTCCTAAGGTACAAACTGATTTTGAAGATCGCTGTCGCTGGCTTGGGCGTGTGTTTTAATCTGAGGTAACACGACAGCATTTTCAAGTCGGAGTGCCTGAAGTTAAGCATCAAAAATTGGTAAAGACACATGTAATGGAGCCTGCCTCCCAGCGAGGCAGGGAAATACGGCAACTTACTGGTGGGCGTGCAGCTGCTCAGCAGCGTTCTCCTCAAGAAAGGTCCTTGATCTCTTGTTCCCGCTGGTGTTCTCTTCACTGGCCTTGGCTTTTACAGCCCTACAATGCAAATGGAAGCAATGAGGCTCACATGCAAAACAGGTGTCGTGTCGTGAGTAAAAGCACAAAAGTTCATGAATATTCACTTTGCTACCAAAGTCAACAAAACTTGAAAGTGTTTTTCGAGAGCAGGCCTGCTCTGTTTTTTTCTTGTCTGTCATTTTAGAGTAGATACAGGCAACTTTCCTGAGAGCTTTCATTGGAAATAAAAGTATTTTACATGGAAAGAGAATCACTCTCTCCCAGTTCTAAAAAGGTATTTGGATAGACAACATTTGTTCATCCAAATTTAGGTATCGTCTGCCTATAGCCCTAAGAAATACCTCATCAAAACTTATAACACCTAGTAGCCACCTGTGATGGCATGGGATTTGCTCTATTTAATTTTTTAGGAAAAGCTCTGTTATCTGATTTCATGCCCACGGCTTAGGCTTTTGATGTCAGTCTTTTCTCTTGTTGCCCCTTTGTATGGAGATTTTCATGGAATCATTTAGGTTGGAAAAGACCTTTAAGATCATCGAGACCAACCATAAACCTAACACTGCCAGGTGTTTTGCTTGACGCAGAAGAATTTGCCATTTCTTTGAAATGACCAGTTGTTCATTATTAGCAAAATAGAATTATTTTTCCTGTTTACAGGCTGAACAGTCAAAAGAAGAACAGAAACAAGGCATGAGTGCTGAGAAGCTGATGAGGAAAGCTTCGAAGGACGTGTGCCGGTTACGGGAGCAGAGCCAGAAAGTGCCGCTGCAGGTGCAGTCGTTCAGGTACGGCCTCTGCTGCTTTTCATGCTCTTTTTAGTGTAGCGAAACAACATGAAATATTTCTAAATATAATCAGACACGCCCTGTAATGTTAGTCAAAAATGCATGTGCCTTGGGATGGCGGGGAACACCATACGTTCAGCATGTAGTTCAAAGCCGGAGTGTGGCGTCGGCTGCGGGCGAGCGCGTGTGTGGCCACGGCCGTGGCTGCTCGGCAGCGGGCTGGAAGCAGCGGGATCTGCTCCGGTGATGGCAGGTGCCCCTCGAGGAGAAGAACGGTGCACATCTCCTCAGGAAACTGATGAACCACTACCTGTGCCTTGCTCAGGATTTACTGTTCAAGAGGGATCTCGAATCCCTCCTCCTTTTTGTTTCCCTCCTCCTTTTGGTTGCAGGAACAGCAGTCGATGACATGAAGCAATTAATCAAGTGTTCTTGGCATAAGCCAGAACGAACACTTTCTATCTCAAATTTTAATTCTAACTGGTCTGAATTCCTAAATGGCTGGACAGTAAGTGGCAGGCTGGCAGCCCAAAGGCCACACTTCAAAAAGCTGATCTTGCTCTGAGCTGCCGCTTCTGATGGGAACTCAGAGCTTTGCCAGTGGGAAACACGGGTGAGTCTACTGGACAGAGTTCCCTCCTAAGGCCGCCTTGTCCTCGCCCTGCTCCTTGGGCTCGTTACAGTGCTTGGCCTCACAGACTGATCACACAAAGGCATTTCTGAAGCTCTCAAGAAGGATGACTCTTCTGAGCTTTCATTTTTAAGCCCCCAACACTTATCATCTGCTTCCTGGGCTGCGGGCAGACAAGCTTGTGTAAACCGGTTACGCTTCAATAATCTCTCGCTTCATAGGAGACAGAAATGGTAACGGCGGAGGGGAAGCGACTAGAGAATGGGTTGACATTTCTGCTCCTCTCCGTCTTGCCCAGACAATTACTTTTTTCCACCCTCCCTTTTCCCAGGTCAGGACAGAATGTTTCACTTTGCCTTTTCATCCCCCCCCACTGAAATATCATCATAGGAAATGCAGTGACTAGATCAATATTTCAGTCTCATCATTGAAGTTATTAATGGAATATTGATTTTTTGTTTTCTTTTTCAAAATTGAAGCTGCTTTTTACATAAATCTGCCTAAGAAGAGAATTATGTCGGAATGCTGTGGCAACCACATTTGTTATAAATAAATTCACTGGGTATTTTCCTCACCGTACACTTTCCTACCCTGTGTTCTAAAGACGTGCTGTAGCATTAGCAACTGTACAGCAGCTGACATTGGAGTCATGCCATAAATAGTAAAATAATCACTTGTTTTCTTTTCTGATTTCAGGGAGAAGATAGCATACTTCACGAGAGCAAAGATCAGTATCCCAGCCCTTCCCGCTGATGATGTATAATTATGCATTTTCATTGAAGTGTTTTCCCACTCGCTCCTCTCTCTTCAGATGGACTGTGTCGTCACAGTGACCTGCTTTCAAAGATCTTCTACGTTACATTCACTATTGATATGTTTCTTTGCAAAATACAGTGAACTGAATTGTTGTATGCTTAAAAAAATGGTGGAAAAACCCCAACAACCGGAAAACCAAAGTAGATTAATTTTGGTATACTGATGCTGATTTTGTACAGTTTGTTTGTATTGCATGTGGTTTTATTCTGTAAAGATGGCACAAAGGAACAAAGGCAGTACTGAGCACGTGTCCTGTTGAACCGCGCTGTGTTGAGAAATATTACGTTCAACAGAAGCTTGTTTATCTTTTCACTATTTTCAGGTGAGCAGACTGTGAAGATGGCTGGTTTTGCCATGCGATATTTTTTTTTGTACAAGGGTGTGACTTTTATAGTCTAAAGTTAACCACGAGCGTAAGCTCCTTTCCAAAACATCGAGGCTGCCTCATAACAGCTGCTAACTAGATTCATCGCCCACATTGGAATTTTGTTTCTGAAAACAGATTTCTTCTGGTTTTTTGTTTTTTAATACTTTGTAGGAAGAGAGTTAGAGTTCGGAGTTTGGTTCTGTGAATGTACAGTACTTTAACCTGCACTAAAAGGTTTCTTGCGTCTGCGGGAGAGTGAGAAAGACAAGGCAGACAAGTAACCCTAAAAAAACAACTTACTCTGAGACTACCAAAAGGGGCAGCTGCTTTCTGAACTGGAAGCTGAATCAAATTCATACCACCAGCGTTGCCATCAGAATAGTTATAGCCACTGTACACTTAAAAAGGAGAGTTTCTCTGCGTTAAGCTGTTGTCCTGGAGGCTGTCTTACTGCCAGCTAGGAACAGGTAAAAGTGTGCGTTTGCTTTCCAAATATGAAGATGTTTCCTTCGAAGTGTTTGTAGCAGGAGAAACATCTATCACACACCAAGTCAAGCACCAGCAGGCTTGTTGGTAAGGTGAACCCTTTCTGAAAAGAAGTTCGGGACGAGAAGTCTTCACCTATCTCAGTACAATAATAACTTTTGTAAAGATACGCCCCTGACCCTGCATGCAGTTGAGGGTGCGGAGGTTCAATAAACAGGCGTGAACAGCATGGTTCAAATCTCTCTGGCGTGCGGCGGGCTGCCAGGAGCAGCAGCACCCGGGATGGGGTCTGTAAGAAGTCCAGAGGGTTAGATGTCGGGGGTTCTGCAGGTGGGTGCTGTGTGAGGGGACGGTGCAGCTAACAGAATTATTTCATTTTCTACTTCAGATGTTGCACTCGGATGTATTTAATGCGCCGATTAACATTTTCTTCCCCAAACAACAAGCCACATAGGCATGGACTTCATCTTTCAAAAAGCCTATAATTACTGGGTGAGAAGATGGAAGCAAATACAACCACGCTGCGGCAGCAGCTGTCTCAAACTCAAAGTGACAATTCTGGGCCGAGAGGTCTGTGTAACACCCAAGGGTTTTCTCAAGCACAAATCCATCAGTTCGCTGAAATGTATAGCCAAGCACGCGATTTTGGGCAGGATGACTGACGGAATATCCTCTGTGAACGCCCTGTTTGTTGTTCGTTTCTTGGATTTGAGATAATGTTCATGTTTGAAAGGTCAATTTTAAAAAATACAAATCTGGAATTATTTAATGTAGAGGTGAAATGAAGGTTGGCAGTTCCAACGTCTCAATTTGATTCTCTAAGTTGTTTGTAGAATGATGTTTAGAGGTGTACTTTATGATTTTTCTTTTATTTATTTACAGTCTTATTTATGTTCTGTTTAATATAGTTCAGTTCTGGCCATAAAATATTTGACATTAAGGATGCTATTGTGAAAACTATTTCGAGCTGTCGAAGTTCTTGCCAGATTAGCAGTTTCTCTTCACGTGTTGAATAATTGCCTAAAAAAGTATTATCGTCTGATCTGTAAGCATGAGGTGAGGTCAAAATTAAAGCATTGTTGGCTTTAGCTTGCAAATCTCATTTAAAAATGAGAGACTTTACCAATTTGGAAAACGAGGAGCATGAATATGTTTAAATTAAACATATTTAGAGGCAGCTTTTAACAAGTCTGGGTTTGGAGTTTGGGTTTTTTTTTACTAATTCAGATTATTCACACTTGAAACACTCAATAGAATAAGCTAAAATAATACATACAAATAACCCCCCATCAGTTGAAAATAATAAAATTTACTCTTGAAGTGGGATTTACGCTGCACAGCAGGGTATAACGAATGGAATTAGTTCTGTTTCCAGGTACCAATGTCACTGCAGCTCCATATATCAAAAATCTAAATATTACTGGTACAAGTATATTAAGCCAAATGAGCAAAAGTTCAGCAGAAATTGTAACAGAACACAAATCAAATCTTTTTAAGATTTTTTTTTTTTTTTTAATTATCACTGTGTTTATACTGTATTAAATATCAAATGCTCAGGACTGAACTAAATATTTAATCAGGTTATATTCTGAATGTGTTTCTGTTCTAATTTTGTCTGTCAAGAGTATGCAAATACATCACATACATAGATTAACTTGTCTCTGCACTTTCCATGTGTTTCAGTGATTGGAAAATACATTTTTTAACAAAGCTCTTTTCCAGACCGGCGTTTTATTTCATTTGTTTATTGCTGTTCTGTGTCTTTGTATGCTCTTTGCAGAAACAGATGGCTGCCGCAGCTTTGTCAGTGTAAAATCATTGCAATTGATAGAAAGTTCACATCAGTCACTGACAAGTCTTGGGGTAGGTTATACAGAAAGTGATTTTATGTATGTGGAAGTTAGTTCTTTCCATTCATGAAGTAAAAGCTGCAATAGCAATGAATGTCGTCACCTCTGCACCGGACAACATCCCGTTAGTATTCAGAAATACTGGCTTTCCCTAGAGATTGTGCAGGGACGCAGGCAGTCACAGTCACACACGCACACGATGGAGAGTCGTGTACTTACATGACACTGTGTCTGAGGACATCGAGTAAGACACTCATAAAAACACTCGTGTAAGTGATACAGGTCCAGGGAACCTCATTCAAAGTTGTACTGCATTAGGTTTTTGTTGAACTGGCACCACAAACTGCCTCGGGACTTCTCCTGTTTTTGTAAAAAAGACATTGTTTGAAGCAGCCCCAGGAAGAGTTGTGCCATTTAAAAGACGGTCAACTCTCCGTGCATGCCTAGAGATCAGAAATTTTATACTCGCTTATCCTTAAAAAAAAAAAAAACAAAAAAAACCCACACAAAACACACACACAAAACCCCCACCACAAACCCAAACCCTACAAAACCAAAATCTTCAGATCTCCACAGGTCATCAATTAATGTAATTAAAATTGAAGGTAAGCAGGGATTAAAGGAACTACTTAGTAAGAAATGATCCTTCCCCCGATCTTGTAAACAGGAGCCTCTCTGTTCAGCAAACCTTTCTTACTGTAGGGCAAGAGTAAGAAATCTGAAAACCTGATATCTACCCTTTTCAAAGTCTTCTACTTCCCGTTTCCAGCTGTTGATGGGTGTCTTGCACATCTGCCATGGCATACTGCTCTGGTAACTGCTGGTCAGGTGAGGAGCAGATTGTGGAGAGGAGCAGAGAGCCTCCGAGAATTATAAAAAAGCCACCAAACCAGCCACTGAATAGCGCATCCCCTATTTCCCATCTGGGCACAATCTCTGGGATGTCTTCATCCCAAAATTCCTGGATTATCGTGTGGGCAACCCAGGACACAGGGACTAAGGCCAGAACTGCAGACATCCACAGGAGTATAACTCCAAGCAGTAAGAGCCGTTTCTTTAGCTTCTGCTCTGGTTCCTCCACCTTTAGGCAATCCAAACCAAGACTAGAGATCACAAGGCTCAGCAGTCCTAGTCCATTTGATGTAGATACTAAAATCCTGGAAATCCTGAATTCTAGAGGCAAATCTAGGAAAGAATCAAAACCTTTACACTGTGTTCCTCCTACATCTTGGACTATACAGGTTTGCCAGAGTCCCATGGTCCAAAGCTCCAGTACATTTAAGTCTAAGTTGAGATTTTTCCAGTCTGGTAAATAGTTACAGGTACCGGTTAAAACCCATCCCAGTAGAGACAACAGAAATCCAACAAGCTGTAGCCTGTGGCGGTGCACCAAGTTCATTTTTAGCAGTCACAGAAGCGCTAAACTGCTCCGTTTTTGCAGGCTCTGTGGTGCTCAATTCTTTGTCATACTGAACGTGAGCAAAAGTTAAAACAACGCTTTATAAAGCAGGAAATACTCCTCCCCCTCCTGCTTTTGGAGCTGGGTTCCACGTGCAGCGTTTGGGGAACAAGGAGGCAGCGCCGTAAACCGGGAGCCGAAGGGTGGGGCCACGGCTGGGCTGGGCTCACCTTGCAGTACTTCTGGGTTGGGGGATTTTTGTTTGTTTTTTTTTTTGTTTGTTTGTTTGTTTGGGTTTTTTGTTTTGTTTGCTTTGGTTTTTTTTTTTTTAAGAAAAGCCTGTATTTTGCTTTCCGTCGCTCTGTTAAAGTATTACAGCGGTGCTGTTAGTTTTGGCATCTCACAGCTGGTTTTAAAATTAAGCTTTAACACCACAACGATGCATTTCTACTTACAGCAAATGACACTGGCCGCTTTGTGGCCAGTTAAATATCATTGGCTTCAAAAAAGGTTACAGCAACGTGTCCTGAACACAGAAATGAACAGAGCTCCGGAGCCTCAGCCAGGATGCAGAATGCCTCAGGACCTGCATCAGAAGAAATAGTGTAGGTCTTTTTACAGCGGCGTTTCTCAGCCTATTTTTTTGTGCATAAAGTAGGCAGGTGCCAGGAACACACTTGGAATAACTTGTATGGGCAGCTTAAAGCGCGAGACTGGGAAAACACAACTTCTCGGGTACGAAGCGCCCACCCCGTAACACCCCGAGCACAAAAAAAAAGACACCTGCAGAGCTTGCCAGCACTTCAGAAACCTACGGTTTTCGTAGCACAAAGTACACAAAAAAGCCCAATTTACGGCCACGCGTGTATTTAGACTGTTTAGGATGTGAAAACACTCGAGTTTGTACATCACTCCATCAGGCAAGTGGAAAATTGCAACAGGGAGTCAAGCTTTGAGGCTCATTTAATTGGTTACATACGAAAAAAGAAGCATGTTTTGGTTGAAAGCCAAGCTGTAAGGGAACATGCATATTCATTTTCAGGATTTTACAGTGCAGTTGAGAAAGCAAGAGCACCTTTTTGGGGGGCTTTTTTTTTTTTTTTTTTTTGGCGCAGTCTATGAAAACTTCAGCTGTGAAACAAAAGTTTTAAACAGTTCCGCAGGTGAGAAAACACACCACCTTCCAATCCCAGTTCGGGAGAAAACAGACGTAAGTTTAGGGAATCGGCTAGGTAACAAAGAGTCCTTTGAATTACCACTGGAACAAGCTTCTGGCTTGCACTAGGGTTTGAAAGAGATAGGGCAGTCTTTCTCTACTACTTAAATCCTTCCATTTTTAAGGCCTAGTTTCAGTTTCCAAGTGTTGACACCGATCCTGCTGTTCTGCTACTGCGTAATGGCCCACGGACGGATGGACTTCGGTGGAACAGATGGTGCAATTAAGTAGGGATCCTCCCAATATAAGACAAAATCCAGCAAACCAGCCAACAAATAACGCTTCCCCAAAATCCCACCTGGGAACAATATCTGGTATATTCTCATCCCAAAATTCCTGGACCGTGGAATGGGCAACCCAAGAAACTGGGACAATAGCTGTAATCCCCGACATCCAGAAGAGCATTCCTCCAAAGAGCAACAGCCGTTTCTTTTGTTCCTGTTGTCTTTCACCAATTTTCGAACAGTCCAACCCAAACCCTGAAAGCAAGAGGCCCAAAAGCCCCGATCCATTGGAAAAAACCATCAAAATCCTAGAAATCCTGAGCTCTGGAGGCAAAGCTAGGAAAGAATCGAAGTCCTTGCACTGCATTCCCCCTTCTTCCTGGACAACACAAGCTTGCCAGAGTCCCATGGTCCAGATCTCCAGTTCATTCAGTTCCAAGTTCAGATTTTTCCACTGGGGCAGGTAGGTGGTGAGACAGGAGAGGACCCATCCCAAGAGAGAGAAGAGCAGGCCACTTAACTGCATCGTTGGCCGATAGACCAAGGCCATCCTAAGAGCGGAGGAGCCCTAAAAGCCTGAGGAGAAAGGGTCTCCCCAGCAGGTCCGTAACAACCGCTACCTTGAGCGATGGTGGAAGCTGTGATGATTTTAGTTCTCTGCTGCCCCAAATATAAGCCCTCGCCGTTAACCCTTTGTAAGCTCTGAAACACTTTTTTGTTCTTCACGAATATAAAGTTTCACATAAAGGACGAAGGACTTCACTAAACCACGAGTTAGGCTTTCCGATAAGGATTTGATCTGTTACCTTCCAATTTGCTTGGTAAAATTATATCCCAATGCCTGATGATTACAAGCCTGAGGATGAACAAAGAGGGCTCTATGACCCCTCACCCTAAAACACAACAGAAATCTTTGTGCTTCAATACGGATTAATTAGATTTTAAGTGGTGATAAAAAGTCAGCTCTGTGTGCAACAGGACTTCATTGTAATAGCTAAATTTGAGATTTCAGGGATGTAAATCAAGGCCTTGTAAAGAAAGGTAGACTGTTTGCCTATAATCTTTATTCTTAGACTTCCTTAACATACATAATGGCTTATCTTCCACTGCCCTGTTTTATGTCCCCAGCACTGTAAAAGACGCTTTGTAAAAGATCCTTACGTTTCACATTTTCTACATTCATTTCTTTTAAAATGGGCTTTGTTTTGACCAACTCTTAAGGGGAAAAGGAGACGGGTATGGTGAAAGTACCGTAGAAAATGAAATCCTAGACATCCCTCCACCATAATGAACCCAGGCAGATCATCAGCCGGCGTAAACTTTACCTGCCCCAGAACTTTGGTGACACTGAGGTAGCAGCTTACAGCAGCGTAGTGTCCCCTTTCCTTGAGCCCACGTCCCAGATGGCACAGGGTGTATACGCTTCGTGTACAACAACTGACATTTGGCACTCGGTGCTCCCAGGAATGCCTAGTACCTTTCTGATCAAAGCAAGAGACCATTATGCCACTACCCCGTTAGGAAACCCTGCTTTTCTGCTGCTCTCATGTCAGCGATGCTCGTGCCTGTCTGCGGGGTCAGCAAGGAGAAGGTCTGTCTGCTGTTCCCCTCCACAGGCGGTACAGCACGGAGCTGAGCCGTGAGGAGACAGGCACACCTGTGCGACCCAGAGATGCTTTCTCTACTTCATTTCCTAGACACAATAATGTATTCATCTGCATATTTTAATTCTTGGTTGCTCAAAATGGGTTATCAGGTGATGGAAAAACCGTAACGCTGCTTTTGAAGGTTTCCAGAGTCCTGAAGGGTACCATTAAGGAATTTCACTGTGAGAAGATCCCTTCTTCCTTATTTCTGTATTGCGGCGTAATTTCTAACCCTTGTGTTTTTCCTGTCACAAGTTATGGAGAGCCAACACAAGGAAAGATGATCTATTTCCCTTTCACTTGTGTACCAAACCCAGTCCAACGGCTTACACCTGGTCAAGAAATTACCATGCACGAGAGCAGGAATCACCAAGGATATTACTGACAACACCGGGAACAACCTGATGCAAGCCAGGCTCCAACTTTGGCCGCCCACTAGGCAAAAGAAGAATAAAACCCCCCAACCTTGTATTCCTTCAAACTCCAGATTGCAATTTCAGATTTGGCAGCGTCGTTTCTCTCCCCTGTCTGTGTTCAGAGCAAGAATGCTACGTTCTGGAAACCACCACGACATTCCCTGAGACACTCCATAACGTCATTTGAATAACTCTTCAGATAAACCGCTGCACTTCAGGAGTGCCTCTGCTCGTTCAGGGGCTACACGCTTATTTGACTTTTAAATCACGCTTACTGCCAGACTAGCACTGGAAGCCCGTTGTGCTTCTCCTGTCTGTGAACTTTTAACATTTTCTTCTTTGCTCTTAATTCCAGCAGTCGGTACAGTGTGAGAGCACAGGATCGGGCGCGTGAAGCCCGGTCCTTTTGCTGATGTTGGCCACAGCTGGAGCAGCACGCCAGCCTCTACATGTCAGCAAGGGGAAGCATTCAGACTGCTGCATCAGTCACATCCGCCAATTAAGTGCTGCAACTTACGATTAACCATGCACTAACTTCGAGCAAGCAAAGCTTCCTTATGCTGTCCTGTGCAAGATTATAAAAGAATCCTTAGTCTTCCAGTGGGGAAAAAAAAAAATAATAGGTAGGACTTGCCATGTCACCTGGATAGTAACAAGGTCTGAAATGCCTTTACTGGGAACTTACTGATGTTATGAAAAACTCAGCAAACTCATAAATGAAAACAGATCTTCTAGCCGAGATAGACACATTAAGCTTCCATATCTCTTATTACAGACGATGCCCATGAATAATACAGCGCAGATCACAATCAGGTTCCCACAGTTCCAGTAATACTGTTTAAAGCATCGGAGATCACATCATTCACTCGCACAAACGCCAAGCATCATTTTGCAAACTGATCTTGGACTAGATGGAAGCAGAATGGGGATAGTCAGCACGCACGGCAGTTTATGCAGGTAAGTGCATTAAATTTTTACTCCCCGTAAAACCATTTGAGGCTGAACACAAAGATTCTGAATCTTATTGCAAGTAATACCTATTTTCCTTAAAAGCTTTAGCACTGCACTAACTCTTCTGGGAACCTCCATGGCCAGAGAGAGAGACACTAATACTTTACCCCCTGCAAAGGGTATTAGGGAACTGTTGTCTCTACGCAGCGCTGCAGCCCACACGATTATCCAAATGGTTTATGTTCAGCATAAGTGGAAAGAAATATCAGGTGCAGCACTTTGGGAGCTGATTAGGCAATTTAATCCCACAAAAGCAGTCAGCGTATTATGAAGAGACTGACTCTTTCCTATACTTTCAGTTCCTTAGTACGGCATAAGCACGTTCATGCTGTGGGCTCGTTTATTCTCCTCCAGCGGTCCGAAGGCGTCCTCATCCGTGAGGTACAATTGTCTGCAATAACATTCCTCAGACACTACCATAATTTTTGCTAATCTGAAGATAGCCACAGAGTTCCCTAAATATTTTTCATCGCTCATTTAAATACCTAGCATTTTCATGAATCGTTCAGAGCTCTCTCTTATCTTTAGATTCCCATCCTGTAGATACATATGCAAAAGACGGAAATGAGAGCCAGTGTATAGATTGCCTATAACTGAATCTTAGTTATAGCCAGTAAAACACAGCTACTGCCAGAAGTTGGCAAGGTAGCGTCTTCAGCATCTTACTACAAGTGAGTTAATTCATTCAGCTTGGCAGTCTTTTGCTTTCTGCCTTATCGCCTGAACTGGAAGCTGTGGGAGTTAGCACTTTCTTACCCAGCTAAGGACCCAGTTCTTTGTGGTGCTGGAGCATCTTTTGCCTTTGCATATCCGATGTGTCCTCCAGCAAAACCAATAGAAACAGCCAGCAAAGGACATACCCCATACTGCTATCCATATTGACTTCAGTCTGCGTTTAAATTAAGTGTTGACAAAAATAATTATTTGTATTGGTAAACGCTAACGTTTCAGGGTCCATCACAGTGGAGAGAGGTTGACTCCTCCCTGAATAATTATCTGCGTGCCTCCAACCACAGAGTCATAAACTCTGCAACAGAATGATAGGAGGGACATTCTGGCCTGCTAACAAGGAGGAGTGATCCGAATTTTATTTACTTATTACTAAAGTTATTATGGTTCTGCTTCTGGTTGATTTTCTCCTTGTTTCTCTCATGGAAATGACAGTACCAAGGGAGAGACAGCCTCCTACAGAGCCGGAAGGGCAGAGGTTAGGGCTTAGTGTGAGAGGTCCAGTGAATCAAACTGACACAACATGCACAAATACTACAATGTATGGGGACACTGGTTGTTATACACCTGCCTGAGCCCTAGCACGATCCATGGCAGCAACGCTGAATTATGGATACTTAGAGGCCATCACGAAAGCAGGGAAGAGAGGCAGTATGGAGAGGGACAGGCTGGTGATGAAGATTATGACAACTTCCATTTTGGAAGGGGAAAAGAGGGTAACTTTCAAACACACACACAGAGTTAGCTCATGGTGTCATAACACTTTCATAAAACATCTCACTCGGTATTTAGAGGTGATGATTTATGAGACTACGTTGTCTCTGTATTACATCTGAGGATAGTGCCCCTCAGTGAATGCTAGGACACTGCTAGAGCAAAGAAGTCACAAAACCAACTGAGTATTTTGTGGAGAAGCCGCAGCAGAAGGGGAGAGCCCAGCAGAGACAAAACATCACAAAGGCCGCATCACCTCTTCTGATCCACCCTCCCTGATGCGGGCAGAGAATAAACCCCAGCAGAGCAGCTGCTGCTGATGGTTTCACCCCGCTGGTGCGCCAGGGCCGGCACGCAGAGGGCCAAGCAAAGCTGGGCTGAAGCCAGTGGTGGAAGGTGAGGACTCAGCAAGCACATGCCACCTCAGCACCTTCAGAAGAGCCAGGAAGGGGCTGCAGAACCTTCTCATGTGGAGAAAAAGGCACAGCCATCTCTGTCCCACTGAACAGGACCTCCCTCCTCAAATGGGCATATTCCCAGCCTTTCAGTATTGCAAGGACGGCCCAACACTGCGTGCCTTCCCCCTTCAAACCCTGCACGTAATTCATTAAACAATTTAACAAGAGCCTATTATGTATGCAGAAGAAATGTACTTTGGGACGTGAAAGACTTTGCTAACAATTTCACTTGTTCAATATCTTGAAATAAGAGGTCATGCAGGATTAGTGGCACTGGGACGAGACCTAGAGGGGAAAAGCATGGAAAGAGTTAAGCAGAGGAAGGTGAAACTGCCTGTTTCTGCTGTAGGGACTTATTCAAAAGATTGAAATGAGAGCGGGTAGATTTGCCATCATTATACTGGAAGAATAAAGAATGCTTTAAGGCTCAGTACTTCAACCTTTGCAGAAACTTTTCCATCACCATCCCAATCCAGACTTCAAAGTGAGGGTTGACTGGGTTAGAAAATTAGCCTTATTCTTCAGGGAACCATTTTTGATGTACTGTCAATACAGGAGATTACTGTAAGTATGAAAACTCAAGTCACTTGAACAGTGATTGGAATGTGATTTCCTTGAATGATGGAAGCCTGAACAATTAATTTCTGAGCTGCGAAATGTGTAGGCTCCTTTATCATTACCCATCCCTTATATAAGATTCTGGTTTAATAGTGTTACACATATATATTTCTATAATGCTCTTCATTTAACACCTGCAAACAATTATTAGAAAAAGCTCTCTCTCATTCCTTAAGATGTGTTTCTTATTGTCAGTAAACTTATGAGAAATTATTTGTAGTACCCAGCTGAACCTACATGGGGAATTGTTATTGCACGACAATAGGGATTACAAAGATTATATGAACTGGTTAACCATAAATTAGAAGACTGCACATACCTTTTAACATCAAGGTAGCCGGAGTGTGAAATGAGCCGTGAGAA
>VXBH01006252.1:528244-545868 GCA_013400035.1 Rynchops niger | reverse complement strand
AAAAAAAGGAGAGAGAGAGAGAGAGAGAAGAAGCTTTTCTTCCCTCCCAGGATTTAAATACTGCTCCCCCACCCCCAACTGGAATCTAAGAATCTAAGCAAGTTCATAGTTTAAAGAGTTCATGACATCCTGTCATTAACAACCGAAACCATTAAGATTTGTCAGTATTAGTTAAAACTTAAATATACACCTTGCTGTTGTCTTCTGTCATTTTCATCCCCACCCCTTCTGTCTACTCCCTCTCGCCTTCCCTTCTTGACATCAAAAAAAGTTGAAAGGCCTCTGTCTATCCAGGTTCCTTCAGGGGGGAGGGAGCCAAGCAGAGATGCCTAAGATCACCCCTGAGGACCGGACGGATGCAGGGAGGGAAGGAGGAACGTCAGCTTCCTCCCTTCACTCTCCCCTGGCCCTCCCACCGAAGGCGGCCACCCAGCAGCATCCTCAGCCGTCAAATACCGCCTGCAGAGGTGAAAAGGAAGATGCACAGAATCCACTGACACATCTAATGCATGATGTGTTGCAACATACGGTACAGCCGAGACGAGTGAGACTGCTGGAGTTCTGATTAATTCTGCATCAGTAGATTGAGACAATGCCTGCCCATGTTCAGTACCAACCCAGAGAGAGAACTGCTGAAGACTTCTAATATCATGCCTCTGCAATAGTTACTTCTGTTTTAACTAATTGAGGATGACTGCATATTGGTAAGGTACTAAGTATCTTCTGCAAAGCATCACCCACTTCCTAACCACACTTGCACAGAGGCTACCTCCATACCCTGGATTCAAACATTTAAACAGAAAATGCTTTACCCTAAATGAAAGACAGTGAAGAGGCTTAGGTTCTGACTGCAAGAAAACAATTGTGAAGATGATTGCAATTGCTATTTCCCAATATAAAGGTAACCTGGGTTGACTTGAGCAGACATCTGCTTTGAGTTCTTCGGTCAGTCACAAGAGCCTACTTTTTCTTTTATGTAGTACCCAGCAAGAGATCCTGGGAAAGTATATTCTGCAATACACTCAAGTCTTTGTATTATTTTTTACAAAATCCCATGTAGACAAAAGGTAGCAGCTGCATGAGTTAAAGGAACACGAACTTGGACTTTAAGTCTACATCATCATGTTTAGTAGCCTTTGATGGACCCTCCCCCTATGAATTTGTCCCTAAAGCACACACTTGCTGCATCCAAAGCACCTTACAACAGTAACTTCCACAGTTTAATTTTGCCTTGCTTCATTTTATCCCCTGTAATTATAAACTCACTGCTAGGTCATTTTATCTACTAGTCCCTAGTTCTTATGCGATGTTCACTACTCTTCCTAATTCACTATCTATTCTTTTTGGTATATACCTCTTTAATATCCTTATGCAGAGGTCTTGCTTATTACCACCCTAGCTTATCATATATGCAATTATCTCTAAACAGATGAAAGAGTAGCAGTCCTACCTTCCCACTGTCAGGGTTCAATACAGTGCGCATGCTATCATTCCGTAAGAGAATTAATGTTGGAAAATAAGCCTCTCGTCTTTCACACCACTACCACCATGACTGTCATACACTTTAGGACAAATTCATAGGGGGAGGGTCACCTTTAGAACAAGGAAAGAAAAAAAAAAAAAAACAACACAATATTAAATCTTTCCTGAAGTTGGATATATTGTGAACAGCACCTTCTTGGTGGTATATTGGTATCTGCATTTTGCCATTTTGGGACAATAAGAACTGTAACCCAAGAAATAAAACATAAAAAAACCCCGAATTCTCTCAACAGTAGCCTGCTTGAAATCTAGTATCTTCCACTGTAAGATATGATCTAAAAACGGGTAGGGTTTTTTGGGGTTTTTTTTGTTTTGTTTTTTTTTTTTAAATAGGAAGGATCCACTCCCAAGTGGATATACAAATGAGTTTCCTGTCGTATTCTGCCAGATGCACAGATGGCAGGAGAGGAGGAAAGTGCTCCTTGGCACCAAGAGCATGATGATTTTCATAAAGTATAGGTTCAGTGGCTGGGAGTAATGCATCTGTATTCATGTGAAAACCCTGTATGCTACATCATATTATCCTGCTTTCTCCTTACCTAATTATCACTTCTCTGCAGGACAACGATCACAGTATTTGCTGCTATTGTGGTAGAGGGAAAAAATGGGGCATTACGTCCCCCAAGGAGTGCAAGTGAACTTCTCTGTCTGACCCACGCGTCCAGTTACACGAACCACAGCCCACAGGAATGCCACCGCCAGCAGGGTGTAGGAATATTTTTAACCTGGGGAGCTTCCCCACAAAGGTGGAATAAAATTACATGTAGTTTTCCATATAAATTGAAAGAAGCATTAAAAATCATTTTTGCCCATCTTTTCCTTACGAGACAAAACAAAGCAAACCTAGATTAATAGGCAGTTACTTAGCTTTTCTTTAAAAATCTCTGTTGACAGAAAAAAACCCAGATTATTCCTAAGCAACTTGTTCTAATGAAGGACGGGAATATGGATTATATTTCCTGAGGCCATGTTCTTGTTCTCCCCTTTTGTCCTCCTCTCTTAAACAGCAGCACCCGGCAGCTAATGTCACAGGCATGGGCACTGCCTGCTCTCTTACAAACAACATTCCTCCCGATGCAACCCCTAAAAGGAAGTAGCTTTTTGTTGATGACGCCATCACTAAATCACGTCCAGTTTGGGATTTGCTGTAATTTTGAGTTCTGCGATGATGTTCACATTCCTCGCAGCACACGCACACATACATTCTGTCTTCTGATGATGCTGAGAGGACAAGGACCTTTCCCAGGCTCCTAGCACATGTAGGGAAGAAGATGGGGACTGACAAGCGTTCCCCTTCCTCGACTCCTTGCTAGATACGATGGAGAACATGCAGGGATCCCTCCATGAAGCCCTGACAGAAAAGCCTTTGTCTCTCACCTCTGCAAGTGGTTTGCTTTCAGAAACGTTGGATCGCTGAGCTCCCCACTGAACTCTTCTTACACCTCCACAAACGCAAGAGAGAGGCAGCCTTTTTCAGATTTCTGAATCAGAATCAAACTACGTCCAAATTGTGAAAGGCTGGAGGAAAGGGAAGGGAAAGGACATTGCTCGGGAACATCTTCTCAAAGGTCTGGAGCTCAGCTCCTAAATACTGTGCCACATGAGGCATAATGTGCATCAGAAAAAAAAAAAAGAAAGGTCAGTCAGTATGTAGCTTTGGCACTTTCTCCCTCTTAATTACAGAACAGTCACATCTCTTGGATTGTTTTCTAGGGCACAGAAAACATTAGTGTGCTCAAATCATCTCACAGCTACCATGCAGAACATTTACCTTTCTTGTCATCAGACCGTGTTTCACAGAACATAGCAAATAAACTGGCTTCTCAGTCTTGTACAAGAAAACACGGGTCTATCTCTGGTTGATCTGGGGTAGCCCAAGCTCACGGAGCCGAGGAGACCAGTTGCGATGAAACCATTTGGAGGAGGGAAGAGCTTTTATCGGCTTACAGCAGCAGTGCTGCATCACAACCCTGAGGTCCCAACACAACAGGATCTTCTGACCCACTGTTGACTACGGAGCTACATCATTTGTGCAAGACCAGAAGTGGGCCAGGGAAAAGTCTGGGAGCTCTCCTGGTGAAAAGATAACAAAAATCATACAATCATAGAATCGCCCAGGTTGGAAGGGACCTTTCAGATCATCGAATCCAACCACCAACCTACCTCTGACAAAACCCATCACTAAACCATATCTCTAAGCACTATGTCTACCCGTCTTTTAAATACCTCCAGGGATGGTGCCTCAACCATCTGGGCAGCCTGTTCCAATGCTTAATAACCCCTTCAGTGTAAAAGTTTTTCCTAATCTCCATCCTAAACCTCCCCTGGTACAACCTGAGGCTATTTCCTCTTGTCCTATCGCCTGTTCCTTGGGAGAAGACACCGACCCCCCCTGGCTACCCCCTCCTTTCAGGGAGTTGCAGGGAGCGAGAAGGTCTCCCCTCAGCCTCCTCGTCTCCAGGCTGAACACCCCCAGCTCCCTCAGCCGCTCCTCACCAGACTTGTGCTCCAGACCCCTCACCAGCTCCGTTGCCCTTCCCTGGACCCGCTCCAGCCCCTCAGTGTCTGGCTTCTTTGTCTTGTGTCTGATTTAGCTTTCTGTATCAGAGAACAGCAGGAGTGAAAACATACTGTTGGAGCCTAGTAAGTGACCTAAAATAACCAAGAACAGATAAAAGGATCTTGGGGTGTGATGGAAGGAGGATACTAGAGTTTCAGTAGAAGGATCTACAGTGTCAAGTGCTGCAGCACAGCCTGAGACTGCCACAATCCCTAACGCCAGCTGGAATAGGAATTAAGGGCAGAAACGAATGACTCTTGCAAATGAATCAGGAGCTACAAATGCATAATTTGGGAGTTTCCCACTGCTCAGGGAAGAAGCAGTAGCTGGTAGAAAGCCGGGAGCTGCCTACTAACATTTCAGCAGTAAAGGCAAGAAAGATTTACAGTCAGCTGGGCAAACCAGGACAAGATGCTTTCTTTGAGAGCGTGCCTCACAGAAATGCTGCAAACGAAAGCATAAAAAGATCTTTGAAATGCTACATATATTAAGTAATACAGAAAACTTGAGACTCTGCACTGCCATGAGCATTTGATACAGATAAAACATATTATAAAGACATATCTATGGCCCTGAAGGCAAAAAATAAAATAGTTTAGATCATAATGCAAAGAAACCCCATTGTTAGAATTTGGTACAAGAAGCAGTCGAGGAGGTGGGTTGTCACAAGATTCAAAAGGCAGTTTAGATCTCGAACTGCCTTTGACTACCTTGCTTTACTTTTCTTTTAAATGGGTGGGGAATCAGTAATTTTCAAGAGCTCAAAGAGTTTCAACTGAAAGCATGCTGACGGCCCTAAACAGTAAGAAAAGTTGTCTGTTACCCAGACACACACAGGTCACGACAAATCCAAAAGGTGTGTTAAGAGCACAGATCACAGCCATGCACCAAAGCACGTCCAGGGACTGGTAGCAGATGCGAGGGAAGAGCAGAACAGGGCAAGCAGATACTGCTATTTCCTCAACATCTTCTCCAGCTTCCACCCAAATGCAGGTCAGGGGCTTCCCCACTGTAGAAGCGGTGTCTTTGCATTCACTAGACCTACACTGTTCTTTCATCCTTTTGTCCGAGCATTTACTGAAATCATAGAATCACAGAATGGTTTGGGTTGGAAGGGACCTTAAAGGTCATCTAGTTCCAACCCCCCCTACCACGGGCAGGGACACCTTCCATCATGTTCAGCTACAAAAAAACCCTTCTGATCTCAGCTCAAGCCTACAGAAAACTTTTGCCAGAGAAACAGTGTTAGCTTGTGGTGAAAGTTGGTCCCTTCCCCCCCCTCCTTTTTTTTTTTTTTAAATCAGCACCTGAATAAGTTTTCCTGTTTGTAGAGCTTATTCCCTTTAGGAGTAAAATCTATTAGACAACAAGACACAATAGAAGGGTTTTCTAGTTCAGATATCCTAGCTTTTAGAAAAATAGCCATGTGACAGAAAAATATACTTAATAGTGCCCACAGAAATTAAACATTTAATTATAAATGTGCATTTTTTTAAAAATAAATGAAATACCAAAACAAACAAACAAAAAAGATGCCAAGCTGTTCTGAATTTCATTTTCTGTGAATCAAAGCTTATGCTTTACTTTCAGAAACTGAATGCCGTTCCCAGCAGCCTCATCTCATCTAACCTTAAAGCATAAGACTTACACTACAAACTATTTCTTGGGGTTCTGGAATAAGTGAACAGTGCTTTATGCCTTCTCTTTGTTTTGTTACGTGCAAACTAAACACCAATCCCCTCCAGGCAAAAAACCCCAGACTTACTGGTTCCACGGAAGTGACAAGAACCTCAAAGGCAGCATAAAGTTATCATACAACAGTAATCAGAACCATAAAGTCAGTCTTAATGCATTGAAAGAAGCAGCCAAATCCCAAAAAGCATTAACAAATGGAGCTCACACGAGTGGCCGTGAGAAGACCCCAGCTCACGTTTGATCTCCACACAAACTGGATTGCTGACAAATAATCACAATTCACAGTTTCATAACATCATCTGGATTCAGTGGCTCTCCAGCCCAAGCAAAGTAGTATATATATATAACATGCAGAACAAGGAAGATGACCAAGGGCTGGCAGTCAGGCTCCGGTCTTTTTCTCAACTCTGATAATGGACTTAGTTTTAAGAAGAAATTTTACTACATTTTCTGTAAGTGCTTTGTTTTACTTCACTTATAAAATGGGATTCAGAGGAGAAAAACCACCCAACTATTGCACATCTAAGGCAGCCAGAAAGAACAAAACAGATACCGTGCAAGATATTTGTACAAGAAGCAATCTAACTTTGCATATTTATAAGGCAAATCATTTCACTTCCAAAAGAAAAAGCCTCTATATTGGATGAACATTTTAGTGCACAGCACATTTAGGAATAAGTCTAGCAGTGTCTATTCTAGCAGCATCTCTTCTGATGAGGAAAGCGGTCCTAAGGGTTGATACATCTTACGACTATAGGAGAATTGATAGCAGAAGAGAATTCTTTGATGTTTTATTTAAAAGTTTTGCTCAATAATTCAATAAAGAGATCCATTATAAATCAGGACAGAGTAAGAACGTGCCATGAGTACAATCCAGTAATGAATAAAAAAAAAACCTAACAGAAGGATTGCAAGCATCCGTAACTTAGGAAGCATATAATTCACTATTTAACCCTACCAAATTAAGTTACCTGGGGTATAAACCAGCATGGAGTCTTGGATCTAAATAGTCACCCTACTGTAACTCCCTCATCCTGCGAGAGTGAAAAGATGAAAATTACACAGCAGGTCCAACATTTTTATTAACAGACATGCAATGGTCTCGCTTTTTGATCACCTCTTGACGCCTGATTTTTTTCAAGATTCCAGGTGAGGCCAACATAAAAAGGAGAAGTAAGATGTATGTGTTTTGTTCCTTGTTTAGGGATGAGAGGGAAAGATACAAGTACTGTCAGGTCAGTTAGATGCCCCAAGGCCTAATAATTAATGAAAACTCTGTTGCCCACAAATCCCAAGAACAGGATTTATCCCAAAATGAGGATTTACCTTTAGTCCAAAGAAAGATATGTTGCTTTCGTGCTCCCAAGTGTCAAAAAGAACGTGTGCCACAACAGGATTGGATTTCTAGAATTTCTGGTGGATGCACCTTCACTGATACCTCATTTCCCCTTCAAGCTGCCTATATCTAATCTCACCTACAGAAGATTAAAAATATTAGTTTCCTACATTCCCATATATCTTGCCGTTCTGCATTTTCTTGCAGGAACCACAGAATTATTTTACGTAACCTCACAAGGAATCTGCTAGCAGCAAGGAAGCCAAACCAAATTAGGTAATGCACTTCCACAAAGAATCTTCCATCAAAACACAGCAAATATGGAAATTTCCAACAACTCAGCATGTTGCTACATTGCCATTTGCCCATAAATTCCAATAATACATAGCTCTGGGATCCTATTAGCATCCTAGAGAGTGAATAACAAGTGAGCTATAAATCTCAAGCACTATAATCACAGTCAGGGCTACCTATCCCCAATCTTTGAATCAAAAAAAAATATTTTTTAAAATTGCATTAGCGATTTTTATCTTATTCTATAACAAAATAAGCAATTCTGAACTGAGTGACACCTTTTATCAACTTCAGCCTGTAACCCTGTCATCTATCACCACCCTCTCTAAATGAGACATACAGGTAGAGAGAAAAAAATAAGAAAAAAAAAAATCTCAACTTCAGGATCTGTTATTACAGCAGCATCACAACTAGATGTAGATGGCTAAGCACTCTGTACTTCCTTCCTTCCTTCCCAGGAAGTAATATTTCTACCCCTTGCTAGTCTACTTCTTGCTGTTCTTGTATCCCTCCCCACCAGTCCCTATTCAATTCCACATAGTCCTGATTGTCCCTTCAGAATACATCAGAAATTGTCCCAGATGCTCCTCTGTAGGTATTGATTAAAATAAGGATAATGGCCATCATTTTTCCTGACCCAGGTACCACTGAGGCACCCAAGGTCACTATCAACACAAACCAGAACTTAGCAGGACATGACAGCAGTAACATTCACAAGGAAACAAGATCTCTCATTAATCAGTCTCCTGCTGCTTTATATTCCTAATCTGAAGGCAAATGCCACTAAATTGATATGCCTTCAGGTAAAGAATAACTGCCTTCATTTTATTATCCTAACAGGATACCTTCCTTACACTGTGATGTCAGGCGTAACTGGAAAGCCAGAAGAAATGGGAAACATAAGCCTGAAGAACTAAATCCAAGTGAAGCAGAACTAAGCCATCTCCCCTTAAGCCTCTATTCTATTTCTCTTTCTCAGTTTTGGAAAGCTGTAGTAGAAGTCTGTTCCCTTACAGACATCCCATAATCATTCAAATGTAAAACTTCTCAGATTGTGTACCAAGTCTTCAGCCTGAAGGCTTACATATATGGCAATGGAAAGCACAATTTGCTGCACGTGCCATCATTTAAATCCTTAAAAGTCAGATCTGGCAGTCATCAAAATTACATTAGGAGCTCAAAAGCCCTATTCTGCAGATAAAAAAGAAAAACAACAACAAACAAAAAACCCAACACCAAAACCAAAACCTTGTGTTTTAAAAGGTTGTGGTAGCATTTTAAAGCTTATTTTATCTGTATAACAGGGGGTCTATGCTTATGCTGCTATGGTCTCTAGGTATTCACCTTCTGATCATTTACTGTACCATAAACTAGCCCTGAATTGCCACATTTATCTCTTTTTAAGTAAAGCTTGTTATTTTAAACAAATCACATAAGAAGATATTCACATACACAATGTTTTCTGTTGCTATGTATACTAGTATCCTTTAATAAGAACACAAGTTTTAAACAAGCACAATGTAAAAGTGTATTTCTGCAACACCAGGATGATGAAATAGTAGTAAAGTGATGAACAAGTTCCAGGCAGTTTCCCCACCAAGAAGTTTCCTCTCCACTTAAATGAGACACATTTAGGGGGTTATTTCCAGACACACTTTATGTGTCTTCATGAACCAAACCCATCAGTTACATACCTCAGAGAGTGTCACGGCAGACTATTGATTAACATTATACTTACCTCTCCTACCTTACCACTTCTCTTCTGTTCCAACCTGAGCTGACAGTGCTTTCAAAGATTAAGTTTTCAATTAAATGCAGCTTGAGCTCTTCAGCGTCTGAGAGACTAACTGCTAAACATCCTTATTACGCCGCTTACAAACATTTTAACACCAGTGCAATAATGTACGACAAGTTGATTGTTATTGCTCTAACGTAAGAGAGGGCATATGGTTCCTGTCAGACTATTCTGTTTGTTTCATTCTTACAGCTGTTAGAAATTTTAGGTAGACCTCTCGAAACTTTAATTGGTTTCTGTATGCATAGCTATTTATGCTAAAAGCTTTCATTTAAACAAACACCTTAGTGCAGTTAGTACAAGGCAAAAGCAATTGTGAATCATTCACCATTTGTTTTTCCTTTCCTCATCCAACTGCTCAGTGATCCTAGGCACAAATGCAGCAGCGCTGCGAGACACGGTGACAGCACACAAAATGTTAGTGCCTGGTCCTGAACGACTTTCAGTCAAAAATAAATAATTAAAAAAAAAAAAATATTAAAACCCTCTGTAAGAGTTTGCTGGCAGGTCTGATGAAAAAGCCACATCTAATATTATTGCAAGAGTTCGCCGAGGCTCCAACCATCGCACAATAAAAGTCGACGCCGCGCTAAGTAACAACACTTGCCTCAACTTTCTGCCTCTGCTCGAAAGCTGGGTCCCCATTCTTACTTAGGAGCACAGCCCATGATCAGATGGGCAGCCTGGGGCTACTTAAAGAAAACATTCATTCTCCTCAGCTCTATGACAGCTTTTAAACAAACAGTTGTTTAAAACCGCTTCCAATTTTGGAACATTAGAAACAGCCTCAGTAAAAACAGATCTGTAAGGCACAGAAGGCTGCCGGCAGCAAGGAACAAGTCAAATCAATAAAATTTACTACCCCTCCATCTGATGGAAGCCAACAAGTCTCTTCAGACCGTAGCAAACACATGCAAATACGTTCTGTTCCAACAAAATATTTATTTCGTCACATCTGGATAGAAAATAGCATTGACCCTTTCCCTCCCAGCAAAGAAAAGCAGCAGACTAGTAGTACAGTCAGAGTAGATTCGTGGCTGGAGTACCTGCCTCTGGAGTCCTGCAGTTACATCCAAATCTATGCTCCCAGGTTTCAACCATCAAATATGGCAACGCATGCCTAAATTTGCAGAAAGCCTAATTGCTCTGGCAAACACAACTCTCTTCTTGACCGTGCCTGGGTTGTAACCTCACAGATCCCCTGCCAGACCCATAGAACGTGCATGCCTCCCCAAACCCAGCTGTACATACACAATGGGTCAGCCAAAATTGCTGCTCTACAGTCCATACATTCTGTTTATCTAGAATAAAGCCTGCTTGCTATTGCTCCCAGCACCACTCTGTAGGGACGTTTGGAAACACAGAGGGGCCTCACTGTTTGGCATATAATCACATTTTTAGGACAGCACACTCTTAGGAATTCAGCACGTCCAGCAAGATTCTGGGTGCACTTGTCATTAGCATATATCTAGCAAGCAAATAAATCCTCTGAAAACATGCCTGTGCCCAGACAGCAGTATTAATAACCAGGAGGAATAAGTGTGCTTCACGTTTCTATTAGGAATGTATTATCTTGCTGTAAATATTAACTTTGCTGTAGTTTAGACTGCTAAATGCAAATTAATGGAAAGCTCATGGGAACGTAAAGAGGCTATGCTCTTAATGATCTTCTTAATACTACCTTTCAGCATACCAGTGGGAATTATGGAGAGATGCATTGTGAGATATTATTTCTAGTGCCATTAGAACCTTAAGACACACAGATAAAAGCGCAAGATGACATAAGTATGCATAAGGAGGATTTTAGTGACTTTTTTAATAACTTCTTAATCATAGAAGTGTTTCTAATACGATTGTTTCCAGAGTGTAATTTAAATTGAAAGTTAACATTTAACAGGAAGAGATGTAATGAAGCAGTTTTAGTAGGATTTCTTATTAGAATACCTCGGGCTTGCCAATTAGCAGAAGCTATCATTTTAATATTATACACTGCCATGGCAGAAGGCGAAAGATCTGAACGGTCAGAAGATAAATAACACTGCGTCTTTGTTCAGCCCTGTTTTGTGGTAGAAACCAAATACAATTTCTAATACATGCCACGTAAAAGTGTTGAAGGTGAAATAAAGAGAGAAAACCTCCTATTTACAAGTTACTAGGGGGAAAGCAGCTGAGAACCTTTATACGGCAAGACAAAATATGTATGATAGCTACACAGGGAGACCGCTTTGGTTTTGCAAGGAGACAACTGCGCAAGACAAGACTGGGATAGATTGTCTCTGACTCAATTAAATGCTTCCCCTTTAAGCAAAGTAACTTCGAAATGGGAACAGAACAATCCAGTAAAGCTCTGCTAGATAATGTACAAGTTCAAAATGGCAGCCCCTGAGACTACCTATGCAGATTTCCTGAATTTAGATCTGTCCTGGACAAGGGTTTTGCGACAAGATTCAGCTCTTACACCACACCAATATGATGCAAGACATGTTCTGCGTCGCTAGCAGTGAACTCGATGGCTACAAAAAGGCCTCAGGTAAACTACAGATTGCCTCCCCATGCCATTATAGATACAACCAGTTAGCTTAAGAGAGAAAATCTTGCATCATTTGTGTCTCTTCTTGAGGGTTGAAGCTAGTTAGAACTATGCAGGGGGGTTGAAAAAGGTTCCTTGCTCACATCACCTGATGGGATATATACCACTAGCCCTTTTAAGTCACAAATTCCAGGTTCAGGTAGGCCTGTGGAGCAAACAACCCCTACAGTCAAAACCTCCCAATAGCAATGACCAGTCTGTCAGTTATGTTGCCTGTATTCCTTCTGGAAAGCAAAGTTTGAAACACTGCCATCTCAGCCACCAGAAAGAAATCCATAAGCACTCATTTGATACACCTGGGCATCGTCAGACATTCACATCAAGTGGTCAGATGAGACATTACTCATGAACACCAGGAAACAACTGGAAAAAGCACCGAAGCATGAATACCAAAGCGGCATAGCACCCACTGCCCTGCCGCAGGCATGCATAGATCTTTCTTCAGGGACGGAAAAGGTTAATTTGCGGACTGAGCCATCAAAGATATCAGCCTCTTTCCTTTCCCAGGAACAACTCAACACTTCCCTTTGTTCAATCTAATCTCCATCTGCAAACAACTTTCCACACTGGTCCTGTTGGACTGTTCAAACTGGAGCTCCAGTCAGGCTTTAAACAAGAGCCCCAGAAGAGCCAGAGCTTCCTTCAGGGTGCTCAGCAAGGCCTTGCTGCAGCACTTCTCCTCCCCGGGGAGCTCAGCCTTCTCAGCTCCTCCATCCCTCACTAAACACCACCTCAGAGCAAGCAGCTCTGTCCCTCTCAGAGCTCTCTGAAGAGCCACCATGCCATCCCAGCCTCCCCTCCCTCAGCACAGACCATAAACGTAAGTTTCTGCTCCTACCCGGGTTCCTCTATCTCCTCTTTTAGTTCACATGGATCTTGTGTTTTCCTTGTAGCCAAGCACTGTCACCACAGCGAGTTTTTCTCCTCATGTAGGTCTTTCCTGCCCACCTCCCCTCCTGCAGACACAGGTTCCTCACACCCCCAGGCACAGCTGAGGGCTAATGAGGTACTCAGGCTCCATTAGACCTCCTTCCTGCTAATTCAGGGTTGTACCCCTGCACTGGGTCAATCCCACAACAACTTCCAGTCTGTGTAACAACTTGGCAGTGCAAGGTTAACGGATGGACTTGCTGATCTTAAAGGTCTCTTCCAAACGAAATGTTTCTATGGTTCCCATATGGTTTTCTATGCTGAATGTACAAAAGTCATTCAGGAGCTTTATGGTTACTTTTTATTCTGAACAAGGCAGGAAACATACTGCTTTTTGCCATTATAAAGATTTGCATCAGTTTCAGAGAAATATTTTGTTTTGCTTTGAGGTGGACCCATATGCTTCAAAAACCTACAGGAGTAAAATGAGATAGACCTGCTCACTCCAGAAGAGTAAACACTTTTAGTTGTTCAGCTGAGATCAAAGAGACTCCGTTCAAACTGATTTTGACCTCTGTCCCTCAGGTTTCAAATGAATGTCCCAGTCCCTTGAGTGTTCCACTCACACAGGTGTACTCGCTTTTGACTAGGAATGCCACTTATGCTGGGGAAGTTTTCGGTGAATGGGTATGTTCTTGTGGAAATTGCTGAGTTACCAAGCAAGCACCTTCTACAAACAAACAAAACCACTTCCCTCATCCATGAAACATGGCGATTTTTGCCTTTAATGCAGCAGAACTGAACACAAAGTACTCTCACCACCACGCTCCATCAGGTTGAGCGAGGAGCTGCTCCTCAACCCAGTGTGAGAGTACTCAATTGAATGGCCCAATTTTTAATTTTTGCCTGTAAAGGGAGTAACCGCTACAGCCTGGTGGTTAGATCTGCACAAGTATTTCACACGGATTTCAGTCCCTCTTTT
Organism: Rynchops niger; assembly: GCA_013400035.1. Taxonomy (NCBI): domain Eukaryota; kingdom Metazoa; phylum Chordata; class Aves; order Charadriiformes; family Laridae; genus Rynchops; species Rynchops niger. The sequence continues at coordinate 532,204 of VXBH01006252.1, read as the reverse complement.
GGCAACTATCCTACACTAATTATTCCTAAGAACCAGAACCCACAATCTTCCTTTTTCTTTGGGAGTGCTCTCACCAGTAACACACTCACTCCTCCTGATCGAAAGCATATTTAATTATTCCACGCAAAGCTTCACTAAAGGGAATTCAGTAAGCAGAACAGAATACTTTATAGCCTGGCAATTAGGGCATTGCCTTTCAAATTCCCACAAGCAGTGAATGAAACGGACTTTGTGTACCTACTGTCCGCATGAATGCTCTAATCATTAAGCCCTTGGATAAACAAGGGGAGGGTACAGGCCACTCTTGCCTTTTTACCAGCCTAAGATAATAAATAAACCTTTTCTATCTCAACTTCATTTTAAACACAAACAAAATATATCCATAGCACGTCAACCCACCAGGCAACAAAATGTTTTCCCTACCCTTTCTCTACCTGACCCTTCAGGCCAGAGTGTAGGAAGGGGGGTTGTAGCGAAGTTGGGGTTGGTCTCTTCTCCCAAGGAACAGGTGATAGGACAAGAGTAAACAGCCTCAAGTTGTGCCAGGGAGGGTTTAGACTGGACATTAGGAAAAATTTTTACACTGAAAGAGTTATTAAGCACTGGAAGAGGCTGCCCAGGGAAGTGACTGAATCACCATTCCTGGAGGTATTTAAAAGATGGGTAGACATAATGCTTAGAGATAGGGTTTAGTGATGGTTTTTGTCAGAGTTAGGTTGGTGGTTGGACTAGATGATCTGAAAGGTTCCTTCCAACCACTAGATGATCTGAAAGGTCCCTTCCAACCTAGGCTATTCTATGATTCTGTGAATGGGCCACTGGCATGTAGGGTCACCTGGACATCTGCACCCACTGAATATCCACCGCTTCCAGAGACACCCAGCTTTACACCACCCACTTCTCTTTCTGGACTGCTATCCAATTTACACATCTGACTATGAATCAGGCACCCATGGGTCGTTTTATTAAGTATTATGGCTGTTCTTACAGGCCTGTAGAATATCCCTTTCTCTGTATGTCCTCTCCTAAAGAAGTACCACTACTAGTTCCTGAGATAGCTGTGTTTTGCATGGAGCCTGTTCTCATTAAGTCCAGAATTATGGATTAATGTCCATATAGGAAGGAGGTACCTCATCTGTGAACCTCGGTGGAACCCATATAAATGAGGGTGGCACTGAGCTCTCCAGTACTACCAACTCTGAGACACCTGTGGGCATGGCACGTGCTATTGGGAACTTTATTATCAGAGAAGCAGGCACCTCTGCATTACAGATCCTTCAATGCAAAATTGCAGCAGAGCATAAATTTTAATCTCGCATACATAAATACCACTTAAACCCATTTGTGGATCTAACCTTTAGGCCTTTTTAAAACAAAACTAACCTCAGCAGGTGTTTTTCTCTCTTTGCTACTTTTCTCTTTGCCATCTAACCTGTGATTTAAAAGTGCCAACCAGTTTACAACAAGGCTACAAACCACAGTTTGGAAATAAAAAAAGAAGGAAGGCCAATTTGCTTAACATCTACCTGTCTCAAATGAACCCCAAGTTCGTTGGGCATTTATCCTTAAAGCACACTTGACAATGGGGCAACAGGATGCTGAAATGCTCAAAGGCAAAACTGTTCTGGGATAATCGGTTTATGCACGTTCACAGAGTGTGCCATTCATTGTATGCCCAATACAAACTCCTTTTCAGTGCTAAAAAAGACAGAAGGGCTCTGGAGGTTTACTGGTCATGAATGAGATGTCTCACTCTATATCACAATATAAACTGGCAAATGTATCACGAAGCCATGACAATGCATTACAGTGCAGGATAAAATAAAAACCATATCAAAATACCTCTTTAAAAGAATGCAGACTGTAAATTCGTAGGATAGCTTCTTCCCAGATACTGAAAATATGGGCTAAATGCTCATTTCTAATCTGTGCAGCAGGCTCTTTGACTAACATTTGGCTCTCAATAAAGAGATTACTGTAGGATTAAGCCTTACCTTGGGAGGTAGAGAAGAAACAAACCTCTAATTATCTCTGCGCTTGTACTCTGGCCATGTTTTCTTTTTCTCTGAGGAAAAATAAGCTTTGTATTGTCTAAAGTTTAATGCGTGTATTCTTTCAGTTAATTTTAATGTATTTTAAAGTATTAATAAGGTAACTTGTAACTTTTATTTTCTAGTTGCTACATGTCCTTTTTAATAGGAATATTTTTTGTAATTGTTATTGCAGCATATACAGAGGTTCATGCTAAAAAGCCCTCTTTTAAACATTTTACTGTATAACCTGAAATTCCCTTTTATGTATGACCTAAACCACTCGAACCACTACAGAAGGAATTTTGGATTTGCAATCAAACAGTTTACTTTTTGTTACTATTTAACTAAACTATTGACAAATATTTGCAAAGCAAACTCTCTTTGTTAATGACTAAACACCATCAAGAACAGAAATAACCTTCCTCATTTAGAGAGGAATGCCATCCAAGGGGCAAAATATACTATCTTATTCTTCCTCCTAGGGGCAAAGTTGAAACTGGAAGAAAAATAACTGAGGGAAAAAACAAAGAAGTCTTGATCTAGAAAAATAAAATCATGGTTCTGCTGAGCAAAGCGAAGAGGGAAGGAAACTGCTTTCCAATAATGTGAGAGAAAACCCAACTCGGTGTGTGACTCTGAGGGAAAGACTGAGCAGTTAATGGCAGACAGGAATTGCAGTTTGAAATAACTTTAGAAAAGCACGTGAGATAGTGCTTTTGGTGAACTTGTTGAAGAGGAAAAAGAAAGATGAATGCAGAGAAGACAAGACGTACAGAAATGACCGAGACTGACATCAGCGAGGTACAAGAAGAGAGTAAGGAAAAAGCATGAGGAAGAGGTGAGATTGTTGCATGAGAGGGAAAACCAGGGTAAGTACTGATGTTGCACGTGCAGAAGAAATTAAAATCACCAGGAAAATTCACTAAGCTACACTACAGAAACAGGAGTTAGAAAAGGAAAACAACAACAACAACAACAACAACAACAAAGAAAGAAAGATTATCTGTCATTTTCTCACTTCTACTAAACCTAATCTAAATTACACCCATTTTTGTTTGATATAGAGGAAGTCAGGAAAGCTCTACAAAATGGGGTTTTTCCCTGGAAAATGAAGTGTCCAAATCACAATTTTCCTGAAATGTTTATATTCTGTTAGGAAAAGTAGAACCAAATACGTTATTGTGCGTTAAACTGAACTGATGTTAAGTTTGCCTAACCAACCAAACCCCCTCATTTGGGTTTAATCTATAACTAAACTTTTCCTGTGTGAATTGTTGTAGGGTTTCTGGGGAGTTATTGTTCAACCACCACATTCTATTCAATGGATTAACTTTCCCAAGGAGGATTGCAGCTTCCCGTCTGCCAAACCTGTTAAATTATACACTCCTTGCAGGAAAACCGGTATGTCATGGGAGACGTCGCCTAAACAGACACCTCGTTTAGCGATGAAAATGGGAATAAGGCACAGAACTGTTTCTTTCATAGAGTTCCCCTCTTCCCACCTGTACTCATTATTTGCTGCCAGTCCACAGCCTTATTATGGTTTTCTATTTCTTACCCTCACCTCTTCTCACACCCAAAGATATCTCTTCTACGCTCCATGCCCTTACCACTACTTCCACATCTCTTTCCACGTTACTGACACCTTCTATCTGCCCCCATCCTTATTTACTAGACACTGTCTGCTACAAAGACTAGGATGTCTGCTATGAAAAGTAATAGGCTCTCGTTAGTATTTTGGGCACATCAGCCTGTCCAGGAATCTCCATTCTCCAATGGCCTTCACTCAGACCCTTTCCACGAGCCCAGAAAACAAGCTGCTTAGCCGATGCTAGCTAAGGGGTTGATGGAGGATGTGAGTGTCTTTGTAAAACATGAAGTCCTTGCTGTGTGCTGGCACAGATACATATTTATAACTTAAAAAAAA
>VXBH01006252.1:492929-528232 GCA_013400035.1 Rynchops niger | reverse complement strand
AAAAAAAAAAAAAACCAAAACAAAACTTGGTACCAACAAAGAATTTCAAGCATAAAATAGAGAACATTTTTCAACTACATGTTGTGATGTATATGCCCAGGGGTGTAACATGTATGTGCACATGATAGGTGTGTTGATGATGTTTTCAGCTCCTGCTGATTTTTTCCTTACCCCTAGGACTTGTTATTGAAGAAAACAAATTTCCCAAGATCTATTACAAAAAATACAGTAAGATAGTTGCATTCGAGAGGTGCAAAAGAAATTTAATCTTGGATCATAGTTCAATTATAACTAGATTTCTTCTGGCTTTTTAAAGAGGTCAACTTCATGTATTTTACAAACTAAATAAGTTTACATGCAAAATTAACTACTATGTATTGCAAATTTGTAAGACATTTTAGCCTTTCCTTCTGGAATCAACTAACCTCACTGATTAGTCACACAGGAAAAAACCTTTTCGAAGCTTCCTTCCAAAGAACATTTGTGTCTGAATTGTGAGAGACCTAAAGGATGAACCAGTCAAATGTTCTCCAAATCCTGAGTAAATCGGCTTCGTGTTGGAGAGTTGTCTTCCACCCCCACAAAGGAATTTCAAAGGTGTGAGTTACTCAATGTACTTGTATTTTTCACCAGAAATAACAGATGTTCTCAAGTTTCTCCAAGCTGTGACTCCAACTGTTGTGCTGAAAAAAGTCATGACCCAGCTCCTACAAACATATTAAAACCGATTTTATTTCACTTTACATTTTATTAGCCAGTTGCTCTGTCTAATTATACCATTAAACACGGTGCTTTCAACGACAAAGGGACTCATCACACACTAATTGAAACCAATGTCAGCACTCCAACTGGGTGCCAGAGTCCTTTACAAACATTGGCAAGCATACTCAATGAACTCATGTTTAAAAAAGTCCAATCTTTGCATAATCTCTAATGTCTTGTGGTATTCAGAATACCAAAACAATAGGCACAGGAACCAAAGCAGTTTGTCAAGGATCTGTCCCTTTCTACTTACACCCCAAAACAATAAAGTTAGACCCACCTTTCTCTCTATTTTATAAAAGAGGTATTATTGGATACCTGCTTGAATAAAGCATATATGAATCAGCGATGCAACCATGGTGTAAAGCTCATGAACTGCTACTTTAGTGCAGGGCAGGATTAAATCAAGTTCACAGTGGATAAACATACCTTTAAAAACACACAACTATCATTTGCATGTACTCTTTAGTCCACCTCGTCCCCTACCTGCAAGCTTGACAAGAAGTGGCACATGATCTGCATTTTCTGAATTAGGCATATACCAGCCGGTCATCTAGCATTCCTTAGGGAAATGGGAACAGCTGAGCTCCTTCCAAAACCTTTTCACCATGAGAGCCCTCCTGTGGGTTTCTCTCTACCCACCTGGCAATAGTCACCAAATTTGCAGGATTCCAAGTGGTTTTGAGATTTGAAAAACAATTTTCTTCTCAAACTTCGCAGAAATTGGTCCATAGGTTCAAAACTTGCTATGGACGGATTGACAAAGACCATGAAACCAGGTAAAATAGTAGTATTGCACAAAATTAATGCGGTCCATGCTGAATACATTAAAAATGCCTGATTGACAGACCCTAGAAAGTAATTACCATGGTGAAATCATTAACTAGTACTGTGTTAACTCCATGGAGCTCTGCAAACAAAGATTCTCTTTTAGTTTGTCAGTGACCTAAGAGAATAGTGTCTTTCTCTTCAGGATTTACAGACTGAAATACTAAAAGAGTTTGTTATCCAAGTTTGTTATCCAAGTCAGACAAGTCTATCACAGTAAAGCCTTCACTCAAAATCTCCGTTGATAACACTAGTCGCTTGTTACAGCCATATTCATAATCCCAAGAAGATTTCTTAAGCACAATACAGGTTGCACTTTGTTTCTTTAGGGGGTATCAGATGATTACAAGCCACTAAAAAGTCTATTTTTTTCTCTCTCATAGCAAATTACATAATTTTTAGTTTAATGAAGTCAGATAAAGAGTGCGTGTCTTCTTACAGCATTGTCTCAATCAAAATATACTTTTGAAAAATAACAAGATGTTTTGACTGCTGACAACTGAATTGATTTTATACAAAATAATTTCTCTAGTGCCTTGTTTCCTATACACACCAGACAAATATTCAGAGCCTCAGCTCTCTACATATTAATGGCTAAAAAGACATGAATGCATAGCCTTTGAGACTTTTTCACATAAAGAAGGAGGAAGCCTTCCTTACCTGCAGTCAGAGAGGTTTTGTCTGTGTATGGTTTATTCATACAGTGTGTATGTTATTTGAACAACTTAAGTCAAAGGCCTTTTTACCATGTACCTGCTACAATCAATACTTAACATCCAGATGATTAATAGGGTTTGCAGCTTGGGAATCAAGTCTTCCTGAATACTAAAGAGTCAAATATCTAGTGGTGTTTATTGGGTGTATAATCTACCTTTTAAAAGCATAAATATTCTGAAACTTCATGGCCCTGTCACCTTAATTAGCCAAACCACTAGACAATTAAAGAGACGTTTTATTATCACCACTTGGGGAAAAAAAATGCCTTTCATTGCCTGCATGGTGAAATTACTAAGAAATCTACAGAGAATTGCACTAGAGAATTGTACTGAAATCACTGAGATAAAACTCTGTATAACTTGGTGTCAGTGGATGGCATCAGGGACTGATCACAGAAGGGCTGAAGGTCTCCCCTCCCAACTGGCATGTGTGTCCACGCTGCTGGGGCTCCAGTGCCTCTGAGGACTTTGAGAGTAGTTTTCACTACTTTCACTATTCAGTTCCTAGATTCTCTTGCAATTAGTCCAACAGCCTGTAAATGATAACTGGATATTTTTAAAGGTGTGTATATATCCCCTGTGAACTGGATGGAGTCATGCCCTGCACTGGGCTCATTTTAAATTAGCACTTCATGAGCTTTATTCCATGCTTGCAAAAACTGGACCTCTTTAAACCAGAGGCATTACGAGGTAATAAAGTCATGGAAAACATGGAAAGGAGGCAGGCTTGTTGCAGGGAGCTGTGACATAGCAAACAACCATACAGAAAAACAGGTTTAATTAGTTTGCTTCCCACACATCTCTTTTATGTAGGCTGCCCTAAGGAATAAAACAAATGCCCTACATAAACTCTAGTGTATTATGTCAATAGAACCATCTTTATCAAATGTACTTGTGATCTTGCCAAAGAAAATATCAAAGTTGTTTGACAAGACCCATTTTTCCTGAGTAAAACAGGCACTTTATGGTCATGAATGAAAATGTGATATTCCAGCTACTAAATATTGAAAGCATGTAGACATCCCAATTCTCAAGCTTTCTGTCCACCTCTCAGTGAGGTCTTAAGTCTCTAAGAATCTGAAATTACACACCCTGGTTATTAGTCTAAATTCTGCTCCAGTTCATCACTTCCAATCACTTGGAAGCTATAAGTTACAACAGAATATTCACTTTTCTCTACCTACACATGAGATGATAAAATCACAGAATTTCCAAAAGGAACAGAAATAGGAAAAAAATGCCATTTTATATTCTCCATAAAACAGAATTATGCAGAACCACATGTAGCCCCATTCTAGAACCAAAATTCTACACAGATGTGGCCAGATGTTTGTGCAGTCAGCATTGTGGGTGATTGTGATGCATGACCTCAGGGTGCAGTCTGGTAAAGACTGTTACAAAGCCAGTAACAGTCATCTGCCACAAAAGGTGCAGTCCCAGTCTCTCTTTTAATCCCTATGGCAAATTGGTTTCTGGAATCAACGGATTTAACCAACTTTAGTATGGCAAATTCAATATCCTATGTTGGAGCTACTTCCTGGAAGTTCATTGCGAACTTACAAGAGAAATTATTTGGTTTGCTCTGTCTTTATTATTAATGCTGCTCTTAAAATTACACCAGAACCCACCCTCATTGTAGCTTGCACTGTACAGTCGTAAAACAAAGAGGCTGTTTTGACTCTAAAGTGCTTATTATTTATTACTAGGCTTAGAGAGAAGATGAGGAGGAGGAAGATGTGATACCGGTTCATATGAAAAAGTATATATAGCAAAACAGTTATATAGCTATGCTCAGACTGACACGACCTTGGGGCAGAGACGAGATGCTTGAAAAAGCAGAGGACGATGGGCTTCGGGGTATTTACACAGATTTTGAGCTATGCATAATCAGCAGCACGAAAGCATGAAAGCTAGTGTACAAGAGTGCTTTAAATGACTGGCATCATTTATATAATGGCAGTGAGGGACTACTTAGTGTTGTAGATGAGACATGGGTTGAAAAGTAAAGAGAAGTCATTTGTATTTCACACAGTAAGGAAAAGGAAGCCAATGGCATTGTGCAAAAAAGAGGAGTGACAGGACTGGGACAATGAGCCAAGAAAATGACCTTTGCAATTGCACTGGAAGACAATGAAAGTGTTGTTAAGTGCATATGTGTTATGCACGTAGCTCCCAGCTGGTTGTTCTGGGGGGAGGGAGGCAGGAGGCCACGGGAGCTGAGAAGGTAACCAAGACATACCTGAAAAAGATAAAAAGCAGTAACAGGACAGAAAGCACCTGTTGAAAACAGACTAGAGCCCACAGATAAACAACTTGAACAGCTGGTTTCCATGAGACAAGAGCCAGCCCAAGTGCATCCTACCATTAAGTGTTGTGTAATTAAAGGTTAGAAATATTTTGTAAGAAATTCATATAAATCTGAGACTGCAGTCTAGAAAGCAGCAGTAATGAAGACTGTAAGTCAGAAACAATGTTGTCCCTGAAACATTAAGCCCATGCTGAACTTCATGTAAACTGGACAGTTCTCAGTGTTCACTTGAGCCTCAATTAAGTTTAAAGCAATTGCATTACAGTTACTGTCTTTCTCACAATGTTTCTACAGTTTTCTCACCAGGACTTCAAAACTGCGAGCAAGCAGAGATAAAGGACGAGTCTGAAGAAAAGGCTTGTCACCTGACAGAACTCTTGAGTACTGATTTAGGGATACAAAGAAGATGTGGATTTGGATTAGCAGGCTACCCATGGATTCTCCCAGCATACTGAATTCCCCTGGATTGGAAAGGGATTGTCTGGGTATAGCATAAACAGTAAAGCAGGTCCTTCTTTGTCCAAGAAAAAAGCCCTTTATTTTCTAATTCTGTCCAGGTGTCTGCCAGCAAAGAGATTTGCTGTAAGCCTTTAAGTGTTGTACACTGACCAAATTCTATATTAAAAAGTTCCATGTGGACAAATCAGACTAAAGCACACATTTAGGGAGACTTGGGAGACCTACAGGAGTACTTTCATGCAGTGATAGCAAAGAATACTCTGACAGCTAGCGAAATTCGGCTGTGAGCAGCTAATTATCATGTGCTCCAAACCTCTTTTGACAGACTAAAACCCTCTGCAGTTGAAGCTCTGCAGTCTCTGAAAAGCTTATCTGGAGTTTATCCTCTGGACGCTGTGGGGAGAAGGGGAGTGACCCTTCCCTGAGTAATTATGTAGCTTTATCTGCCTTCTCAGATGGAAGATGAAATTTCAATTTTGAAGGCTTTTATATAGTCTTGACATATATTTTGCTGCTTTTAAAAACCAGGTACTCAGTTTTGCGCTTACCAAAACAAATGCTTTTTGAGGTGTAGGGCTCTAAGAAGTGATTCATCACCCTTTTTCCAGGAGGTAAAAAAGTTGTGCTGGTATAATCAATGCCTCTGTCTGTGCCTGGTGGTTTGAGCCCAAATTGTATCCAGCCTGGGAAGAAACGGTGTCACCCCAAGGTTGGTTTCTAGTGAGGAGCACGGCCTGTAAGGAATCAAAGACAGGATTACCCTGTGCTACTAGCTCAGAGCACTAACAAGATTAAAGGGTCCTGTAAAACTTTAATATTCTGCATCCTATGCCTTGTTAGGGTTTTCCCCCTTTCCTTTTCTAGGACAAGAATCAATTTGTGTTTCATTCGGATCTACAAGTCTATGAGCTTCTAAATACACAGCCATCAGGTCTTGCAATCAGACAGTTCTTCGTGACACTCCGTCTGGGTTGTCTGGCAGGCTTTCACATGACACTGTCTTCTCAACATAGTAATGTTTCGTCTGGTCTTTGGTGGAACACAGATTTCATATCTTTTGTTCATTGTCTGCTAAATGCATTTACCGAGCACCACTTCTTACCTAAATAAAAACATAACTTTACATTTGGCGTTCATTTCTTACCAACGGATCCTTTCCTATTGAATTATGGAATGGTTACATTGTCTTAATTCTCTTTATACTGTTTTCAACTGTTTTTGTTTAAGGAAGGGGGTTTGTTTCATCAGTCTTGGCTAGATTAAATCTGATCACTTTTAAGCCACTGGTCTGCATTTAAATACAAGGACAAGAAAGGAGAAAATACCCTTCTACAAACTCATCAGGAGTTTGCATCTTGGAGATCATTTCTCTTATTGTTTTACTGTATTCAGCAAATAGAAAACCACAAGCTTGTGCTTATGGTATCAGCAGTCAAGGCTCCAGCTTGTAAATAAAATGAGTAACACGGTAGCCATAAGTTTAATATTTTGCTTGTGTTGTTGCCAGCTCCCTCTTGTTTGCATAAATGATCTCCACGCACCCACTGTAGAAACAAACCTCTGGTGCTGGCCCAGAATAAGAACATATTTGATTTTTGCCCCAGTGCTAGATTTTGAGTTCTTGTCTCCAGTAATTTATTATAAACCATTGCTCCCAGGCCTTCTTCTCTATTACTGTTTTCTAAACAGCAGCTCCTGATTTTGTGTATATAATAATTATTATTTCTTCCCAGGTGTATTACCTTACATTTATCTATATTAAATCTCATTTCTCTTTCCTCTGTCCATCTCTCAAAAGTTGCCCCTAACCTTATTCTCCAGTGAGGAGAGATCCTTTCTCAGAACTGCTTTGTTTATGGGATGCATTGCTGGAAGGGCGTAAAAGGTAAAATAATTGTGTAGCTCTTCTAGACTTTTCATTTCCTCTTTTCTGCATTCCAATTCTGCTCCTTCTGATGTAGTCATTGACTTCAATTCAATCAAGAACAAGCATTTAAAGAGCTGGCCCATTGTCTGGATAATGGCAATAGTCCAGTTATTGAAATTTCTTAATCCTTTGTTTGGATTAAATTTCTTGTTCTCTTCTGAAACAAGCATGGGGGATGAGAGAAGAGATTAAACTATATTATACTGCATCCTAAGCCTGCAAAAAATATTTCATAAAAGCAACTTGTAAATACTCACAGTGTCTGCCATTTTTCTGCACCTGAAGGAAGTTGTTTAATTTCGTGCCAGCACTTTAATTTTGGCCTGTTTGGATTCAGCTGTGTCTCTACTGGACTTAAGTTTGATTTGTAGCTGACAGATTTTTGGTTCTGGGCTAGCTTTTGGCACAGCAGCCCCAGTACTGTATGTACATCATCATTGATTTGTACCCTGATGTCTCTCAAGTCCTCTGTAATTCTCTCTGCGTATCAGCAAAATGAACTAGCTGAGAGCAACCCTTTGGGCTTTCGATAGCCTTTGACAAAATCTTGCCCAGGAAGTAGATTTGCCTGATCCCAGCTAGCAGCCTAACTGAGTCTGGGCAAGCCCCTCATACAGATGAGAAAGTGAGTCTTTTCCACCAGTGTCACTTGAAATGTTCTTGAAATGCTCTATCGATGCCAACAGTTGCTGCAGTAGCCTACTCTGGGGTTTGGGAGTTCCTGCTCCCTTCCTGGCTTTGGCACTAATGATCATGCAGTCCCGCAGGGAGTCAGCTCAGCAATGATGCTAATTCATTACTGCAGACAGGAGCTCAAAATGTAACATTGTTGGGAAAAAATCAAATGCCTGCGCTGTTTTGTTTGCAGCTGGTCTCTAATGGCTGTATTTGGGGAAAATCTTTAGCACAGCTAAGAGCAAAAGCTCTCTCTCGCTCTGCTGTTAAAGAAATATAGTAGTGAAGGATGGAATAGTAGCAATTGCAACAAATCAGAAAGTGGCTAAATACAGGATAAAGAAAAATTAGTTCTCAACAGTTTTATCCGTAGGGCACTCTTACGAAGGATGCTGCTAAAAATGTAAGACTGGAAGAGACTGTCTGGGTCACCGAGTCAGTCCCTGCAAACACAAGCTGTCATTCAATAATCACCAAGTCCAGAACAATCCACAGAATATTGACTCCGCATGCCTCCATACACAACAGGCTTCTTTCAACATCTTACAATAATCCTAAGACCTACTGTGAAGACAAAAAGTCACATCAATAATGTGCTTCAGGAAAAGAACAAGTGAAAACATGGACATGGTCAGTGTCTGAGGACACAGACTCACAATCCAGCCTTCCTCCCTTCTCACCACATGTACCACCATGCTGCATCAGATCAGGTCGCAAGTTTGGCTGAAAACTTGCTGTATAAAATAGTGATTCATTTTCAGGCACATCAACTCCCTGAAACCAGTTGAGAATGAGCAGCCCTTATTTTGGCAAGCTTAGTTCTTGGATGCAAAGCTCTCTGGACCAACCTGCTGCTCAGCTGCACAACTACCAGGAGGGACCATGGTTGCTCTAACTTAGATAAGGATAAAGTGCTATGGAACTGCGCTCCAGAGATGAAATTTCTCATTGCAGCAAAGCCAACCAAATGGCTAGCTGCCACTGAAGGAAACAGTTCCATGCAAGTCAGCCCCAACTGGCACTGCTACTCAATGAACCATTCAATAACTACTCACTTTTTATGGTGAGGTTTGTTTTCCTCTAGTTCAGCTTGCCGTGGACACCAGAAAAGTGGAAATGCATGGCCAAGGAGGAGGGGGAGAAATAGAATGACCTCACTTCTTTGCACTGGCAAACTGCTAGAGCCGTGTGGTTGCATTGCAAAGCTGTGCTGCATAAGCAGTTCCCTTTGAATGCTCGTATCTGCTCCTGTACCATTCATGTGCCAGCATCCGTAGTCATGCAGCCTTGTGATGGACAGGATCAAGGATCTAATTAAATTCAAGAAGTCTGGAGGAAATAAAAAAGCATCGTTGTTTTCAGCCAGGGGTGATTCCATTCCCTGATTGAGCTCATCTTAGAGTTCATCTGCCTGCATTATGGCAGAACAAGAAAAAGTGGAGAGGTGTAGTAGATAAGGAGTTGGAGGAGCTGTGGATAACATTTTCAGATGATCCAAGGAGGTCCATTCCTGAGCGAGTGTTGGTGATAGCCTGCGTCAAGCACAGAGCTGGACTAGAGGACTTCCAGATGTCCCTCCCAAACAACATTTCTGTGATTTTATAATTCCCTACTACAGGAATTAAAAGCCATACACCAGTACTCACAGGAGTTTTTGTACATGTGCTAAATGAGCTAGTCTAATGAGTGTATTTTAAACCTGCAAAAGCTATTAATGCCAATGTTTCTCTTACCAGTTTTTCACGTGTCCAGACTTAAGCCAGCCAGCTCTGTTAAATTTCAGCACTTCTCAGGGAAAACCCCTAACTGGGTGCTCTTTCCACTCTCCTGCTGCCCAGGAAAGCAGTGGCTCAGAACTTTCTCAGAAGACTGCCACTGTGCTCTCTCAATGCTTCTTTGTCCTTATTCCTCCCTTATTTCTTCTACTCAGAGCACAGCAATAGTTCATCTGCTTCTCCTAATGTAGGACCTCTCCTATGCGAAGGACAAAATTCACCCTTTACAATGTAGCCTTTCCCTCTTCATGTAGAAAATAAGGGTTTACAATTTATATGTATTAGTAGGATTTATGGATCATCTAGGTAGCAAAAAGGGACATAATATGACAGAAGATGTGGCATTGGTCCTTTAATTCACAGCACTCATTAGAATAATATGAACACACACCTCCACAGTTCTAGGGATTGTATCTGCCCATCTATTGATACATGCAATGTATCCGGCAGATGTCAGCTGTAATATATAATAACAGTTTATCGGCTGTAGGAAAAAAGGAAATAACTATTAGGATGCAACCTTGCTCTACACACAATATCAGGAAAAAAACCCAGTGCCTGTGATTCAAGAAGGATATGTAAACCCTAGAAAAAATTCAGAAAGAGGGCAGCAAAAATGACCCAGAGGTTGAAAAACAATCTCGAGGGTATAAGGTTTAAGAAATCTTTTACACTTATCAGAGAAGAGTGGTGACTGATCACTGTGCATAGATATATACATATGGAAAAGATATTTGATAGTAGGGGGAGCTTTTCAGTCTTGTGGACAGAAACATAACAAGATCTAGTGACTGGAAACTGGAGTTAGACAAATTCAAGATTGAAATAAGATGCAATTTCTTAGCAGTGGGGTTAACTAGACACTGGAACAACTAACCAGGGAAGGTGGTAGAGCCACCTTCATAATGTCCCTCCTGGAAGAAATAGTGCCCTTCTATCCCAGGCACAAATTTGATCTAAATATTTATCATCTGCTAGCAGCAGATGGATTTTTTAAATTAAAAAAAACCAAACCCACAACAAAACCAAAAACCAGAAATCAAACATATACTGCCTATAAATATATAAATATTTACATAAATTTCATGGATAATGTTGGCTTTTGTGTATCTCTTTTTAAAAGCATTTTGCTAAGTGCCATGACTTTAAAAGTCAGAGATATCTAGCTGTGCATGCATAAATTTTCCTGGCAGACACAGTGGAAAAAAACCTAATTGAAGATAGCATCAAAAAGGATTGGAAAAAAAAAGAAAAATCACCCAACTTCATTTTCTTTACTACGTGCTCTCTGTGTGCCTTTTGCTTAGCGATATTATTTTTTAAAATGCATGTTCCTGCTATCATGTGCTCACTATCGTTGTCATACCTTGGATAAAGAAAAATAGGTTGATGACATTATAAAGTTTATAATGATTGCTCAAGTCTTCAGGGAACCGGATCCCTCCCTGTGACATTAAACAATTTACAAAACACCAGGACAACCATTCTAATATCAAGAAGCTATTAATTTTCATCATTTTCATAATTTCACAGGTGTCAAATCTTAATCCATTATGCCCAAGTATATTATGCTGCATAGTTCCTCGCTGGCTTGCCATGGGCTAATTACTCATGGTTCACTACATTCCAATAAAATCTCTATCTCATCTGTCTGTCAAATGGAAATGAAATAACAGAGAGAAGTTGCCACAATGACTGCTTGAGATCCTTTAAAAAATATACAAGAGGAGAAAGATGCTCTATTACCCTCCATCCCATAGGTCATTCTGAACACTCTTGAACAATGCTTTTGTTTTGCTTCTTCAGTTTACCTTTTTCTTGCTAATAAGCACCAGCCTTCATACAAACATCAACCTGAATCTTGAAATTATTTTGAAAGAATGTTATGTTTATGGATATATGAATCAGTTATTTGAGAAGACAGCAATTCTGCAGTCAGTCCTTTGGGAATACTCTCGCCACCCAGTTCCACAGACGCAGAATTTATGCTGCAGTCACGATCGTATCTCTAACCTGAAACATTGCTTTGTCTCACTGAAGGGGGAAGGTAGGTCTCCTGATAAATGCACTGGAGGAGACTGTGCTTTGCTCTTTGCTGTACTGCTGTCTGCCTCCATGACCTTGCAGTAGATTCACAATTTCTATAAAGTTGTGGTGGCTGAAAAAATTCCCATCCCCATCTTTCCTGCTCCTGTCAGTACTCACTGTCTTAATTAAGAAGTAAAACAGAACAGTTTTAAGAAGCAGCTACGTTGGATGTCCATTATTCCACAGCAACAACTCACAGCCTGAAATACACACCTAAAAGGGCATCTTCTATTTTTACCAAGAGGGAGGTAATCTCTGGCACAAAGCCACATCTGACACCTGTATGTGGCAAATGCATCTGTTACTGCAGATAAACCCTACAGGGTAATGAACAAGAGGCCACAGACAAACAATTTCTCTCTCTGGATGCACACATGTGGCTTGATGCAGCTCTATCCGCAGAATCCTCCAGCCAGGTCTGAGCCGGAGTCACAGGCACTGTGTATTCGCGTGACCACAGTGTTGTATCTAACCTAATTAGCACCATGTCCAACCTAATTAGCACCACCTACCAACAGGGTTAAGTACTTTGGGTGCAGCAGCACACATATGCAAGTCTACAGCTGCTGCTTCCCACTCTGCAAGTAACTCAATGTGAATACGTGCTCTGCTAAGTCCTGCGCTCTGTTGCACAGTGTAGAACTGCCCTCTGTCATGTTTGGGGTTTTTTTAAATAGCAAACACAGATAATTTTATTTTATTGCTTCCAAGGCAGTCTGAAGCTTCAACCACTGCTGTTTTTCCCATAAATTTTCTATTTAACTGAAGAGGGAAAAAAAAAAGCTTAGCATACCAAAATACTGGGATAAGATATGTTTAGGATATGCTTCTACATGTGTCTAAAAGAACGCAAACGCTGAAAACAACTAGGTGAAAAGAAATCCCTAAGTCTCTATGCTCATCTGCTCATGTAAGCGCTGACTCTCTGCTATCTTGTCCCTGGGGCACTAATTTACAATTCTGTAAGATGTTAGTGTAAACTGCTTAGTAGCAATGCTATGTCCATTTCCACAAGCATGAATGATGATCCAAGGCGTGAAGCAACAGAAAATCAGCCTCTGGTATTTATATATGACCTTAGGGAAGTACATCTCCTTCAGGGCATAGCTTTGGGAATTTTTGTTTTCCGAAAAAAGATTCTCTGGCAGTTTAATCCGTCTTTGCCTCTTAAATAAACTGATAGAGTATGCCCATTTTAAGCTAACACATGGACACATTAAGTGTAGTAATGAAATCCAAAATTCATACAAGCAACTAAAGTGGGCATTATCAGCTGGCAGTTTACCATATGTGTCACGGGAGAAGAAATCTTGAGAGATCTGAAGGATGCAGCGATTGCTTCAGGGTGGGTATTCCGTATGGTGAGGGTGACCAAAAGGACATCATTAACACAGCTATAAGAAAAGCAGATGGAGTAGATATGGAGGCTGAGGGAGGAGAGGAGATGACAGGAAAACGCAAAGTTGTGAAGTGTTGTGGTGCAATTGAGAACACAGCTGAGCTGCTGGGCAGGTGGACTCCACGGGCACTCGAAAGAACAGCCAGGAAAACCCTTATGAGAAGTGAAGGCTTCTGTGCTGGGTTAGCTCCCACCACTGTCGCACTGGGGTGAGACAAGCACCAGCGCTGGCACAAGGGAGGTGCAAGGAACCAACCCATGACGAAGGAGGTGCAGCAGAACCCTTTCAGCAGCAGCTAGCTGTTGCTTGGCCTAGGTCTATCATCAAAATCAGGTCACAGCTCAACAGCTACCAACAGCGCTTCAAGAACCAGCATAAGCCATTGCTGCTCTGCGTCTCTCACCACTCGTCCCTGCCCCAGGCCCAGCCCCTCCGTTGCACCAGCCAAAGTGCTGCCCGGTAGACCAGATCGGAGAAAGAAGCTGGTTGAAAAAGGTGCCTCTCCTCCCTCCCCCATGCTGCTTTTCAGCCAAATCAGGTTCCTGATCTGGTTTACCACACAGCTGAACAAAACCACAGTGCCAACAAACTAGTGGGCACATCAAAAAGACAGGAGCGAATGGCTGGGAGCAGAGACTGTCTTAGGCCAGCACTGCTGCCAAAAAAAATTGTCAAACTGCACTCTCGGAGGGCTAGAGGGCTTGCGGAGACAGGGAAATCTATGGAGATATACTAAAGAGGTAAGTACAAAAAGGAGCCACAGAAATAGGCCAGGGAGATAAGTGCAAGAATAGTGTTTCAAGGGACCTTTTTGACAGGTCAGGTCAGGCGTAGGAAAAAAAAGCTGTCATAAGCAGGATGAGAGATAACAAAAGTCTAAAAAAGCATATCTGTGATGTGGAGAGAGATAAGAGGAGACTTTAGCGAAGAGAAGAAAAGGTAACAAAATTCATATACATCAAGATAAACAGGTCAAAAAAGGAAGTGGAGTCAAAGATGACTCCCAGGTTATAGGTCTGATTGACAGAGAGCAATTGTGTGCTTTCCAGGCAGGATCACAAAGTCCTTACCCAGGAAAAAACAGGGGTCCTTGTGTGGGGATTGCAGATGGAGTTTCAAGTCGGGAGGTTCTCTGAAACACTATACATTTCCTCAACAGGTGGAAGCTTTTAATTCTGAATGAATTCCTATGTTGTTTTTTCACATGAGCTTAAAAGCTGACATACTTGTGCTTGCTCATAATGGTGGAAGTGGCCAGTATCGACAGCATTGCCAGGGAGGACAGGGACCAAAAAATCTTCAGATGTTTTGCAAACCTTCACATAAGAACCCAGAATGGGCCAAAGCCACATCTTTTAGCATCTTTAGCTGCATATTTACCTTTTTGAGGGGAGCAGGGGTATTCAGATTCAGAAGCCTTGACTCTGCCTCCACTGTAATTTTGCTACTGTCAAAACCTAGAACTACAGCTAGGAGTGTTTAAGAGCTGGTTTTGATGACAAGTTGTTACATCAGAATTGGAAAATGAGTCCACATTTGTCTATTTCAGTAATGGAATGAAAAAGTAAGCCACTCTCACTTTTTGGAGTTAAATTCAACTTCTAGAGGTATTTCCATGCAATCTTGTCTCCTTCAGTGCCATCCAGTGGAATTAATGTGAAATATCAGGCCTATGCACAAGGAGGAAATACAAAAATACCACAGCCCACAAAACAGCTCTATATTTTCAGGAGGTGCTGTTCATACCAAGTAAATTGCAGGTTGTCAGGGATATTGGTATAACAATAATGAAAAACAGAACTATGATTTTCAATAGCAATAATTCAAATTAGATCTGACATTGTTGCCTGGAGTCTCAGGAAAGCTCCTTATATCATTTTTAAAATAGTTATTTGTGTCTGCAAAATATGTAGCACATACAAAATTCATACTGGTACAGCATGGCATAAAGATTTAATAGCATCCATTTGTGTAATGCACCTATCCACAACCCAAGCCAATAAAATATTAGGTGTAATTTTTCCTCTCCTCCAAGGCATGAGTAGTTTAACTGAAGGAGCAGGGGCATCTAGATTTATAGGTGCTTACACTCTCAATAATACAGGTATTTTTAAAAGATATTCACACATATCTATATTGTATTACATATGCGTGTGTATGTAGACATATGTGTGTGTATACATATATATATGCACACACACAAATAAAAGCTCAGTATGTTATAGCCTCATAATAGATTCTTTTTTCAGATACGACCTCCTTGCCCTTTTAGTGCTTTTCCTGAATCCTCTTGAATTACAATGAACACATGCCAATATTTGCATTAAGATTCCTAAGGCTGTTTTCTTGCTTTTTCCAACTCTAGGATAGAGCTGTCTGCCAAAGGCCTAAGGCTTCCTACATAAAAACTCTTTAAAGGTGGCTTGCAGGATGGATTTCTGCAAACAAATGGATTTCTACCTCTTTTGTTCCTTTATAGCACACAGAAAAGACAAGAAAATATCTTATACTAAATTAGAACGGCAGAATATTTTTTTGGTCTTACCCTAGCAGATGTCTACCGCAGTGGAAAAAAACATTGAAATGCTAATGTCTCTGTGCTCTCCAAGTTTTAGCTTCCCTTTCTCTAAGCCTCTGTTCAAATCCCAGTGGTCCCTCTGTCAATGCTCCCCTTCCCATCACAGCTTGTCCCTTTGCTCGGAGTCAAGACTTGAATCTGTTTGATTTTGTCTGCTCTACTGATGTGCTCTCATTCTTCTGGTTTTCTCACTCGCTTCCACATCTGTCCTCTCTCATTTCTCTTAGTCCTAGGCTCCTGGCATACAGTCCCGCTCCGATTCCTCATCTATACTTGTCCCCTTGCCTCGAACTTGTTCTCCTTCATTCCTCCTTGAGAATTTAATTTCCTTGCTCACCTAATCCCAGCATCCTATCCCTACTACTCTCATGTTAAGCTTTTCTACCCCCTAGTAGTTTCAGTCTCACTGTATCCCCTGCCTCCATACTTACTGTTTCTCTTGCCTCAGTCAGGTCCTTGTCCCCTCACCATTTGCATCAGATGTGCTCAAGCACCTGTGAAGGTGACAAAACAGCAACTTTTTTGGGAGCACTCCCAGTCCAGAGACCCACCCCAGTCCATACTGGCAAAGAGAGGACTCTTTTTGCCCCTGCAGCCACAACTGGGGTAGACTTGACTGCAGCAGTAGGAAGGATGGTGGGGGCTCTTGCTAAGTCAGGAATGTGGAAAATTCATTTCTTCAAAGGCTTATAAATTATGCTAAGTGTAGTCAGAAGATCAGACACCTCCCCCTCAATTCAGTTTTTCATGACAAATTCCAAGTCTGCTCTAGAGCATAAAGGCACGTAAGCACTTCAAAGATAAGATCTCCACAATATTTTATCCTAGACAAAGCCCTTTTTTTCCTGCCTTTGTTCTTAGATTATATCTGGTATCAGTAAAGTCATCCTAAATTTCCATCCTCAGTATGGAAAATTTCATGCCAACTCATGGACGTTTAGCAAGTGGTATGCCACCTAAAGCATAGTTTAGCAAGCAAAATTTAGCAAGTGGTATGCTACCTTTAGCTGTAGTTAAAGCTTAACAAACTAATTTAAAGGAAAACAACTGACAGCCCTATTGTAGGCATTGTTACATATTTCAAGTATAACCTATTACTAAATGCAAAATAGCATTTAAGCTAGTAATAACATCACATGTGTGTAAAGGAAAATTATTATGAATTAAGCTCTTCATTTTTACCTTTAGTTTTACCCACTGCAATTACACAATCCATTTTCCTCAGTTGGGAAATCTCAGAAGAGTGGATGATTCTGTAATCCAGAGCTGTTTACAGTAGCATAACAGTTGCGTAACTGTGGTGAAATAAAAACACAGATTCACTCTAACTTCCCTTCCGTTGACAAGCCTACATAGTCATTAGTGCTCTTTTAGCAAGTATTTTCTTTTATTCCAAGGATTCATTTAGTGAACCGTAACAACTGGCTACCTTGGCACGACACATCTCCCTGGAAGTGCTGTCCCTTGCCTGGCTAGAAGACCTTCAATGATCCACTCCAGCAGAATACACACGTTATCTCAGGAAACAGCAAAACATGCCTTCCCCATCCTTCTCCAAGACGCCAGGGCTCTCAAGTGTGTACTTACTACTTATGGCAGGGACCAGCCTACAGATGGTGCTCAGAGGATTTATTGTGCCAGGCCAGTAAGATCCCACTGTTATTGCCTTCCTGTGGCAAAAACTCCGAGCTTTATCTTTGCATTGCTGTGATGTTAAGGGCACGCTTCTCATATTAAGCTGAATAAGGAGTGTCACTATATATTAACCTTAACTGCACAGAACATAATTGAACTCAATGGGGCTACTGCCCTGTGTTTCAGTGGGACTTGACTTTGAAGAAATAATAATTCACTGGTTTACAAAGGCAGAAATAAACTTTCTTTATTATACAGGAAGTGCAGGTGCAATACTGTGATTATAGACATTGGTATGATTCACCTTGAGATTTTAGTTATATCTTGCCAAAAGACACTACTATCAAGCCCCTAATGACTCTAACAACACTACTATCAGTGTGGTATTTCCAAGTTCCTTCCCTAGTGTGAACAAAACTATCTCTTTTCTTCCAATGTTGAAAATTAAATGCACAGTATTAGCACCACCAATGAGGTGTTTAACTTCAAAATTGCCTTTCCTGGTGAGAATGAAAATGTTACTGGTTTTCTATTTTAAAATTAACAGCAGTGTATTCCTCTCTTTTCTACTACACACGCTTGTTTAATCAACCTGGGGCACAGTATGTCTCTAGTGCTCAGAGAGCATTGCGGGTATACCCCTACATTTGTGCATGCTCATGCGTGACATCCCATGCTCCAGGGCTGGGATCTTGCCTGTTTCCAGTATGATTCAAGCACACAATAATAAAATAGAAAGAATATGTCTGGAAAAAACCAGGTAGGGAAGACAAAAGGCTCAATTTTCGTTTAAGTCATCTTTGTACCGGTAACAAGGCTATGTTGATGCAGAGGGAGCATTAAAGAAAATGAACCCAAAATAAACACCATAAGGTGCCAGAAAGGTACAAGACCATGGGAGGTGCTCATTACAGCCAAAAACTGTTGTGAGCCATTCCAGAGGCATGCAGGGCTGTCCTCTGACTTTTCTCCCGCTGTCACCTCTGTTTGTGTTCACACATACAGGCAATGGGCAAAGAGGTTTTCATTTGTCCTCCAAAATTGGGCAAGAAAAAGTTGTTCTAATCAGTCCTTGAGCCACTCTAAGACCAGATAATGTATTAAGCTTTGTAGCTGTGCTGAGTCTCCAACACTCCCTAGAACTATGCTTTTGGAGGAGTCCAGGAATCGCAGGTGAGCCCATATAATCATATACACGTGAGGTGACCAAGAGCAGACACAAAACTCTGAGATGTGGAGACCTACCACTGATGTTTGGCATCAGGAGCTGTCATTCACTAAGCAACTTTGCAATATGACTTCTGGGGATCCCTCTGAGTGTACGGAATTGCCCCTATCACCCGCTGGATTCTAACCCTCACCAGCTTCTATTCTTAACTAGTATATAACCAGCTCAACATGGACTAGTCCTTAGTCACTTTACTTGGCAGCTCAGATGGTTGTGGAGGAGGACAGGGTATTCAAGGCTGTGCTGTCTACTCTGCTACCTTTGCAAGAGTACACGTAAACCTGGTACAGCTACGCAGGCCTGTCTGAATTCCTGCTGTCCCTGAGGGGCAGATCTCAAGCCTGGGACAAGTCCCAACTGGCCTGTTAGAAAGAGAACTGGTTCATTGAAGAGTGTGAACAAACAGGCTGGTAGCATGGACAATCTCGGCTCGAGTGCAAAGGCAAACCTATGTGTGCCAGGGATTCCATTCACTGTTCCCTTCTAGGGTCTACATTGACCATGAAGTCAAGAATCGTGGTATCACAGACTCGGAGGTCTAGGAGACAGGCCCAGCTCATTTCTAGGTGGAAACCCTAGTGCGACAGATCATGCCCTTCATCTATTTCAGACTACATTATCAGATAACCACATGTAGGGCTGACAGAACTAATGCCTGGAACCAGACGGGTAACGCTTGACCAGTGGTGACCACAGGGCTGTTTCTAAACCTTCTGACAGCGTTTCTAAACAAACCAACTGCTCCAAGACACCCACAGCAGACAGTATACAAACTTCCTGCTCTTTCCTTCCTCTGCATGCAAATACAACACAACAGTGATCTTGTCAGGTGCCATCCCACTCAGTACTGCTCGCTCGCTCTTTGCCAATGCGTGAGATAACATTGCATGGGATAACCAAGAAAGTGAAAGTGAAAGCACTTCCACTCTAACAGTGGATACAAGTCCTGTGAGGAGCGGCTGAGGCAGCTGGGGGTGTGCAGCCTGGAGACAAGGAGGCTGAGGGGAGACCTTCTCGCTCTCTGCAGCTCCCTGAAAGGAGGGGGTAGCCAGGGGGGGTCGGTCTCTTCTCCCAGGTAACAGGTGATAGGACAAGAGGAAACGGCCTCAAGTTGCTCCACAGGAGGTTTAGATTGGATATTAGGAAAAAATTCCTCACTGAAAGGGTTATTAAGCATTGGAACAAGCTGCCCATCCCTGGACGTATTTAAAAGACGTGTAAATGTGTTGCTGAGGGACATGGTTTAGTGGTGGTTTTGGTAGTGCTAGGTTAACAGTTGGACTCGATGATCTTAAAGGTCTTTTCCAACCTAAATGATTCTGTGGTGTCGGCAAACTGAAGCTTGGGATATTTTCGGTGTGCTTATTCCTGTTTCAAACAGAATTCTCCAACCAGTTTTCAATATAATTCTGGGGTAAACTTTTGCAACGTGAAGAGCAATTACCTGGACCCTTCCTGGCCAGCAGCCCCCACACTTTGAACCCCTCATTTACCAACGTGTCCTCCAAAATGCTACAACCCGATCCTCGGCTCTGCCCTCCCTTATCGCACACCAGGGAGGGGTAAGACCAGGCACTGATGCCACCAGCTCTGACCTCAGCGAAGCCGTAAGGACTCTGCGAGCAGACCCGTAGTTTCCCAGGCAGGCAGGACGGCGGGTGACCCTTCCCGCCCCTCCCACCTCCATTCCTCGAATTCCTGAGGGAAAAGGCTGAGGAATCACCACAGGCCGCGCACGCGCCGCGGGGCGGTGTCGAGGGGGAGCGTCGCGCATGCGCCGGTGGTGATGTCATCGCGCGCCGCCGGAAGGAGCCTCGTTGTCGCTTCCGCTTGTGGGAAGGGGCGGAGGAGGGGAGCGGCCATGGCGGCGGCGAAGGCGGCGGCTGAGACCGAGTTGGTGGGTCGGACGGCGGAGGAGGTGTCGTGGGCGGAGGGTCTACGCGGGGCTTGTGAGCCCGAGCACCACTGGCGGCACCGGCGGGAGTTCCTGCTGCGCAACGTCGGGGAGCGGCCGGCGGCGGGCAGCCCCCAGCTCCAGCGCCTGGTCTCCCTCTCCATGGTGTGGGCCAACCACGTCTTCTTGGGCTGCCGGTGAGCGCGGGACGGGCGGCGGGACCCCCCCCGGGGAGGGGGTGGTGGGCACGGCGGGGCCGCCTGACCCTCCCCTTCCCTCCTGTCCCCTTGTCGCCCCTGCAGGTACCCGCCGCAGGTGATGGAGAAGGCGCTGGAAATGGCCGAAGGTATCCAAGTGACCGGCGCGCCCGTCCGCACCACGAGAGATGAACTGGTTGCCAAGGTGAAGAAAAGAGGCATATCAAGTAGCAATGGTTAGCAGATCATAGCTGTGACAATAACATAGGAGTCTAGAAAATGCGTGTTTCTTAATGTTCTCTGTTTACCTCGGGCTTAGAAAGTAGTCAAAATAATTTACTTTTTAAACTCCTTGTTAATCGTTTCCCCTCTCTCTGATGCTTTTCCCTCATATAATGCCTGTGAAATAGATGTAATGCGTAAGTGTTGTGTTAGTAACGCAACAAGTTAGCTCTTGGCTTGGATTTCTACGACTGGTGCACTTTAAGCTGATTATTTCTTCTAATGCGATGTAGAGTGTTGCACTCCAGCTTAAAAGTATCCTTTTTATTTTGCTAGTCAGGCGTTGTTGTTTTGTGATAATCTGTTAAAGAAATTCTTAAAATGGTATTTTAAAGATGTTTTTAAGACAGTAGTAGACAAAATACACTTTTTTTAGGTCAGATAGTCTATTTGTTGTGGTTTAACCCCAGCCAGCAACTAGGACCATGCAGCTGTTCCCCCACCCCTTACCTCCCCCCAAGAAGGGAGAAGAGGGAGAAAAAGCAGGAAAAAAAACCCTTGTGGGTTAAGATAAAGGCAGATTAATAGGATATTAACGGAATAGAAAAATAATACTAATGGTAAAAGAATATGCAAAATAAAGTGATGCAACACAAATTGTTTGCACCACTCAATGATCAGTTGCCCAGCTTGTCCCAAGCAGCAGTCACAGATCCCTGCCCCGGCCAACCTCTGTTTACATATTGAGCATGACACCACGGTATGGAATATTCCTTTGGCCTGCTTGTCCTGTCTGTGCTCCCTCTCAGCTTCTATGGGAAGCTGAAAAAGTCTTTGACTTAATATAAATATTACTTAGCAACAACTGAAACAGTATGTTATCAACATTCTTCTCATACTAAACTCAAAACACAGCAACTGCTAGGAAGAAAATTAACTGTATCCCAACTGAAACCAGGACACTGTTTAAAGTACTTCGGTTATTTTTGGTTTGGACTTCAAGAATACAAATACATACTTGCCTGTGCATGCCAACCCAAATCTTGCACCTGAGTATTTTTAGGTTTTTTGTCAAAAAATAGTAAAATGTTCCGAAATAGTAGGTTAATACTTGCAATTACAGTGCAAGGTGTATTCCTAATATATACAATTTAAATTCACAGAGATTATTGCTAGTAGATTTTAGAAAATAGATACATTGTTTCTAGATGGATATTTCATAGTGCAGAAATTAAAGAGGATAACATACTTTACTTGTTTTGCAGAAGGGCTAGAGGAGCCCCCCAAGAAGCGAGCTGTTGAGAAAAGCAGAGATTCTAAGGATACTGGAAAGGATGTAAAAACAACCAAGGCAGAAGCCCCAAAGGAAACAGAGAGCACATTGCCGAAAAAGCAGGAAGAAGATACTAGCAAAAATCCAGAAAGCTCCCCGTCAACTTTGAGTTCAAATCAAGAAATGGTCACAGCATCAGACATAGAAATGGAAGGAAAACCTACTAATGCTGAACATACTGCTGAGCAAAAGCCATCTTCACCTAAAAAAGAGTCAGGAGAGAATCCACCTAAGGAAAGTAAGTGTGAAAATGTGGCATCACCTGAAAAGAAAACTACAGTAAGCGCAGTGCCACCGGCTGCCAAGAGCGCCCTGCAGGCAGAGGCAGTGGCAGCAGCAGTGCCACCGGCTGCCAAGAGCGCCCTGCAGGCAGAGGCGGTGGCAGCTGCAGTGCCACCAACTGCCAAGAGCACGCCACAGACAGAGGCAGTGGCAGAGGCAGTGCCACCAACCATGAAGAGCACCCCCCAAACAGAGGTGGTGGCAGCAGCGGTGCCACCGACCACCAAGAGCACCTCGCAGGCAGCAGCGGTGCCACCGACCACCAAGAGCACCTCGCAGGCAGCAGCGGTGCCACCGACCACCAAGAGCGCCCCACAAACAAGTGCTACATTGCTGTCTTCCAAAAACCAAGCGAGTGCCCCAGCACTGACCANAGGCAGCAGCGGTGCCACCGACCACCAAGAGCACCTCGCAGGCAGCAGCGGTGCCACCGACCACCAAGAGCACCTCGCAGGCAGCAGCGGTGCCACCGACCACCAAGAGCGCCCCACAAACAAGTGCTACATTGCTGTCTTCCAAAAACCAAGCGAGTGCCCCAGCACTGACCACCAAGAGCGGCTCTCAGGCGGCCACCTCGCTGCTGCTGGCTCCCAAGAGCGGCTCTCAGGCGGCCACCTCGCTGCTGCTGGCTCCCAAGAGCGGCTCTCAGGCGGCCACCTCGCTGCTGCTGGCCTCCAAGGGCACCGCGAAGGCAGGCTCCTCGCTCCTGGCCTCCAAGAGCAGCGCCGAGGTGGCTGCCTCGCTGCTGGCTGCTCGGAGTGGCGCTCAGCAGGGATCCTCGCTCCTGACTTCCAAGAGCAGCGCTCAGGTGGCTGCTTCGCTGCTGGCTGCTCGGAGCGGCGCTCAGCAAGGTCCTTCGTCACTGGCCACCCGGGGTGGAGCTCAGGCAGGTGCTTCTTTGCTGGCCTCCAAGGGTGGCACACAGGCAGGTTCACCACAGCTTGCCTCCAAGAGTGGCTCACAGGCAGGCGAAAGCCCTGCAAGGGCTTTGTGCAAGCCGTTAACCAGCGAAGATGCAAAAGAGAGAC
Organism: Rynchops niger; assembly: GCA_013400035.1. NCBI lineage: Eukaryota > Metazoa > Chordata > Aves > Charadriiformes > Laridae > Rynchops > Rynchops niger. The sequence continues at coordinate 504,897 of VXBH01006252.1, read as the reverse complement.
AACCTTTTTTCAACAGACTGTACAAAGCTGTAGCCTGGAAACTGGTTGCTGTTGGAGGCTTCAGTCCGAACGTAAATCACGCAGAACTTCTAAACTCATCGATTCAGTCTGTAAAAGCTACGTTAGATGTTGCTTTTGTTCCCCTGAAGGAACTTGCAGACTTGCCTCAAAATAAGAGCTCTCTAGAAAATATAGTGTGTGAACTGAGGTGCAAGTCTGTCTACTTGGGTACTGGCTGTGGTAAAAGTATGGAAAATGCCAAAGCGGTTGCTTCCAGAGAAGCTTTGAAGTTATTCCTCAAGAAGAGAGTAATTGTGAAGATATGTAAAAGAAAATACAAAGGCAGAGAAATTGAAGATTTGGTACTTCTGGATGAAGAATCAAAACCTTCGAATTTACCTCCAGCTTTAAGAAATCCTCGTGAGATCTTGTAGGGGAGAATCGCTGTTTGTACCATATATAGTATTTCAAGATGAGGACTGAAGGTTAATTTTGTACTTTAAAAACGTAGGCTTCCAGATATTTTGTATTTCTTTCTCAGTTTTGCAAGACAATGATAGTCCTTTCACTTGGTAGCAATTGTATAAAACTTGTTAGAGATGACAAGTGCGCATTTAAAGGTATGCCTTAATATATAGCACACTAGTGTGCTGTTTTATTTGCAAAATAGTCTACCTAATTCTTCTATTTTTAATTAAACGATTAAGGTACAATTTGCTGTTTGAAACCTGACAATTTTGTAATTCTTACGATTTGATGGCAGTGTGCTCAATTGTCTACCATGTCTTTTTTAGACACATAGAAGTGTGTATATAGGGACCATAATACTTGAAAGATTGAAAAGTCGTTTAAAAATTTCAATCAAAAAAAGTTGAGTCATCTGTTTCAGGCCTGTTGCTCATAATGTTCACTGTTGCTCATACTAGGAGAGAAAATAGTTGGTTGACTATTTTTATGGGATGTTTTCGTAACATTTGCAATAGAAATGACACCCTGATCCCATTTAACGTTATACTAGCAGGTTAGATCCCATTTAGCAGTGTACTAGCAGGTTAGATCCCGTTTAACGTGATACTGGTAAATTACCAACTAGCAGTCAAGTCGCAGCTGCTTCAGCCACCAAAACTGTAAGCAGGTTTAACTTATATTATGAAATATCATTTACACTTTTTTTCAAATAAACATGGATTTCTATACTAACCATATTTTGACTGCTACTAAAACAATAAAGACCTCTGGGATGTGCTTTTATAGTACTTTGGTTTGGGCTATTCGATATTCCAGCCATTTCAATAACTTCGCAACACCTTAAGAAAAGCTTTACTTTGAGTGGCTTCAAGGTGTAATCCCACAAGGATGAGTTTGTTTTCTTTGGATGTGCAGCTGAAATACTGTGAAACGGATAGAGCGAACCTATAGAATACCAATTTCTACTTTGGTAACACTTATGAGATAAGCAAAATGAAGATGCTGCTCCTAGAGACAGCAAGTGAATTCTAAAGCGCTCGCAGTAATTGAGCCCGCCCTTTGCTACATTTTTACACCGTGTACAGAATGGTTTGAAGCGAAGAAAGTGGGAAATTACTTTTTATTTTCAATGTTACTGAAATACCTGCACAAACTGCATGTTTTGATATATTGGTTAATGACATGTAATTGTAAAAACATAACGTCTTCAGTGCTGTTTTGAATTAATCTTGTCCAATTACAGTAGTTAGCATCATTTAATGGAGACCTTACATGTGACTGGCAGATCCGTGGATCAAGCCCCACAGGTGTGAACAGGAATTCCTGGGATCGCGGTAGTATGTGTGTCCACTTAAAGACTTCCAGTTCTAGATTTTGGGACTAAACCACCGCGGTGTTGTCATGCTGTCCCCTATGTGATTTGTAATAGCGCCGTCTGTCTGGTCCGTAGCACCTGAAGCCTGCCAGGCGCTCGTGTTTCCCAATGTGGCCAGTTGAGACCTTCCTCCATCTGGCTCCTGTGCCCATGGTCGCCCTTCGCTCCGCTTGGGATTTCTCAGGAGTTCCCCCTTGGTGTCTCTGGAGCATCTGCTGATGTAGGGAAACGGCGTCTGGCACAGCGTGCTGCCAGTGCAGAGCGGTGTCTGCCATCGGTGGGAGATGTGGTGGTCATTTGGGATGTGTAAGATGTTTTCACCCACTCGCCCAGTGCAAGCGGAGGCCTGAGATGGGTGTTTTTTGCGGGGCTGGGGTTGCATCCCCATGGCCTCTAATGTTCAGCTTTCCCGGCTGTTGCTTTGGGCATCTCCAGATGTTGCGATGTGCAAACCTGTGTTTCCCGGCTGTGCGGTGAAGCTCTTGGTATTTACTGACATCCCGGGGGCGTGAGGGTAATGGCGTTAAAAGGCCAAGGGGCTAGATGCCTTTTTTTAAAAGTCCAGACTTAAGCTTACTTTTTTTAAAAAAATTTTTGAATGTTATTCCTCTTTGATGTTTGGTTGTGATTCATTAAAAGACGAGTCTGTAGCTACTCTTAATAGAAACTGGAAGTTGAAGTGTGTTATTTTCATTTCATGTTCTGCGGCCCGACAAGCAGCTTCCACTGTATGGGTAAATAAGCATATTTAAATGAGAATTTATTAACGTTTTATTATGCTGGAAGGAAGGAAGGAGGCTGTGGCAAGGTGTGTGTGTGGTCCTGCCAGCTGTAAAACCACTGAGTCTCCCTCCCGGGCACCGTCCTGGGCGCTAGTGATGGGGATGCTGGTTAATTGTCTGACCTTGCTGACGAGGACCAACTAGAACGGAGCTGTCACGGGGGGACAAACAGACCTGACCCGCCGAAACAAAACTGACCCTGCCTTTTCAGCAGTCGGTGAAGATGGCTCCTGCTTCCTCCGAGGGCTGCTGGAGCAGCTTAGGTAGCTACGGCTGGTTCCTCCCGGGCCGCGGCCCCGCGGGTTGCCGGGGGGATAGGGGTAAAAGCTGCTGTGCCCCAGAGCCCGGGGAGCCGGGCGCGGCGTTGCCCGCGAGGCGGCGCTGGAGCGCAGGACTGCCTCGGGGGGGCGGGGCTACGGCGCCTCGTTTGCATAACGCCTTCCCCGTGAGGCGCCGCGGCGGGGCGCGTTCGGCGGGGCCGGTACCGTGGGCTCCCAGGAGAGCGGGGTTCCACCGAGCGGGCCGCGCGCTCTGTGCACCGTCTGCGGGACCGGCACGGCGAGAACCGGAGCGGCAATCTGCGCTCGCTCTGACTGCAAAGACATCCCCGCTGGTGGCTTATATATTAAGGCAGTAGCGACCTCCCTGGGCGGGATGCTCTGAAGACCTGCTCTCTAGGCCACGCACGGAGGACGTTTGGTTTCTCACGGGCCCCATGGCCGCCTAGGGGAAAGTCCCCGGACCGCCGGCAGAGAGTGCCGGGCGCGGCCGCGCCCCGCCCGCCTCCGCCTCACGCATCTTTCCGCCAAGAGGCCCCGCGGGCTGAGCGGGTGAGCACGGGGCGGGCCCTCGTCACGGCCGACAGACACGCAGGTAGTGCGCCCGGCGCACCAACAGAACGGGGCTCACTCTCAGGCCATCCCCTTTTGCTGGGCACCACTCGCCGCTCGTTCATCACTATCACAGAACACCTTGAGGTAGGAGGGACCTTAAAGACCAGCCAGTCCCACCCCCTGCCCTGGGCAGGGACACCTCCCACCAGCCCAGGTTGCTCCAAGCCCCGTCCAGCCTGGCCTTGAACCCCTCCAGGGATGGGGCAGCCACAGCTTCTCTGGGCAACCTGGGCCAGGGGCTCACCGCCCTCACAGCAAAGAATTTCCTCCTAATATCTCATCTAAATCTCCCCTCTTCCAGTTTGACTCCATTAGCCCTCGTCCTACAGCTCCTCTCCCTGATCCACAGTCCCTCCCCAGCTCTCCTGGAGCCCCTTCAGGGACTGGAAGGGGCTGGAAGGTCTCCCCGGAGCCTTCTCTTCTCCAGGCTGAACCCCCCCAGCTCTCTCAGCCTGTCCTCCCAGCAGAGGGGCTCCAGCCCTCCCAGCATCTCCGGGGCCTCCTCTGGCCCTGCTCTAACAGCTCCGTGTCCTCCTTATGTTGGGGACCCAGAGCAACACTGCAGATGGGGTCTCATTCTTCCAGCAATCCCCACATGGTGGTACACTTCCAGCCATGTCAGACCCCAGAGGAGAGCAGGGAGCAAAGCAGGGAGCAGCTCTGCACAGAACTGTCGACAACAGCTCTGACAGCTTCTCGCAGGAGCTTTAAGAAGGTGCACAATGGGCTGACAAACACCTGGCTGGAGCTGTTGGTTTGGTTGCTGTCTCAGACACTTGAGTGTTTTCCTCTTCTCCCATAATTCTTCATGTGATCAGCGTGGGAAAATAGAGATTACAAATTAAAATGCTATCAAAGAATCCATCCCAAAAGAAACAACTAAACTAGGGCACTGCTCTGTGAAGTTCTCTTGTGCTTTCGGTCGAGAAACTGTAATGAAACCCCAGTGTCCTAGTTCCACCTGCTAAAAGAGATACATGGCAGGCTGGCTGAAGCTAACATTTCCCAAGCTGTCGTCCCTCTGTGGTGCAGGTGGCACCTGTGGCAAAGCTGAAGAGCACAGATGAGCTGGTGTTGACAAGCTGGAGCTTCTGCAGCCACCGCTGTTGCCTTGTTCTTTTTTTTTTTTCGCCCTAAAGATCGCACTACAGACAATTTGGGCTGGTTTTCTCTGTGCGGGGACAAAATTCTCACGCTTGTAGTTTATGGTGAATGCTTCAGATTTGTTAGCAGGACAGAATACATCACCAATCGAACTTGTCTTGACTACAAATGACAATAAGCTGATATGAGATGGCATGGGCCAGTGGTGCAGAAACTGAGGGGGGGGAAAGCCCAACACTGAAAGAGTTTTGGCGCTGTCTCGCTCTTTCAGTAGGCACAACTATCCCCCAGCTTTATATGATGCAAACTGCAGCAAAAATAACGGCAATATCTGCTTGGTAGAATATTTTTGTAAGCTTTTCTTTCTGCTAAAACGTGCTTTTTTTTCAATGTTTTGCATAGTGTTTAACATGCCACACTCTTTGTCCACTTAACAAAAATCAACTTGCATCTGTGTGCCTTCCAGATGGTTCTAGTTGCCACTGCCACAGCAAAGGTTATGTGTTTTTAAGAAAATATTGTCATTTGTGCTCATTACCCCTGTACCGCCCCTGATTTTACATCTGCTGCCAGAAGTATCAATTTTTCAGCTGTCATTAATTCTCGTCCTTGCATGCAATCCTGCTGAACCCCCGTGACTGCAGGCAGGCAATGGCTGCACATGGCTGAGCCAAGACACTCACCAGCGCAGAGCTGGCCCCCACGGTGTCCCCAGCACCTGCAAGTGACGACGCAGACACGAGGCTGGCCTGTCAGACACCACAGCAGAGGGTCCCACCTGCCGTGAAGACACGCTCACATACCAGCCTTCAGAAAAACGGGTTTTGTGTCAATACGTGATAATAGTTTCAAACACGTGGTAGGCTAAATTTGAAAATGGCACAGGGTAATTTCTGAGTGCAGCTGCCCGTTGCTAAGGCAGCAGAAGACTGGGTTCCAGTGGTTACCAGTTAGGTATTTTCTTCCTCCAGTAACATTCCTGCAACTAAAAACACATTGTTCAGCTCTGACATCTGAGCCTACAGCCCTTTAAGTCTGAATTGTCACTGATGGCCAAGTAACATTAATTGTGAGGTCCAACAGGACTGCGAAACGACATGTTTTAAATGCCACTGCCAGAGATCATTCACATCGGGCAAAAGACACTTTTTCACTAGTAAGAAAGCCAATCTAAACAACCTTCTCCCAATTTTCTAAATCCTCTGGTGTTTTACATTTTAACTGCAGTCTAAGAGGGTGCTGCCCATATTTTGACAACACCCTTCCGCTCCAAATCCTTCCTTCATTTAGAGAAAGCATCATACTTCTGTTCATTATTTTGAGGAAGAGGATGGTTGAGAAGCCAGGGACCTATTCAGCTTATTTAACAAATAATTTTTCTCACAATTACAGCTGAATAATAAGGCAAATGTAAACTCTGTCAGTTCTTGGAAAAAAGCATGCATCAGTCACATGTATATCAGTACAGAATACTAATTTTTGTTAACTTGGAGTAAGTGGAGGCACTGAAAAATTTGCACAGCAGCCCTAAGAAACACATAATGCGGGTGACTCGGTGCTACAGAGGTATTTTGAAGATATGAAATTACTCTCTGGTGCTATTTGCAGTGACTTTTCAGTTGCACTAGAGATTAATCATTTATACTAGGTTTGGATAAGCAGATTTCAAGGGGGGCGGGGCTGAAATCCACGCTAGGAGGGAAATAAAATGAGGCTTTCTCCTGTTTGGTGTGGAGTTTTTATGACGTATGCCAAAACTCTCTTCAAGCTTTCAGGGGAACTCTGAAATTCATAAATGGTAACTATAGGCATGTAATTACCCCCTTTCTGCATAGGGAGTGAATTCATTTCACTGACATCTGTGGCAACAGACCTGGCTCTCCTTACAGTCAGTGTAGACATTTTTAGGACAAGACCTATTTATACTAAGATTTTTGTCTCATTCAACGTATTTGGCTGGATGATTCCCACATTTATTTCCTGAGTTGGAAAGGAAAATTAACATCCACATGGGGGAGAGTAGCGTGAATGTCTTAAACTATCAACTACTGAAACTTCCTGCAGGTGCACTGCCTGCCCTCATTTCACAATCTCGATTACAAAGGCGCGATTGTATATGTTTGTTGCTCACGAGAGGAAGAAGTAAGAATGTGTTTTTCACACGACTTGTGCCAAGTAGCAGAATCACAGACACGCAGGATGCACGTTAGCGTGTAGCTCAGGTAAGGGCACGCAAAAAATCCTTTGTTTATTGTGGGCAAAAAGGGCTCAGTTCTTTTCCGTTAAAGTCACCTGGATTCTTCCATTTACTCCAATGGAAGAAGATCAAGATTCAGGGCTCAAATAAGACAATAAAGACAGTTGCTGCTTATTTGCCTAAGATTAACTTGTTACCGTTCCTCACTCTGAACAAAGCGGACACTCTCAAAAAAGGAGCAGTGTGGTTCTGCTCAAAACAAATCCACAATGTGTCAGTATCTGCTGATGGAAACGATGATGTCATATAAAAGTGAATTCCTTAACATCTCCCGCCTTGGGCCTATCAATTTCTCAAAACACTTTCGGGTACAGCCACGGGATTAGAGTATGGAAGCTGAATAAGAAGAATTGTAAAAATAAACAGTTATTAAAAAACAAAGCACAAAGAAAACTTAGTTTGCACACTTTACTCCATTTTTCACTCCGTTCATGGTGAGATAATCCATCTTCCAACCCATCAGTTGGAAGAAGAAAGATGAGCTAGATATTGCAGCTGCCTTCTTCCCCACGTTAATACAAGTCAATCGATCACTAATTTGATCTCGGGAAGAGATTTTCTCCTAGGGCATATTGGCAGAAAACTTGGAATGCCTCCAGTTTTTGAACAGATGTTTGCATTTGGATGAGGAAGAACATACCCCTCCTGATCCGCGTGGGATTTTGTTACTTGGTGCTAGAGAGCTCTCTGATACGGTGGAGGATGAGACTAGCTGGGAGAAAAACACATGCCAGTCTTTTCAGGAAATTCGGGAATTGTACTGGTTTAGTTTATGACCTTATTGAAATGATCTGATCTTATGTCTTATTTTTAGGTGTCCTACACTTCTGTAAATAAAAGAGAAAAATAATAATAGTTGTTTCCGTATGATTTGTGTTCCACCAGATAAATCAGGCCTGATATTTAAGGAAAATCAAAAGTGATGACGTCTACCATTACAGAGAAGTATCTTTTTTGGATGACTTAATGTTAGAGAAGTTTTCAAGAATAGCTTACCTGGGCAAATATGCTACTATCTCTGTAGCTCTGACAAACATAGCCGCTTCCTGGAATATCGCCTATACGAAGGTCAGCTATGGTCTTTCTGTATGACCTTTCTATCTTTGTTCAGCTGACTTTTTTAATAGCCCATCTGGCTTGTACTGATTCTTTCTTTGCATTTCTTTTCTTGCTATCTTGAAGAATTCTTCATCGTCTTCATCCCATGGAAACCAGAGAAGCATACCTGTCAATAAATACATAAAATCAAAACCCAGTTCTGTTCCATTTGCTTAAAAGAAGCACGCTGGTGTCATCCTTCGAGCATTTCCACTAAATGCTAAGTAGGTCTTTCACACTCACAGCCCCTAATGGACTTGTCCTCATCAATAATGCTGCTTTCCATTATTTTTTCCACAGACTGAAACTCTTCCTGGGCTATCAATAGAGAGCTGAAAAAAATCTAACCAACTTGTGTATTATTAGGTGAATCAGGACAGGAATCTGTCCAGCTATGATTTGAGGATGTAAAATCAGGATTAGGAAAGATGAGAGGCAAAACTTCAACTGGGGAAAATAAGATTTGGATTAAATATCTGGAAATATTTTATCATAGTAAAATCTACAATATAATGAAATAAGCTTTCACAAAGAGACGGGGAATACTGTGATTGGGACTTTTAAAAACTATACTGACAAATGATAAAGAAACAAAACTCTTGGGATCTACTCTCCATGAAAAGTGGGGGTAGAGACATATAAATAGCTCTAAATAAATTGAATATAGGACTTCTGTGTATTATTTACTCTTGGAAGATATCCATTGAGTCAGGTTTTATGCAACACACCCTAATAACACATCCCTGATACCCGTGTGAATTTCAACCTCAAGCTGACAATGGTCCACTTAGTGGAAAGAGTTGGTGGAAATGTTTGGTCGTTCTGCCTTTCTGTCTCTACAAATAGCAGGGTTTTGCTCTACTGTGCCTCTTATCTCCAGATTATGCTCAGACTCATCGAAAGAGGACATAGTTGGGTTGCAGAGGCTACCAACTTGCAAACTTGAGTACAATACATCAAAATTCTCCAGTGCTCCTATGCATTTTGAGGCATGATCAAACCAGGGAATTCAGCCTGCTTCTCTTGCTTTCCTCCCCCCAGCAGCTTCAAACATTCAGCAAGCTAAGGCTTCTTTTACCTAGGAAAATCTGGTCTAATGTTACTGCTGCATTCTTAAGACTACTCAAAATTCAAATCTTTATTTTAGTGTTTGAAAACAACAGACAACATTTAAATTCAGGAAACGTTAGCTGATCTCTGCTGTACCTTAGATACTGCTTCCCCCATAGTAACAAACAACAAGTTTTTAGCACAAAACCCACCTGAAACAAATGTTACAAATTATTCTAAAAAGACTTTCTTGGCTATTTCTTTATCAACGGTGCATACATAGTTTCTTGTTGGAAAAAAAAATTATGCCAAAATGTTACTTTTAAATTAACATTTGATTGTGATTAACATTTAATTTTAAATAACATGTTAATTTTTAATGAACATTTTTGCTTTATTTTCCTGCTCTGTAGGGGAAATCTCTATTTCTCAGCTTTATTTCTTCATGAGACAGCACAGCACTACAGCCATTCAAACTTACTATATGCAGAAACATAACCCCTCAAAACATCTTTCTAAAGAATATTGTATAACTTATATTAATCCAGGTCCTTTTGCACTGGTATACAGCTAGTGCTTTTTGCCTTACAGTAAGTGTTACCTGTAAGTATTATATGAAATAATTCAATGGAGGAGGCTTCAGTTACTCAGAAGTGACAGCTATGAACACCCTACAATAAAGTTGCAGCAGTTTACTGACGATGGAAGTGGAGGTAACTAGGTTATTTTCACTTTCTAAATCTATTTGTGCAAAAATGAGACGAGTAGCATAGAATGATCTGAGGCTTAGCTTCATAATCTGAGCTGTCAAAATACACAACAAAGCAGCAGCTGGTTTTACTGGTGTTACGGATTTTAAGATGAAGGCGTCCTCTTAGGAACAAGAACACACTGAGTTGCAGACTTCCTGTTTTTCTGGCCAGAGTGACATCAGTGTAATAAAGAATGTTTTGAAAGTACTGCCTACAACTTTGTTTTCATTCATTTCTACGAACTTGCCAACACACTGCTGACTCGGGCAAAACTGTTCTTCTACAGCCGCAATTACTCATCATCTTAGACGCAGACGTATGAAAATCGCTGCCATGCAGGATACCAGCTTAGTAGCTGCATGAGTTGAAAGTTAAGAATGTGTTTAAATATTTTCATGAACTTGGGTCTTAAGAAAGTAATATTTGCAGATGGCCATCAGGTGAGATACTGATCAGACGAAGTCTGCAAAGATCAACACATGAATTTTGTCCTCAGACGAGCCATCTGGCACAGATCATGTATTCACAGATTCATACCAAAAAAGTAGGCTGGAAAGGATCCTCTGGAGGCCATCAAGATGGAGGCAGCTTCACAGCCAGATCAGGGTGTGCCAGGCCTCATCCAGTTTGGCTCTGAAAATATCCAAGGATGGAGACTAGACAGCCTCTCTGCGCAACCTGTGCTGCTGCTTAACCGCAACTCCAGACCATGCCATCCTGACATGTTACCTACAGGATTAGTATGAGGACTCTGTAGTGCTGGCCACTTTCCTAAAGGTAGGAACATAACACAGAAGGATTTGGGGGGTGGGGGTTGGATTTTTTTTTTTTTTCATTTTACCCTTGAATTCAATCATCTCCAATGCTATGATTTTTCCAAAATTGCCAGATATATTTTTCCTCACTTTTTCTCAGGTTCCTGAAATATAAATGAAACATACTGCAAAATGTAAGGGTGTCCTCAGTACGTTTCAAGACTCCACCAGATTTTTCCCCCTGAGCCTTACCAATAATTATTCATGTAGGAAAGATCAGAAACATGTCTGAAAGAGAGGTGGGGATGAAATCTCAACCTTTTAGTAATTCTATACGCTTTATATCATTCTCCCAGTAGGAAAAAGGACACAGCTTGAAAGCATATTTTTTGTTTCCTACTATATTTCTCGTGGCCAACATTTGATACAAATTCTGCAACAGCCTTGGGGGAGACAGGATACTCTGTCAAAATTGGGAGATTTGTTGGCAGGCGAGTGGGTTTGAAAAGGTTAAACTTCTTTGATGCTTTATTTAAAATTCTCTGAAATGATTCTTCGGGATAAAATGTCATTCAGCTTCCCTAAGTAATAGCTTATCACAGATCATTTTGCTCTTATTGTGGCCAAGAACAGTCTAAACTGCTGCTTCTTACAATTGGAGGATATAAATTAATTAGAAGCCTCACTCTATCAACTGCTATAGGGAGAAAAGGTTGACTATGGAGCACATTCTTGTGTACCAGACAGAAATTCGCCTTCCCGGCACTTTGCCTGTCGCTACACTATTGGTACAAACCTCACCTCATGACGAAAACTGCTCTTCAGCAATAAATCGTTGCAGATAGAGCTCACGGCAGTGCTTGGGAGCGCAATACACAAGCCATCTGCAAAAAAAAATTAATGTGTGTTTATATTCTTGAGATAAAACTTACTCGCATTCCCCTCCTGCCAGACACGGTACCCTCGGGAAGGTGCATTTTGAGAGATTTAGTGCCAACAGCGCCGACAGATTATTTTATGCGCCAAAATAATCTGAGAAAATGAGAGGGCGGCGCGAGGTTTCAGCGTTGAACGTAAAAGTTCGGCACTTTTCTCCTTGCTCAAACACCTTTTATATTATCTCCTGAATAGGTGTATTACCTCCCGGAAACGTGTATTATCTCCTGAAAGCGTTGGGGTTTATGACTGAAAGCACAGCGCGGAGTTTCACGGCCTGTACGCCGGGAACGCGGCGCGTACTCCATGACAGCCAGCACCCCTGAGAGAAACTCCTCCGCCTCCCCAGGGGACAGAGAATATTTAGGGAAGAGCGGATCAACAGGGGGACACCGACCGTTGGAGCCGTTAATGACCGTTAACGAGCCCCCCCGCCCCCGGCCTGAGGGGATCCCCTCAGGCATCCGCGGTCTATCCCCGCCTCGCTTAACCCCGCCG
>VXBH01006252.1:439428-492435 GCA_013400035.1 Rynchops niger | reverse complement strand
GCCGTAAATGGCTGCTCTGGCGGCCGGGAGATGGTGGTGGGGGCTGCATGGAGCGCTCGCAGTGTGGCCGTGGAGAGGGTCCGCGGAGCGGCAAGTTGCCCGGAACTTCAGCCAAAGACGCGGCTTCTTCCGAAATGAGGGTTAAATAGCAATTAAATGCGTCCCGCCCCGCGCTACGCGGCTGCGGTGTCTTCTAATTACCGCCCCTCTGCCTAATTGCAAGGTGGGACCCGCTCCTGAGGGGCGTTCGGAGGGGCTGGAGCCCCTCTGCTGGGAGGACAGGCTGAGAGAGCTGGGGGGGTTCAGCCTGGAGAAGAGAAGGCTCCGGGGACACCTTAGAGCCCCTTCCAGTCCCTGAAGGGGCTCCAGGAGAGCTGGGGAGGGACTCTGGATCAGGGAGGGGAGCCATAGGATGAGGGGTAATGGCTTTAAACTGGAAGAGGGGAGATTTAGATTAGACATGAGGGAGAAATTCTTTGCTGTGAGGGCGGTGAGCCCCTGGCCCAGGTTGCCCAGAGAAGCTGTGGCTGCCCCATCCCTGGAGGGGTTCAAGGCCAGGCTGGACGGGGCTTGGAGCCACCTGGGCAGGTGGGAGGTGTCCCTGCCCAGGGCCGGGGGGGGAACTAGCTGGCCCTTAAAGGTCCCTTCCAACCCAAACCATCCAGTGATTCTTGCTGCAGCTGTGCAGCAGGGGCCGAGGGGGGGTTGGTCCCGTGGAGTGTGACCTGGATCCCCGTCTCCCTTGTGTCCCCCTCCTTCCTGGGGGGCTTCCTCCAGCATGGGTCAGAGGGGACCGTTAAGGCTTTTCAGACGTTAAACGGGCCACCCCAGAAGACAGCTATTGTAAACGAGATTCTTTCAATTCTCTTTCTAATTGCCCTGGAAGATACATAAGAACAGGCTTTTGTAAGTTTTCTGTGTTTTTAAAGTCTACCTTTATACTTGTCTGCAGCATTTTGAATTCTTGGTCGAGGCTGCCCTCCAGAAGTTTGTTGCTAGCTTTACCAAAGCCTTCAAGTGTTAAAAAAACAACAAAAATCCCTAAACCCCCAAAATTGGATGAAAATGTTTTTATGCCCAATTTTGAAGATGTAAAAGTAGTGCTATATAACTTCAGCTAATTTAAAAGGTAGTGATAGCTCACACAGGAGGGACAAAGCCACTCCTGTGCTTGGAAAACTGAAATCCTTTTAGCTTTTATTAGCTCCACCAAACTTAATCAGATTATCTGTAATGAACACTTGGCCCTGGTTTGTGTTGTGTTGGGGGTTTTTTTTGTTGTGGTGTTGTGCTGTGTGGGTGGGTTTGTTTTTTTTTTGTTAACAGGGGTTTCAGAGCTATTTAGTTGGGTGTATGGATACCTTATCTAATCTCAGGGACCAACAAGGAGTTTGGTGAACTTGCATCTCTTTCAGTCCAGAAGTTCTTTCCTCTTTTTAACGGATGGCGATCCATTTGAAGTCTTCAGTGTACCTTCACGGGCTGCACCCAGGGAATAATACAGGGCAAAAGTGGTTCTCTGTCACAGTGTGAAAAAATGAACAGCTATTGCTTGTGGGTTCTTCTAAAGAGGGTATTCTCAATATGGGAAATCTGTAACTACACACTCCCCCCCCATAGAAAAAGGCTGGGTGGGAGATAATGTGGCTGCAGAATATTGTACTCTGGTTATGCCTTTTTGGTTCAACAGGCTCCAATGTACCTTACTCCATGCTTTTTAGGAGCAGAGAGGAAGTTATTTATTTTTATCTCCCCCATCAGGGCAATAGGCAAGAGATGCACCTGAAGATGCAGGGAAACAAAGCTTGTGTTTTTAATGGTGGTGGGAATGCTAGTATTGAGAAAGAATAGGCTGAATTATTGGACAGGCAGAGTAGTGATTTTTGTCTTCCCCTAGTGAAAATCGGGAATGGAAAAAAATGCTTTCGGCTCTTGTTGTCATACAGGTTTCGGAATTTATAGTAAAAAGTGGCCGTTCACGCTTCAGCTACTGTTTCAAGATGTCAGCAGGAAAAAAAATCACTGTGAACAATGTTGAGATAATATCTATGGTTTCCATTTAGCGCAAGCTCGAATCATTTCACAACTGTACAATGCAGACAAATTCTCTAAAAATGAGAACCAGTTTGTGAAACGGAGGTCTTTAAGAAGAGATAGATTGTACTGCATATCTTCTTGCTTTAGAAGTAATAGTTTAGTATCATTCATAAATTCCCTTGCCTGTTCAAGTGAAATCCCTAAATTGTTTCTGAAGGAGCAAGTGCTGTATCTGACATAGTGCATCAGGTTTCACTGTCAGTTCTACTCATCTGTTTCCTTCCATGTTAACAATTTCTGTCTTTTATGTATACATCTAGTGTGACTTTTGGTCAGGAAAATATTGTTTTCAAATCCAGTGATACAGAACAACAGAGTAGAGGTTAAGACTGGCTTATAAGGCATTTGTTAATCTCATATTTGGGTTCATCAAACTTGCTTCTAAGAACTAAATTTTATGAAAGATTCACAGCAACTCATCCAGTTATTTTGCATGACTTGCAAGAAGAAAAAAAGCTTAGAAGTCAAACTGTGATCCACTCATGACTAGTAGCATAAAAATATCCTGGGTCGCACTAAACAGTAGGTCACCTGCTCTGAAAAGTTCAGCCTTGATTTGAAATGCAACGTGCAGTAATTTGTCTCGGTCATAGAAAAAGCTTTTTGAGTGCTTTAAGATGATTTAAATCCTGGTTGTAAATTTGCCATGGTGTAACTTCAGTTGTCATAATCCTTTTATAACTATGTCTACTTGAAAGCATAATGCCAAACCTTGAGATGTATAAGAAGGGGAAGGCAGAAGACCCGAGTATCCTAATTCTGGAGTGTTATATATCATGATATATAATGAATTACGAGTTCCTTCCTGTGATATGATAAGCTATCGCTTGGGTTTGTAGGCCAGGGCTTTGTAACTAGTGTGGTAAAGACTCTCAATAGAGATTCCTCCTTTGGCAGAGGGAGGCAGGATCTGGACTATCCATACTCCAGTAGCTATGGTCCCCTTTTTTGGGGTAACCTTTCTTTTTCCAATGGCTAAAACAAGCTTGCTTTTTCTTAGACCTTGAGAATTTTTTCTTGCAGCAGATTGTGATCTTAAACGCTGATTTGATGACCACGTGCAACTTGAATAAAATACCCGATCTAGCCCAGTAGGGTATACTATAATTAAAATTTGTACTATTTCTTATCAGTTAGAAATACATTTCTGTATTTTTTTAAGCATGTTCCATCCTGTGTAATTATTCCTATTACCTTTATTTTATAGAAGCGTTAAAAGAAATAGATGATGTCTATGAAAAATACAAGGCAGAAAATGATCCCATTCAGAAGAAACGCTTGCAGCAGCATCTTCAGCGTGCGTTAATCAACAGCCAAGAACTTGGAGATGAAAAAATTCAAATAGTTACTCAGATGCTAGAACTGGTAGAGAATAGAGCCCGGCAAATGGAAACACACTCTCAGTGTTTTCAAGATCTGTCTGAGAACGAAAAGCCTCTAGAAAAGGCAAAGATGGAGTCCTGCCAGCCAGAGAGATCTTCACGTAGACCTCGTCGCCAGCGAACCAGCGAAAGCCGTGATCTGTGCCATATAGCAAATGGTATCGATGACTGCGATGATCAGCCACCTAAAGAAAAAAGATCTAAATCTTCCAAGAAGAAAAAACGCTCCAAAGCCAAACAAGAGAGAGAGGTTTCACCTGTAGAATTTGCAATTGATCCCAATGAACCAACTTACTGCTTATGCAACCAAGTGTCTTACGGCGAAATGATAGGATGTGATAACGAACAGTGTCCTATCGAGTGGTTCCACTTCTCGTGTGTTGGACTCACCTACAAACCAAAGGGGAAATGGTATTGCCCCAAGTGCAGAGGAGACAATGAGAAAACAATGGACAAATGTACTGACAAATCAAAAAAGGATAGAAGATCGAGGTAGTGAAAGCAATTCGTGTTTTAAAGAGTTGCTCCTTTTATATTAAAATGTTTAATTTCCAGAGAACGCTGTTTTAGGAAATGCATAAGACTATGCAATAATTTTTAATCTCTAATATTAATGGAGTATTAAAAGCTGTTATACCTTCTGTGATCTTTAACTTTCTGCACTGAATAACCAAATAGTTGAAACAGGGTGGCTTCAGACCTTCACAGAAGACATTACAAGCATATGGCGCTTGGTTTCAATTTAACCCCATTAGTATTTTAAAAAACCTTGTGAATCTTGAAATAATGGTGGTGGGAAAGATACTGAAGAACTTTTCGTGTTATGGGAAAGGCATTGAAAGGCCTCACGTAACTGCTAGAATCTTAACAACTGAGCTTGTTCTTCATCCCAGGTCTTAAGTTTTCAGGGTTTTTTGTGTTAACATCACACACTTGGAATTAGGGTTTTTGAATTCAGCTGTAACTGTAAAAGTCTTCCGACCTAAAAGCAGACCTCTTCAGTGACTTTCATATGACCAATATGTTATTTCAAGGAAGAAAGTACCACTAACTTAAGCTTTTTTTTTTTGTCAATATTAAACTCTTGTCTCTGTGACTTTACACTTGGGAGTCAGTTTTTGGATATGATAGAATTATGGTGTATAAAGCAGTTCTGGATATTCTTAGTGGGTTTTGTTGGGATCCTGTCAAACATCCTGATGTGGTCTTTATTGTTTAAGATGGTCTTTCTAATGCTGAACATGTTTCCTTGATTATGTTTTGTCGTTGCCTATATAAGCCTTGAAATGGTATAAGGATCCCTTGAGAGGAGGGTTTATTGACATCTCAGGGAACAGAAATTGCAAATATAATGAAATCTTTATCCTAATAGATCTCTAGAGAGCTGAAACATGACTGATATTCTCCGGGATGTAAACTTTGCTTTTCCTTAAGTGGCATTTGGGTATGTGTGTGGTCACACCTGGGTTTAGGCATGGCACCATAGTTCTTGGACTTGGGCAACTATCTAAAAAGCCCGAAGGCAAAAGCTTTCAATACAAGTTTTGATAGCTAATAAACAAAACATAAGCGTGACTGGCACAGAGCCGGCAGACAAATCCCAGCAGGTTTCTGACAGGGTAAGTACCAGTGTTGTCCTGAAGTATGCTGGTAGTGTCTAAACACTCCTTGGGTGGTAGGTAAAAGTGAACTTCCTCACCCCCACACCTTAGAGGAGGTGGAAAAAAGATGGAAAACAGCTGTATCTGCCCCTTTGCAATGGGAGGTGCTAATTGAGGAGGAGTGGTGTACCAAAGCCTGCACCTAGGGTTCCTGCTCAACAGTTGTCTTCCTTGAGACCGCCTGTGCCCTGGTGAGCTTGACAAGGCAGGCAGAGCAGGTCTGCAGGGCTGGGGGTTATCTCTAGGTGGGCTGCAAGAGCTCAGAAGGTCCCCATAGGTCTCTGCTGCTAAGGTTTCCCTTGATAGTGCAGAGGGAAAAGCGACACCATCTCTGGCCAAGCCTGATGGAGAAGCAGTTGTGCTGAGTTGAGAGCAGCCTAGAAGGCAGGTGAGCAAAAGCAAACCATGATGGATGAATGTCATCAAAACTCCCCTCCTGCATCTCCAGGAGAGGGCTGTGATGGCCGGGGCTGGGGGCCGGATGCACCGTGCTTGGCATAAGGAAAGCCTCAGTGCTGTCGGGCCAGATGGTATGAATCAATGTGCAGGACTCTAAATATTATAAGCTACGTAAAATACTGAGCCTGTTTCCACAGTTGTGATCTGATTCCTTAACAGGATTTAGCATTTGCAAGTAACACTAGTTAACATATGGCAGAGGAGCATAAAGCCAGTGTTTTGGATTTTTGCTCTAAAATTGTAGGTTTATTAAGTGGACTAACTCCACTGGGGAGACCTGCCCTGCAGTAAGCAAACAGCTCTTGCAGGACACTACTATAAGGGCTCTGACTATCAGGAGGGCAGGAGAGAAGGTAAGCTTTATCCCAGGGCCGTTCCTTTCCAGACCTAGTGGCTAATCGGAGGTTGCAAAAATAGGCTTCTCGAGGGGGCTGGATGATGGCTACTGATGGAGAATGATCAGGCCAGCTGTTGGAGACAAGCGTTGTAAGTTCGCCTCTGCATTTTACTCCTTTTTTCTATTTGTTAGGGCTTAATCATTCTTAAAATTTCCTTCTTGGGAGGACTGATTGCAAGCCTTGGGCTGGGGATTGCAGGAACATCTTACATCTACCTAAAATGGCAATGCTCCCTCATATTAAAAAACATCACTTAAGTAAACACTGAAGTTGCAGAACAAAGTACAAGTGAAATTGTAACTAGTAGCATTACTAATTTATCTTTAAAAGTATTGCTTGAATTTCTACTGGCTAAATCAAGAATACTTTTTTTCCCCAAGGCAGAGGAGAAAGCTGGGAGCCTTATATAATTCATCTGTAATAATTGCTAAAGTAGGAAGTGTACGTTGTGGTGTTACAGAAAGAAAATTTTAGATTCTGAAAGCGGTCCAGATAAATTATCTCTAATGCAGGGATGCTTTCTTTTATGCTGGTAGCCCTTCTAGTAGGGAATATGAATTCTCCAGGTTTCCAGTGCAGGTATTGCTGGGGAAATGGTACTTGCTTGCCTAATACGTGCCATTGCTCAAATGCAGAATGAATTCAGTTCATAAGCAGATTAGCAGTGTGCTTCAAACATACATGGGTGCATCTGAAATTACCTCTTTTAAATACTCTGACTACTTTGGTGTTAAAACATAAATGAGAGAAGACCTGATGTTATCTGGTCCTTAGCATTTCACCACCTCTTTAACCAAACCCATATTTTGTGGTTTTGCATCCGTTTTTGTAGAAGATCAATGGTAATTGCTGCAGACGCATGTAAGATGCTGGTATGAAATTAGAAAGGTAAGTAGAGAGCTCTTATGTTGCTTCTTTATGTTGAGTTCCTTTTTTAAAGGGCTGAACCTCACTAGTGAAGTGAAAATGGAACACAAACACTTAAACCAGTTCATCGTCAAGATCTGTATTGACTGCTATGAAGTAAGTCTAGCCTCTTGCAAAAAAATATATATATGGGCAACAAACACCTTGGAAGTTTTAGAAGCATGTGTAACTACAGAGGAAACTGCTTCCTTTTTGTGCAAATTAATGCTACCTCCTAATTCAGCGTAGGTTACATGTTGTTTTCTTGACGCTTATGAAAATGCGGTGCACTTCTAAGTTCTTGCTTTTTGCCTTTCAGTTTTGAAGTCGTGCACATTCAGCAGCAGCAAAAGGTCCCCAGAAACTATTTAAAAGGAAATGCATCAGAGCAAGAGTGTTCCTGGATCATTGTCCCATGGACCAGTTTGATTAATCTTGACAAAATCATCATTTAATCAAAGTTTAAAGCAAAACAAAATATACCTAAGAGAAAGCTTACTGTTTTGAAAGCAAAACGAGCAATTTAATAATGATTATTAATGCAATATTTGAATAATTGAATTTTTTACGGCCATCTTGCAATCTCCGGCAGCAACTACATTTTTTTGGGACCCTGGAATTGTGGCAGGTCTGGAATAGAACACAAGATTAACACAGGTTTCCTCCAGATGATACAGTTCCTCTAGTATTACTTTATTCTGTTTTGTAATCTGCCTGAATCCAAACACAGTTAATTACCAGCCATGATGGGTACAAATTCTTTAAGTGTAGTCTTCTGCATGCTGTTGTGTGTTCATTCCTGTTGATTGCTAAAAAGCACAATGAGAATACCTCCGTATTTAAACTGGTTTTAACTGTATTTCCCTGCCAAGCATTAACTAATCTACACATCCAGAAATGGTAACGTGGTACCTGAAGTCAAGTCCTGAAACTGGTACAGAAGGGTGGTAGGTCAAATGCCCCGTTCTTCCCTGAATTTATCTAAGGATTTTCCATTTTGGATGTTCTTTTAGAGCTGAAGTGGGCCTTTGTAAAGAAGATGGTGTTTCCTAACTTTGGAGAATTTGGTTTTTTAATTCCTTTAAAAGCCTCTAAGTTCAGCTTGAAGGAAACTACTACAGTTTGTCTGAATTCATAGTTAAAAAAAAAGAGCAGTTCGGCGCTTCTGTGGCTTGTATCATTTCTGACTGCAACAGAGCTGATTCTCAGAGTCTTAATCTGGGGGTTTATTCTTTAGACTCAGCTGGGCTGAACTGCACCCTCTTCGGTCTCCCCTGAAACCCAGCCAGTCTCCTGGCACAGAGCTGCAGCGATTGCCACACCAGCAAGTTCAGGGCTTCAAGTCCTTTCTCCCTCTTATCTGCATACATATTGCTCTCATTAAGACGTCTCATCTCCAGTAGCTTTGCAAGCCTTTGACATGGACACCTCTGAAAAAATATGACAGGTTTCACGTAAAAAGCCCGACTTGCTTTAAATGCTGCAATCTACTATTTTATTTTATTTTTTTCATGCATACTTGAGTCTAACAAGAGCAATGGTAAAAGCCCCTGCAAATCGTGAAGATACTTTATCACATCAGGTAACAGGTTTGAATTTCTCTTGCATATTTCAAAGCTAATGCTGTCTTGGTAGGTATTGCTTGCTGAAGCCTGCTTTAAACTCCAGTGACAGATGTTAGTCCTGAAAGGCAGCCTGTCTGCTCGGGGAGTCTCAGCAAAGAGATGTAGTGTGGGCAAAGAAAAAGCAACTTGCTTATGCCATAGCTTAGCAGTAGTGTATCTTCCTCGGTCAGGACTAGCAGCCCTTGGCGTGTCTCTGCGGAGGAGGCTTGAGCCAGGCCAAGCATGGTTTGACCCGTGGAATGCTCCAGAGCAGGCAAACTAACAGAGATGTGTGTTGGGAAGGTCTGCACTCAGCCAGTCAGGTGAGGTTGGGTTCTCAGGCCAGAGAAGAGAAGGCTCCGGGGAAACCTTCGCGCCCTTTCCAGTCCCTGAAGGGGCTCCAGGAAAGCTGGGGAGGGACTCTGGATCAGGGAGGGGAGCCACAGGACAAGGGGAAAGGGTTTTAAACTAAAAAAGGGGAGATTTAGATGAGATATTAGGAAGCAATTCTTCCCTGTGAGGGTGGTGAGCCCCTGGCCCAGGTTGCCCAGAGAAGCTGTGGCTGCCCCATCCCTGGAGGGGTTCAAGGCCAGGCTGGACGGGGCTTGGAGCCACCTGGTCTGGTGGGAGGTGTCCCTGCCCAGGGCAGGGGGTGGAACTGGATGGTCTTTAAGGTCCCTTCCAACCCAAATGATTCTATGATAGTGGTGCTTGCTGTTTTGTGAGAGTTTCCTATAGGAGCCTAGCTCAAGAACAGTTGAAAACCTTGAACGGAGATGTGTTCATCTCCTGCAATTCAGAGTAAAGCGTCTGTTCTTGAAGATGGGCACTTCTTATCTTATTCACCTCACCTCTCAAAAGTTCTTTTGAGCTATTTCAAGCAGTTTCCTTGACTGTTATGGCTTTCTGAATCCTATGCACAGTGCATAGCGTTTCTTGGGTACAGTGAACAATTACATATTCTAGTGGTAGGTGCGTACCTGTGGTAAACAACAGCAACGCCACCCCCCATGGTAGTGGGCTTGGAACTAGATGATCGTTAAGGTCCTTTCCAACCCAAACCATTCTATGAATAGCGCGCTCTAAGAGATCTGAGATGCTCCTTGTGTCTTTAACCATTGGACAGTCTAGTTTTCTTCAGGTTCTTCCTGGCTGCTCAGGGGATACTTCTCCAAAGAAGTCCTTTTTTTCAGTGGAATGGACAATTGGTTTGCATCGGATCCTCTTAAGATGAGGAGCAGGGCTGTCACTCAAACCCACAAGAATTGTTTTTCTGTCCAGTGCTAGATAGGTAAGACATTTTGCTCTCAGTGGTAAAACCAGATGTTACTGTGCAACTGCTCAAGTCCCACAGACTTACATACCCTGAAAGGAAAAAGATGTTTATTTTTTACTATTATCATGGCTCTTTTATAATACATGCCATGAAAGAGTTGAAAAAGCTTGAAATCGTCTCTTTTGTGCCAATTCTCTGATTACCCTGCAGTCTTTGGAACAGCTTGAGGATTATGGATTTCCACTACAGCTGGACAGTAAACACTTCTATTTAGTGAAAATTCTGGCAAATTTTTCATTAAGCTGTCATTTGCCTTTGAATCCAAGTATCTTCTTCAGTTCAAGCTCATATTGCACCTGAATCCTTTCTAATTTTTGTTTGGGCTAGGGTAGGAGATCTAAAAGCTCGTTTTGGCAAACTCTGCATTTTTTTTTTCCCACCAACTTGTGCATTCTTTTGGTTTTCGAGGCTGGGCAAGCTCAGTTTTAAGTAAGTCAGCAATGTGTTAGCTGCGGGTATTACACTGGGCCGCATCTCTGTTCTGCTGCGGTCGTGTTCTAGCAGAAGAGTACTGACTATAGCATGGCCAATTCCCTACTTCGCGGAGATGCACTTCACGCGTGTGCACTGCACACTTTTTTTCCTTAAATACGTATCAGGGAAGTTCTAAGTAGCCTGCCCACGGATTCCAGCTGTAATTACTTCTGTTCCAAAGGTCTCTTTTCCAGCGCAGGGATTAGCGGGCATGCGGAAAATAAAATCCTCCCCAAAGTTTTGCTTCTGCGTACTTAGGGAGTACCTCCACTGAAAGCGGTGAAAGAGGTGAATGAATTGCACTACAGTGATTAGCTGCGCACACTAAGAGTAGTAGAAAGTTACAGTTTATAGTTGGAGGAGTGAGGGGGAAGCAACTTGGGTACTTCTGTGGTTGAACACAGTGTGCCTTAAGAAGCCTAAAAGGAAACTTTCATCACCTGCTGAAAAACAGAATAAAATAACAAGAATTCTAGAACCTTTGAGAATAACTTTCAGCAGAGAAATTAGGATAAAATCCTGTCCCGATTTAAATAAAATTCTGTTGAGCAGGGTTCTACCCAGCATACAGATTTTCAGCTTCCTTTGACTAAAGCCTAAAAAAAGATTAAAGCTCCATGGCAACTGCTATCTTAACTCCTGACAGCCGTAGTATAAATTACATCTTGGAAAAACCTAATACTGAAAGTTTTATTTAGGTCGCCAGTCAGGCTAGGAAATGGTAGGCTTATAGATACCACCCCAAACTTCATTTTTGCCCCTGCATGGCCTCAGTTGAGGCAGAGATTTTTGTGGGAGGCAAACTGGATGCTGTATAATACACAGGACAAATTTAAAAATCTGACAAGCTTTAGGTGCGTAAATTGTTTTCACACTTTTGGGGAAAAGACTGCAATTTACTTGCAACTGTAACGTTCCAGTGAGGAATACAGCAAGGATCACCTGTGAGACAGCAGCCCGGACAGGTACTATGTGAGGTTACCACAGTAGCTCTGTTTGGTGGCTGTGGAGGAACAATATTGGTTTGTTTATTATATTAATTTTTTTATGGAAAGGGGAGGGAGGTGGAGAGAGGTTTTGCAATTAATTCATTTACCCACAGGTGCCCCAGCATTCTTACCTCTGCCACAGAAGCTACTTGTCCTTTTCAGGCCTGTAAGAAGATGCTGCTTTCTTGCTGTTTGAGGATAACAACGAATGGGTTATTAGTCTGAGTGGTGGAAATGAATATAAATGGACATTAAAAGTCTAGAGTAAAGGGAACCCGTTTTTAAAAAAAAAACAAACAAACAAACAAAAAAAAAAAAAAAACCCAAACAACAACAAACCTCAACTTTCTGCTATTTGCGTGTTGGTTATCTGGTACTGTTATTTCCTTAGTTCCGCTTTCTTGTTCCTTGACTATTTTTGACTTTGTCCTCTCTGGACTATGTGCTGTTCAGGCCTTGAAGAATGAATGCCTTTAATTGTTGTCTGAGGAACACTTTACTGGAGCCACTGCAATAGCCCAGTGCCCGACAGATGCCTCCTGGGAATCATTGATCCTGTTCTCCAGTGCAGGGACAAACAGGGGGGCTGCATGATCCATAGTCTGTCAGCTACTGCTGGGCAGACGGAGCATTATTCCGAGGCTCCTTTTGACCTCATCAGATATTGAAGTTTAAGTCCTCAGTATCCATTTAAAAGGGGAAAGTATCCATCATTTCTCAAATAAAAATAAAACCAAGATAATATCAAAACCATATCGGAGTTGCAGCCCACTATATACCTACGTTATTGCCTACTTAGAAATTTTGCCTTCTAAATGTTTAGCAATAACATGCCATCTATTGCTGGAGAAGGATGAGAAACAGAACCGGAGAAGCATTACCAGTATAATAATCAGTTTTACAGACCTGCACGTAGGACTGCTTTTGCCCTCTCCCGCAGCAGCTGGAGTTTGCTGATGGCAGGATGATGTACGCCTTCATAACCTGCAATAATGTTATGCTGGTGTTCAGATGATTCCCAGACTCTTATCCTGTGAACAGATAACAGAAACGTACTCAAATACATATAGACGGTAAATTCTATAAGAAAAAACCCTAAATATGTTTTTCCCCAAAGGTGTAATATTGAGATGCTAACAAACAATTGTATCTTCAATTGAACGCAGTGAGTGGTGCAGGTTAACCAGGAGAGCTGGAACACGGGATGTAAAATAATCTCACTGTTAAGTGGCTTCTGGGAGAGTTTTTAAGAGTTTCAAAAATGCCAAATGACTTGGATTTCTGAGTATCAGTTAGGTCGTCGGAATTCCTGCATCTGTGAAGAACTCTTCATATTAATTTCATAAAACTCAGAAATGTTGAATAATGATAATTTAAATGATACAGAAACATCATTGAGCATTTTCTAAAAAAAAAAAAAAATTTAAAAAATCATACTTTGGCTATGATTTTCTATGCAGTAATCTGTAATCTAACAATAGGATACACTGGAGTGGCAAATTCATCTATGTTATGATTACATTTTATTTAGTAATAGAAGGTGAGTATAATTTTGAGTCTTTCCTCTCTTACACTATTAAAATGTTTGTAGTAAACTGCGAAGATACCCCTGGATGATTTTAAGTAAAGAACGTTGCAAGAACATGGTAGCCTAGAACATTGTGATTGTGGTACCAGAGCTATTCTAAACTTATCTGTGGGAGAGACACCTCTCTGCTCCCAAAGCGCCGCCGGAGCCTGGAAGTGTCCCTGCCCAGGGCAGGGGGGTGGAACTAGATGATCTTCAAGGTCCCATCTAACCCAAACCATTCTGTGATTCTGTAAGTTTAGGGAGTCTGTGTTTGGTCTTAGGCCCTGCTTGCCGTGGGGAGCGAGCTTCATGCGTGAGCTGACAAAGCTCTACGAGCCACAAGCCCTGTCTTCCTGTAAACGTGCTACGTGCTTTTGCAACCTGTTTGAGGATTAAAATACGAGGCTTGCTTGAAAAGTGACATTTTAAGTATTGAAATTTTTCTTTAGCGGAATCACGAATGTTTTGGCACATGCTTGTGGCTGTTGCCACGGAGACAGAATTGGTTTGGGGGAAGCAGGTCAGACATAAGTCTCCTATTTAATAAATCATTTTTTCGTTTGCTAACACCTCTCTCCCTTGTATTTAATGACTTGTCATCTGTACTCGCTGGCATGAGGTACGACAGCAGAGAAGAAAGCACACACAGATTTCAAAGGCTTGACTTCGTGGAGTGCACCAGCGTGACTGAGCTGCAGCTGCAGTGACTGCCACCCGTAAAAGGCTGTTCCAACTTGTGAGAATTACAGGAACGGAGAAGAAATTTAAAACTTTTCTTAATAATGCACATCGTGCAAATCCCTCTCAGGAGGAACATCCTGACTATAACCAGAAACATTCTATTCTGTCTCTGGATGAAGGTTTAAAAAAAAATTCTAAAAATAAAAAAAAATTAAATACTGATATTTTGGAATACAGCCTCTAGGCAGAAGTTTATTTTAAAAATGCGGCAGGAAAAAGTTCTTATTAAATTAAGACCATGTCAGTATGCTTGCCAAAACAACAGAGCATTTGATAAGGCTCCTTCTTGAAACTTATGACCAAAGTAAATCTGCGTATAAAGATATGTAAAATGTACCCAGATTATAGTCCTAATTTTCCTTCTCACTAAATTAAATACAGCTTCTAACTGAATAATCTGATTAATATAAAAATTACATACTTCCATTCCTTTTTCTTTTTATAGCTGAAGCGGAGTTCTTTAGGCTGACTGCTTTCAAACACGTTTTATTTTCTTGCTGATAGAAACTGGTATTATTTTCTAACAGCTTGCGCCTTTCCTTTCTACCTGTTTCTCCAAAGGTGTTGTGCAGACACGCTCTTCAGCAGCTGCTCCGTCTCCCATCCAGCAGCCTGAATATAACTGATAAGACCGAGATGCAATTTTAAATCGTGGCCTTGGCAAAAGTATGGAATCTGCACAAAGCAGGTTCTGTCTCTGTTCAGAAACTGGCTCTGTTAAAAAAATAAAGCCATAATGATGCTGAAACTGTTTATTTTTGCCTTGCTTAGCAAAACTGAGGAGAGACAGTGGGTGCAAGCTCCTGAGCTAAAGCCACTCTGGCTAATGAGATGGCACTGAGCTCGTTCCTGTAAGATACTGCTTGTGTTTTCAGCAAAATGCCCAATTTTCTACTGATGGCTGAAGTGCATCAACCAAAAGCATCTAACTAAGGTATCCTAGTTGAAGTCCTCTAACTCAAGGCTCAGCTTCTGCTGGGTCAGGGTTCTTAAGCTCCCTGGGAAGTAGCTGAAGCAATAACCGTGGCACTGCTCTTTCTGCCGTGCTTTTGAACCACGTAGGGAGACATAATATTTAACGGAGTGCTGTGAGTTTCATCTGAAGATGGGGCTGATAGAAACAACTCCATTAAAACAGACTGCATAATAGCTTCAGCATAGTTTTATTTCAGTGTGTAATTTCAGGCAGATCTCTGTTCAAACCTTAAATAAGACCCATTAGAGATCAGCACATTTGCTGTTACACTTGGAAGGATGATGAAACAGCACAACTAGAGGGGCTGCCTGGACTTCAATAGCTCTAAATAAATGGCGTGCATAGCTTCTCTCAGTTGTCTCTCATTACTACTGTGCAAGCCTTAAAAACACTAAATCTCTTCTAAATCTTATTTTGCATGTGAGTATAGACACTGGAATCCTGTCACCTTCTACTGGAACCTCACTGGGTAGCTGGGGATGGCTGGCTGCCTTTATCACTAAGTTTTTCCCAAGATCTCGTTATTTTGCTTGAGGCTTGGGCTTCTAAATTGTACCTTCTTCAGCTCAGAGTCTCCCTGTGTTGTTTGGGTGGCTGTGATTAGATTTTTACTCCAGCTTGGAATGACCATCATCTACTTCAGCTGGGAGAAGAGGGGGCCATTCACAACTAGTCATACTTAAAACCTGAGTCCCATGTAAAGAGAGCACTGCTTCATAAAGAGGTCACACAACAAAGCCTATTTTCCCACAAATCATGCAACTCTTTAGTAGCGACAGCCCAACATTCCTGCGCATTTCCAGTTTAGAAGATCAGCTGTAAGCAGAAACTGATATATTTGTCATTTTTATAATTCTAAACCATCGATTATCTGTCATTTGTCTCATTTCTTCAGGTAGCAAAAAGCTGGCAAGATGACCAACCACCATTTTATCGTGCTTAGTGAAAGGATGCGCGTGGAAGAAAACGATGTAACAGTCATTTTGTTTGAAAAGATAACTCCAAGTAATTTTCACAAACATGCAAAAACCTTGGGTTATCAGCAGAAGCACAAAATCTATTCACTTACTCTTTGCGTTTCATGAAGTTACTTATCAGCATTAGCCAGCTTCCTCATTTTTTTCCTGTTTGAGCAAGTGATTCGGTGGAGGGACTTGATGATGGTGGAGTGAACCATTCATGTAATAACGGAAGGGAAATATATTCAGGAGTTTAGCCATTTTCCATCATATAATTCCAAAAACATTTCTACTGGCATCATCTCTAATTGTCAAGCAGTACACATCTGGCTCATTTTTCAATATTTTTTAAACCTAAAATTGGGAAAATAATAATTTTAAGCATCTGTCAGATAAAGCCCTCTACTATTAATTTGATATTAGTCCTAAGGAATAGCACTTTAATTATTATTTAATACAGTACAATAACCAACGACAATAAAAACCCTGTAGGATTTGAAGAGAGTAAGATCGACGTCACTAATTTTGCACCAATGCAAAAAAGAAAACAAAAAATCCTGTGAGATGAATAAATGGGAATGCTGGTTTAAGACATTAAGATATGCTATTCAGTTTTGGAAACCACACTTAAGGGTGGAGGCAGTTCAAATAAGCAACAAGATAGAGAAGAGGTGTAGAAGACAGTGACTTCTAATGAAAAAAAAGAACAAAGCCTAGAAACAAGAGGACTGAAGTCAATAGTCCTCAGTAATGTGAGAGCTTGCTTCTGAGAGGAAAGGGACAATCTAAGTGAAAAGGACAATAATTAATGTCCTTTGAATGGAGCACTGAAGGTTTAAATAAGACACTAGGGAGAAAACAGAACAAAAAAGAACTGTCCGACCATAACGACAGTGAAGCACTGGAATATATTACTTTGGAAAGTAAAGTTCTCCAGTGATGAAGATGCTGCGAGACAGGCTAGACAATCATGTCAGCATTGGTTTAATTGTAACTGGTCCTGCCCTTGGGCAGGGGAAATGGATTGGATCAGCAGCTCCTGAGCTGTGGGAAGGCACTGACATCTCCTTGGAGGCCTAGACAAAGCTCCAGGAGAATTCAATCTGATATTCCTCCTACTTCCTACCTTTTTCCCTGAAAGTTCTCTCTGAAAACTATTTGATGAATGTAGTATTTACTCTCAGCCAGCAGGACAGGAGGGGAGCAGAGCCCTGAGATCAGGACACATTTTGAGTATCGCTGGTGGCCGGCTGGGTGGACACTTGTTGCATGTTCCTTACATTGTCCTGGTGAAAGGGAGCTGAACTATGTTGGAGGTTATGCTACGACAGCGGCATGAAGCCCATGGGGAAGGCTGACCTTTCTCTTCCCCGTGAAATCCAGATCCACAACTGAGAAACATTTAAAGGCACAGGATGTGAGGAATGGTGTGGTTTCCCAGGGGCATTGAGACCAGGATCAGGGAGAGGAAGCTTCTAATGATACCTCGCGATTCTGGTGATGGCTGCAGAACACAACTACCCAGAGACAAGAGTAGCTGTTGCACAGAAGTACCAGCTATTTGCTGGAGTGAAAACAGGGGTGTTTGTATATTATGAAAAGGCTATCCTGTTACAATAGAAAGGTAGGGCTAATAATAATAAATTTCAGACCCTTGAAATAACCTCCTAAATGGATTTCCAGCTCTGCTTTCTACTTCTTGCATATGTAATTTATTAATAACAAACTAATTATATTCTCCACACTTACAGAAAAATAGATAGATGTTCAGGTATTTTAAGCAGCAAACCTGAATACTATGCTTTGGTTTCTACCTATTCAAGAAACTCTGGAATTAAGTTTCACAGTATTTTCTTTGATAAGTGTTAATTTTCAGTGGAAGGGACTGGCAAAATGAGTACATGAATTTTTAGCAGCTAGGGAACATGTTCAGTAAGTAATCCTTACTGTGCTGATCATTTCTGAGCAGTTGCATGCAAATATTCACCAGCCAAGCTCTCGGTTGTTTTTATAAATACCACATCTAGCAGTCACTTTTCAACACGAAAAGTGCATTTAAGCTTACAAAAAAGTAATACCTACTGTTCTGGTTTCTATTCACCCTATGATATGGTTGATTCTTCAGTGTAGGCTGGGAAGCCCCAGGTAGTGTCCAGTGTAGGTCAAGGCAGTGGTCTACAGAAAGAGGATGGATGTGCTGGTTGCAAGAAGACGGAGCTGGTGAACGCGGAGAGATGGTGTGTGTGGTAGGAACACACTGCGACCGAGGGAGCAGGAGATCGACCGGCAAGTCAGCCACAAGCTCAAGAACTTTTCTGTAGAGTGATGTTGACACTTTAAAAATCTTGTTTCTATCTCATTAAAAGTATGTACCCTTTTCTCAATTGTTAGCATAATCCATGGAATCACAGAATCATAGAATGTGTTGGGTTGGAAGGGATCTTTAAAGGTCGTCTAGTCCAACCCAATTATTTAGTCCAACCAAATATCTAGTGGTCATCTAGTCCAACCCAATATCTAGTCCAATTATTTATATGAGTAGTTAAGCAGCGTTGGTATTGGTCAATGAACCTTAAAACTAAATGGACCTCTAGCACTTTCATATGGACATATAAATTATTGTATATGTGAATAACTTCTCCAGCTGATCTCTCTGTTGACCCGATGCAGTGATGGTGGAGAAAATGAGGGTAAATCATGTCAAACCAACACAGGACAGCCTATATACAGTAAGTCAGATGGGAAACTTTTCATAGCGAAGCCAAACGCAGCCCGCCATTGGTACTTTATATGTGCACATGACAGTAAATAGCAAAGATAACAAGATAGAAACAAGTAACATTAAAAAAACAAACAAACAAACAAAAAAAAAAACAAATAAAAACCAAAAAACAAGTAAGACAAAACAGCTTCTCAGCATTCCAACAGGTACCACATAACATATCCATCAGCAAGCGGAACAACATCTTGAGATTTGAGTGAAACTGTAACGGTGTGAAGTTTGTCTTGTGTTAGGAAAAAAGAGCTGCATCATACCAAATGATAAAACAGGTTTTTTGATTGTGTCGTGTAATTTAGCATTTAGTATAATGGCAGCATTTTTGATTACTTGTATTCTAGCATCGACAATGCAGCAGATTTCAATCGATATAAGTGCAAATCCATGGAAATGGAAGACAGGGCAGAGAACAATGCCACTCACTTCATCCGACACAAATTATGCACATACGCAAGAAAATGCACGTACATTGTAATTAAAGAAAACATGACATATTTGGATGTTTTTTCTCACCTTTTCACCTCCACTAAGCAAGTACCGATCGACGGCGTTACATTTTTCACTGGCAAGTTGCATTTTTCCCATTTCTTGTTATACTTCTTCTCCTGTCTTAATTTCCTCACACCTTCCCATGGAGTCCAAACTTCTAAAAAAAATATTGAATATTGACATTTGTCACTTCATACAACCTTTTGATTACATTCATTGCAGCAAAATTCCTCAGAAGGAAGGACGCACAATTCGCTTAATGGGTGGTCACTACGATTTTAAGACTGCAGGACACCTTGCTTCCTTCTCATCTTTTGGCTATGATAAGCAGGTGGTGAAAGACTGCACCTTAAATAACTACTGTGAACAGCAATGGTAGATACAAGATAAATTTCTTGCACTTCAGAAGTCAAAATAGACTGTCTACAACTCAGGGCTTTAAGAGGTCAATAGAAAGAAGTGAGGAAAACTGTCCGTATGTTTACCTTCAGTTCACCCAGGACAGCCTTGCTGGTGGAGAAAATCTACGGGATACAGACGGAAAAAAGATTGGAAACCACTGGTCTAGAGTGATGTCCAAAGAGACAGTGATGCTACTTCAATAGTATTTAAGTGAGCATAGTCACAATTCCTCCTCTAGGGTCAGTAATTCCTGCAGTTCAAGGAATATAATAATCGTACCTCACACTGGGTTTTGGCTCTTTGATCTCCCTGATTCAAGACAAGGACACTCTGTCTTTAAGCTAATTTATTTATTAAAATAATTCATATTTCTGTGCAGATATACGGCCGGGACAACGAATGTTTCAGCTCTAGCTCTGCAGTGCTGAAGAAGTTAGAGTTGTCAGCTGTCGCTCCCCTGCTCCTTCTCTCTATGGGTGGAGTCTCCTGGTAGATGTCCCTGGTGGCCTTTGACAGAAGATGGCCAGCCAGAATAGGTTGCTCAGGAGTTTTGTCTTTGTATTCTGGCCTCAGCCAACACCTTACAAACCCAGGCTCCAAATTCCCAATGACAGAAAGGTCCCTGGCAAAATATCAGGATTCTCTGACATCACATGAACCGTGTTCTGGGAACAGCACCAAAAGATCTTATCCAAACATTTCTCACAGACCTCACAAACGCTAGGGAAAACCAACTCAGTCCAGCAGGCAGGGAAGAACGAGTTGCATCTTTCTGCTCCAGTGAGGTTTTTATTACTGTTAAAGGGTTTTATCCCCAGAAAATGACTTCTTTTGTCTTCCTTCACTTCTGGAAAAGGGAGCCTGAGCTTGCAGTTCGGGTCCCACAACAGCTTTGAAACCACCGACCTTAACCAGACTTAAAGTTTCCACTCAGATACACAACACACTGTAAAGAATTGCTTATTCTCAGATTTTAACTTTATTTAGAGACATTTCCATGAGTATCCGATGGATTTTAAGAGAATCATCTGTAGGCTAATGACTACCGTGACTCAAAAAAATTAAAAAAATTAGGATGGTTGACTGAACAATCATTCTACTTAAAAGTATTTAGCAGTTAGTTGTACAGAGCATGAACGTACGGTTTGTTCTATAGGTAAAACTTTGTGGATGATGCAGTCAGTGCCAGAGACAGACTCCCACCTATTCTCAGAGAGGCAGTAGCCCTCCCTCAAGAATCCTGTACTCTTTCCTTTGGCAAGGTACGCTGTAATGACCTCTAACTTTTTCTCCACGTACTTCTTTTTCAAAAGGTCCTAAGTTAGCAGAGTCTAGTAAAAATATATTAAAAAACCCCACTTTGCCTGCTTTGTGTAATTATCTAAGTAAATGTCTTGTTAATTAGGTTTTACAGAAATGTAAAAAAAAATGCACACCCCCCAAACTTACTTGCTGAATAAATGTGCATTTAGTACCTGAAAAACAGTCTCAGAGAATCCATAAGAGAGGCCAAACCCTTGTCTGTGAAGAGAAAGAGTTTTGTATCCCTCACCAGCACCATTTCAGTGCTTTCTACAGGTCCCTTTTCCATTCCAACAGCATGGAGTTTTGATTTTACTATGGTCCACACTGTAATCACTCCAGCACTGAGATTCCTGCACACAACACGTCTCCAAGACAAAAAAAAAACAACCTCAAACACCCACCAATCTAGGACTAGTCATTATTCTGCCTACAAAGTTGTCCCTCTTATGTTTCAGTTTGTAGCGGCTTGGTTTATGAATCTTCTGAACGCTCCCGTGACAGTGATCTGCAGTTCCCCAGCGTAGACGTATACGTACCCAGTCGGGACATAGGGCTGAAATCCTGGCCTCGCTGAAACCAGCGGGAATCAGGAGTTCGCTTTTGGAGTTCTGAGCTTTCATCCATAAAAAAAAAAAAAAAATCCCTATTTCTTAAATTTTTTGCTATAATTTGGCTGAGACGCATTCTAAAAAAGTCCCCACATCAAGGTGTTGCGAGGATGAGTCCTTTGGCCAACTCCTTTTGTTCTGCTTGTTTTTAACTGGATGATTCCCGCAGTGCTCAGCGTTGTGTTCATTTATCTCAGTTCTGAATCCAGCACTTCACAATGTGTAAACTACTTCAGAAGCAGGCAAGGCAATTCAGGCACAAATTACAGAAATTAGTGTATTTTGTCTGTTCTTTTTGGCAGAAACGCTTTGCAAAGGCTTCAGTTGTGATTTCAAATGTAACATTGTGCCTGTCATGTTGCCTTGTCTGCTATCTGTCCTAGTCTGAAAGAAAGGGAATGTTTAAACATCAAATACCCATGGATTTTGAACTTGCCTGGGACAATTCCCCATGGCCACAACGTCTAAAATTCCATTTGTTTGGTTTTTTTCTTTTTCCTTTTTTGTAGTTACAGTCAAAAACTGGTCATTGATCTTTGCCGTCAAGTTACACATTTGAAGGTAGTTCTCTCCACCACAAAAGGCTACAGGACAAACACTTACATATTTTAAGGTTAAATTGGGAAAAAAACCCCAACATTTGTTGCAGAGGAACAGGATATTCTGCCATTAACACACGTGTCCGTGGTTATTCTACTGGGACTGTCTTGTGAAGCTGCTTGTACGGTCTACGTGAATTTTGCTGTCCACCTTTTTGGTAAGTACAAAAAGGCCAGGTACAGACACATCTGCACTGGTGATTATTTCACTTTGTAAGGGAAATACAGGGTGCTGCACACTGTGTATAGAGCCTGATGTGAGCTGGCTTACAGAGAACATCGAAATTAGCAAAATTTCCTCTCTGCAACACTCTTACAGAACAACTGTGTTCAGAAGGAATGTTCCCAGCTATCTTTTCCTGAGCTAAACTGCACCGGATTTAAGGACATTTTTTCGAGTAAGCCGTCATTTGACTTTACTGCCACCAAATATACATTTGAATAGCATATTATTTACAAGAAGATATAAAATGTATATTCAATTATAGATCTTTGATAATAGTATTCAGTTTACTGATAAAGTATTGGGATAGCAACCGAAGTTTGAATTCCGCACTGAAAATCCTATCTTTGGTTTCCAGAATGTGGAGATTTTTAGGATTAGAGAGTACATTTCAGTGGTAAGGAGCAATCGTAACCTTTGGAACTTAATTTAAATTCTCTTACAGTTCCACAAAATTTGCCTGAAATTTGGTTCAGATGTGTTGTATTCTCACAAGAATGACTACACCTGTTTGCCACTTCACCCTGTCTCCTTTGTCACACGATTGATTTCAGAGCACTCAGGTCACGCGGTATTAATTTTTTTAACCACACGGAACAGGTTTTCATTGCAATCTTATTACAGATGTTCATGCGAAACAGTAGGAAATTAAATAACGTACCATGGTAAAGTAAAAGGGATTACTGAAATAGAATATGGAACGACAATATCAATAGTTTGAGATTTCCGTTTGCATGATCCTTTCAGAAATGAATCAATCCCTTTAACAATTCTCCTTTATTTAACAAACGGCAACAGAAATGAAACCACTCACCTCCAAGACAAACTGAAGGTAATTTGGCCAAATGCCTGCGGTCTTCAGGTTCCAGAGTATTATCTCAGTGGTATTAGTGTCTGGAACACGGCTGAATGCCACGAGATGATAGCCCAGATGATTAATGAAGCAGGTGAAAAGAAAATAATTGCAGCAACCCTAAAGAGTGTGAGAGTAGGCAAAGCTGCTAACACTGAAAAGTTCTACTTGCGTAACAGCCTGCTGCCCTGAAAGGAACAAAAGGGAGGTTTCTACTACACCGTTACAGGCACTTTGAAAACAGCAATTGTTTTTAATTCTGTAACATTATCTGAAAAGAAAATGTGCTCTCTCAAGAATATTTTAGGGTCAAACTCACCTCAGCGTAAAGCAAGGGCAGTAATTACTGAAAGTAATGGAGTAATACAGGATTTGCTCTTGGATTACAGGTACCAGAATGTGGAAGCTTTAATGGAGGCGTGAGAGAGCTGAAACCTCCTGCTTTCAGACGGGACACAGCTGGGTGAAAAAGTTAGGGGTAAATCCCCAGATTTTTAGGAGGAATTAGGCGCCTAAAGTTGCTGGAAGGCTGCCAGCATGATTTTCAAACACCCCAGCAGCATTTAGAAAAGATGCTCCTGAAGACCTCATGGGCCACCCAAATATTTTAAAAAATTGGGCACAACTTCCTTTTCTGGAGAAGCAAGAAGATAGTTTCTAAACCTAAAGATCACAAGGAAGCAGTCATTAGTTACAGCTTCTCCCTGAAGGGCGGCCACAGAGTCTTGGCATTTCAGCTTAATAACCACAACTCCACCGAACACCATGGCTTCTCTTCTATTCCCGTACAAAAGACAAGTCAACTAAAACACAGAAAACATACCTGTAAGCCTTATTCTGTCACACTACTAAATAAAACCTGCAGACTAAGAGCGTGTACAAGGAAGACTGAATTGTCTCCAGATGTGTATGCACAACCTAGTGCAAGAGGTGCATGACAACGTCGGGTCTACACTGTCAGAATTAATTGGATGAGCAAGGTACAGAATAAACCCCAGAATCTCTGATGCAGCTTGGTTCGGAGTTTTCATACCAACCACAACATGTCTGGGACAGGGAGGATTGGAAGGGCAATCTTGCTGCTCTGGCAGTGACACTTCAGGAATAAAAACCCTACCAGATTCCCAAATATGCTAGTTAACTGCACATTTTAATGCTATAAAAGACTGTCATGTGCAGTAGTTGGGATTTGTAATGTGGTTTGATTTTGCTTCTTTTGAAATATTTTGCCCCCGTCTCTGCCTGCCCTGAAACTAGATGCCGTATACATTATGATTTGCTGTGCTCCCAATGTCATTATCGTCTCCAAATCCAGCTTTTAGACCCTTCAGACATATCGGTGGTAAAATACAGGGCTGAATAAGGACATCAACATACACGTTGGATGATTCTCTTTATCATCTCTTTTACGTATGGCCTATTGCTTCCTTCCTCTTCCATCAATTTCCTTTCTAACGCTTTGTCTTAACTCCCTGCAGCTGGATTTGCATTTGCAAACTCTTTCTATCTTTGATATAGAATATTGCCAGTGCCACTGGAAAAATCACATTAATGGGAGTGGCACACACTGGATTTCTCCTAAACCTCATCGTTCACATCCTGTCAAACATAAAGCGTAAGTAATTATGACTATCCTTTCCTACCATGATATGCGATAGAAGTGTACTAGTCACCCACAGAAAATCTAACATTTTTTAGGGTGGCTACAATACTTACACAGAGCAAAGATGAAAAATTAACTCCCAGCTGATACAGGGTGTGGGACACCAGCTGAGAGAACACTCCTGCACTGCACTAGCAGAAATTCCATAAATTATTAGCAGACCTGACTTTCACAAAAATATAACGATGGAAGGCTGATATTCAGTTGAGTTATGAAGAGGAATTTTTTCATCCTAAACTCTCACTGGTGAAAAATACTTCCTACTCCTCTATAAGCGCATAGAATATAATCTTTCACTAAATTTCTTGATATAAGTATGGAGCAATCCCTGGGTACAGGAGCATCTTGCTGAAGAAATGTGAATTCCATGCAGCAACTGGCATGAGTCCATCAGATCAAAACCCTGAAATAATAAAAAAAAGAAGTATAGGCACAAACACAGAGCTGAGTATATTTCCTGAGTCTGCAGCTGGTGTATATTCCTTTCCCTTCCCTGACCTCAGAATAAAGCATGAGGCAATAAAATTCTAAGGGGAAGGGAAGTCAAATGTGAAAATAGAGAATATGGAAGTATCACCTCACCACTGCACAAAGCAAGACAGAAAAATAAACCCAAACAAGAGAGAGAACCGAAACAAAGATTGAAATGACAGCGGGAATGAAGTGCAGAGACAGAAGAAAAAAGCTGTTGGAAATAATTAGGAGGAACATAAAAAGTAATCCAAGAAAACTAAAAAAGAGACGAGAAGGGCCATTTTATAGCTATTTAACTGCATCTGAAAGAAATTATAATATAATGGATCTCCTCTTCCAAAAAAGTTGCAAGATTTTCTCCCCATTTCTTTTCTTTAATTAAGAAAATCCTGAACCGCACATTCAAAGTGTCATACAGCACTGTAATTTATCCAACAGCCACTGCTGAGGAGGTACAATTGTAAACTGAATAATTTAATGTCTGTTTTCAAATTTATGAGTCTCCTGCTAATCTTTTTGAAATTTTTACATTTCTCTTTTTATTTACTACATTTGACAGATTAATTCCCATTGAAATGTTGTGAAATGCCTATTAAAAATCCTGACAAGTTATGCCATTATTTAACTAAATTGACAGCTAAATAAATACAGAAATAATTCCTCCTCTTCTGCTGAAATATGGATAATGACCCCTTCATAAGTTAGATAGGATCCAGACGTTTAAAAAAAAAATCTATTAAAATCTCATGCTCCAGTAGATAAGGCAACTTCTAACTGAGGAAGCCATAAAGCGAAGTCCATTAGACAGTGATTCGGTAAAAACTGTCTTGTACCTTCCTTTGAAGGACATGACAAAATACTGCCAAAGAACAGAAACCTGAGCTGAAATTGGGGTTATTTAATGTGACTGTTACCCTTTTTGTAGGACAAGATTTTGAATTTGAAGAAAAAAAATCCCATAGGACATCTGATAGGCTAACTGCTTACCCACAGCAGCTGGGTGGTGTAGAAAGCACATTTGATTATTACCTAGGGAAGTTTTGATGTCTCCCATCGGTCATAATTCTTATGACCAATAGAGTAATGGTTCTGCAGAAGTGAAAGGATGCCACAGCACTGAGAATTACTAATGATTTCAGCAAGTAGCAAGCAGCTTAGAGGCGATAGCTTTGTATATGATTGCTCAGCTATAGTTAGCTGCCTTTTGTAGTACAAAGAAGTCAACTCCACCTATTCCTAAAGACTGTTTGTGTTCGTGTGGTCAGCTACAACTCAGAAACGGTGTAAGCAGCTGTTTCTTACCACCTTTCAACTGTTAATCTCCATGTCTCAGCATCTGCCTATTTCTCTGTGGATGACTTGTTCCAAGCACAAAAGGAAACATCTGGGAAGAAGCTCATTTGTCCAGAGGGAGCAGCATTCTTCATGTCCTCTAAGTCAAAGGAATACTTTTATTAAAAGTTGATGAAATATAAATTGATCTTATGATTTAACGAACAGAACGAAAACCAAGATCAAGAACAATAAAACCCCTCTCGCCTTGACCAATTGGTTGCCATAAAAAAAAGAAACCAAGGAGTTCCCTGTTCATTGCCCATGTCAGCACTGGCACACACAAGGCAAGGAGATGTATGGCTCAATCCCTCATGTTTATTGATAAATAAATTAGCTATATCAACATTCTCAGGAGTTAATTTTTTTTGTAAATTGCTTTTCATGGGACTTGTCAGGCTCCTAACCTGTTCACCATAGTCCTAAGACTTAATTTTAAATCATTTTAGAGGCCTGGATCTTTTACATGTAATAATGAAAACATAGCTTGATATAATTAAAAAATGACTTGAATTTTAACAAGCTCCTATCAATATACATTTAAGAAACCACTGCAGTTGAGCTGGATAAAAAATTAGCTGAGTAAAAAAATCAGAACATTCTTCAGTATATCATCATGAATTGTGATAAATTGAAATATGTCAAAATACTGTGATTTTTAAGGAAAAACTAATATATGTAAGTGTGGAAACACTTAAACATTTAGTTCCAAAATTCTTTGTCAAAATAAACACTTGACGCATATTTCTGTGCTGAACAAAATCACAACACATAATATGCGTGAACTATGCTTTCTACATCCTTTTTCAGCCAATTTATTTCTTAATAAACAAAATGACAGTTAAATATATAGCAGAAATATCCTCCAGCCTGTTTGCAGTCAGGAATTTTGGGAGATTTCCTTTTAGAGTCACGGATAACCTATTCATCCTTGCTTCTACTTGGCCTAATTTGCTCAGGGACTGTTAGTTAACTCTCAAAGTTATTTCTCTTTTATACAATTACGGTGTCCTTATTCATGTTACAAAGAATGGCATAGATAAAATCCAAAGAATGATGATACCCTGGAGGTATTTAAAAGGGATTGTAGATGTGGTGCTGAGGGACATGGTTTAGTGGTGGTTTTGGCAGTGTTATGTTAACAGCTGGACTTGATGATCTTAAAGGTCTTTTTCATGATTTTGTGATTCTATGAAAATCTGTCTGTTCTTGGCTTCGGCTCCCTCTGGTGGGTAACGCACACTCCCGAGAACAGCAACTACTGGTAAAGGTAGCCACCATGAAACGAAGCAATACGCAAGTTGCTATATTTTTCTGAAAATATATAGAAATACACCAGCTGAGTAAACCAGATTATAACTGAGATCAGAGCTTTAAGCTGCAACTTGAC
Organism: Rynchops niger; assembly: GCA_013400035.1. Taxonomy (NCBI): domain Eukaryota; kingdom Metazoa; phylum Chordata; class Aves; order Charadriiformes; family Laridae; genus Rynchops; species Rynchops niger. Next base: position 464,766 of record VXBH01006252.1, on the reverse strand, counting down.
ACATCTGTCCTGAAAAGAGGAAGATGCAAGGTTCCTGCCAGAACTGAACTCCCTTCAAATTCAGAGAAGAAAAGAGATGGGGGTTTTGGTCCAGGCATAAATCTATTTTCAGCACCTAATGTTGACTAAAATAAGATAAGGAACTATTTAAACACTCTTCTTTTTGACGAGAACATTCTCTTGGATTTCTGTTCTTGACCGATACTTCGAGGCCTAAAGTTTTCTGTCCTTTCTCAAAAACATTTGAGATGGGCTCAATTCCATTTTTGCCCTAGCTTACATTTTTCTTATAGATATTGGTGTGATGAAACTCAATAGAGAGAATAAACCCATCAAGCATGGAAACTAGTTGAATCAAAACATGTTGGAAGGCAACCAGTGATAACTTTTGCTACAAGGAAGTAACGTCCGCGTTATATCTGGTACACTGACAAACACGTCTTTCTGCGCAAGTCGTACTAAATTAACTTCTAACAGTCCTAGACGATAGCTTGTGCATTATTATTTCTACCTGGCAATTTTAGGCTTGCAACAAAAAAATAAAATAACATCCTTTCATGCATGCTCTGAGTATGCTGAAGGATAAGACAAGCAATGGCCAAACACTTTTCACTGAGATGCAAAAGAGGAGATAAAGGGAGCTGGGTCAGAAGAAAACACAGGGCAGGTTTGTACTCAATAATGTACTTTTTGTTTTAGAGACTTGTAAAGCCCAGAGCACATATCCACAGACAAGAGACATGATCTAAGATGAGGATTGAAAGGAAGAATTAAGATAAAGTGAAGCCAAAAATAGATATGTCGTATCTTGTGTTACACCTTTTCTCAACAGATTAATACCGTGTTCTGTCTGTGAGTTCATATAATAGAAGAGCACCCCCGAACCCCCGATGCTAAATGAGTCCACTTAGATCTCATTTTACAGTTAGGAGAAAAAGAGTTATTCTAGGCCATACCTAATACTTCCCTTGGCTTCTTCAGATTTGTGAGACACAGCTGAGTTTATTACTAACTCAAAGAATTAATAGCAATAAATGATCAGATAAAGACTTTAATTGAACATAAATGAACAACTGCTGATAAGATTTTGATTCTTGCTTCACGTTGCCGTAATTCCATGCCAATCTCACCATTTCTGACGGGATTGCTGATGAGGTTGGGTACGCAGGATGAATTGAGAATGACCTGTCAGCCTTCTCCATCACTCTAAGCCAGCATGCCTCTCTAAGGAGTTTGAGTGATGGGGACTCTCCTCTGTACAGCTTTTCCTGAATACTGAGAACTGAGGTAACAGGCAAAGCAAACTGAAGACTGGTCTTCAGGAAGTCTTAGAAGATTGCAGCCGATTAGGGGAGAGAGATAAAGCACATCAGAGTAAACACCTAAGTGGGGAAACCAAGCTGAAAGAAGGGAACTTGGAGAAGGTGTTTAAAGAAGAGAGAAGGCACCTGACTTGGGAGTATAAAATTACTGCAGGTTTAGGATGCAACTTTAAAATTACAGTTATACTCAAGACAAGACAAAAAAATACTGTGATCTTCAATTTTTACCTGTTTAAAGCTCTAGAACACGATGAAAAGAAATCTCCAGCATCCAGGGCAGAGGTGAGCAAAGGAAAGTGATGGTGGGCATACTTGTGCATGGACGCTTTCTATGATGTTCTGATGTGCTTCGTACTTCCTTTCATTAACCTCTGTTTTCACAAGGTGGATGTCAAAACATTCTGAAGCCTCTTGCTTGACAGGTTGTATTCTAAGTCACAGGTCTTCCTCTTGAAGCAGTAACTGATGTTCTGGAGAGCCCTGAATCTTAAATCCTTGATCAACCTGTTGCAGCAAGACTTGAGCGAGAAAAATGTTCTAATTCTTAACTCCATTTTTGAAAAGTTACCATCAAAATAATTTAAGAAAAGATTATGCATGCACAAGGATGGCAATAAAGATCTTGGTATGCTTGCAGCAACACAGACCCTTCTATAAACCTGTGAAACTTCTAGCAAACTCTGATAAAACAAATTATTGATTGGAATTTAATTAATTGGTCTGGGTCAGGGTAACATAATGGAAAACACATTAAGTGATGGAGAAAAGTTACAAGACAATAATGCTGTGAAAGAGTGGAATTGTAAGAGAGTGTACATGTCTACATCACAACAGGATTACGGCTACAAGAAAAAACCTGTGTCATTCTAGGTGCTAAATTCAAAGATTTGTTCTTTTTATGGAATGGGGCATTAATAATCTGAGACCAAGTGTGGCTCTGGCATAAGAACCTGATTTACTTATAAACCACTAGGGAAGGGTATCAGCAAAGTGGAGGGCAGGATGAGAACATCAACAAACCACTATGCTTAATGGGGAAATTGCCAGGAGGACTGATTAAGAACTAAACTGATATAACTCATGCTAACCAGCAACCACCAGAGATAGTCTTCAAATACATACGTAACCCCAAAGATACCCCACAAGGAGCAACTTTCTTTACTGGATTGAAGGCTAATAGCTTTATAATCTCCCTAAATAATTTAACTGCTCATCTGAGCACTATGAGAACCATACTGTAGAAAGGGTGGCAGAAACAAGCACTAAATGACTTTCTTTACTGTGATGCACAACCATTTTCAACCTCAGAGAAAACATTTGATTTTCCTTTGTTCTTCATATGAAAACCAGACAAGATCTATTTGTAAAAAAAACTCATGAAATGCGTGCTTTTGCTGTTAAATTATCCTCGCATTATTAAGCTTATTCTGCAGCAGCCATTTCATTCTCTGTAGTTAAACAGAATTTCACAGCATGAATTTTATTTTGTTTGGCCAAACTCCAGGCTTTTTGCTCCTCTAGCGGAGCCTAAAGAGTTGCCTGCAGATTGTAGGAGGACTTACGTATGTTTAAGTGGACTAAACAGTATGTAGAACAGAAAAAGGCATTTAGGGTTATTAAGAAGTAATGTCTTTGAAATTCTGTCTGTTGTACATATTTATTACAGCAGTAACACACTCAAGTATTGCTTGTCCTACCACAAGATTCTGAGGAGTGCCAAAACCGGTGATGTCTCTAACTCATTTAACTTATTCTGTTACTGAAACTAACCTTTCTCCTTCTTTTAGGAAATAACGTATTGCCGAGCCTTCCATCTTAGTGCCCTTCTCTTCATTTCGGGTTTCTAGTCTCACCTGTCTCAAGCAGCTCAGTGGATGCTTCCCCCCTGAGAGCAAGTGGAGGCTGGAGCATACTCTTGAAATATCTGGTGTAGTTTCTGGAAAGACCTCAACCACTTGCACTTAGCTTGCTGCCTGTGTGCAGGATCACCACTGAAAATATCCAGGTAAAATGTGCTACGGAGATGGGAAAAAGACAAGCTGTGAGAACATACTGGAAAATCAGCTGCTCTAATCATAAGTTGTGATTAAAGAACACCGTGACTTCAGATAGGTGCAGCTCTGCCTGCCAAATTGCTGCACAGTTTGGCAGATGCACAGATAACGGGTTTGAGTCTTCTTACCTCTGTTTTAATAAGTATATATCTCAACTGGGCCTAAGTTACTAAAAGGGGGCTAAAATCTGATATGCCTATTTGATGACAGTGTAATCAGCATCATTAATAAAGATTCAGGGGAAGTTTTCCTTCAAACAATACCTTCTTATGCTGCACTTTGTACTATAATGAGCAAAGCACTGCTGCTCATTTAAATAAAGATACTATTCATTTGTGAGATAGAACGTTGAGGGAAATTCTTCAGACTTAGAATTTCTTTCACGCAAGCGCTTAGCAATAAAACTTGCAGTGACTAAAGAAGAGAACCCCTTTCAGATTAATGAAGAATAAATTAATCTCCTTAATGGCTTGAAAAGGAAACCACGTTTATTCCTGTACCAAACAACTTCTGAACAGAAGGAACTTGGCACTAACCTGGGAGGCTGCGGTTCGTAAATACCTGAAACAAAATTTTGATGCTGTCTGTACCACTGGTTAATAAGCTGCGGTTCTTTGTCACGCTCAACGGCAGGTTTATGCTTGAGGAGTGAAGATGACACATTAAACAGATCCTCCCCATCTGAAACGTTTGACTCTGATTCTCTGTTAGAGTGAATTCCAGTTATGTTTTCTTTTGATGACTTGCCAGTTCCCCAAAAGCGTTGAGTAACGCCTGCCTGATGATCATCCGCCTGCACTGCTTTTTCACTCAGAACTGTCTCTTTTGATTCCCCACGAGATGCAACACTTCACATTTTCTGCTTTTGCATTAATTCAGTTAGTTTCATCCTTCCGATTATACCTTTAATTAATTCTAAGTTTTTCTTTCATAATATTCCTGGGATGACGGGATCATCAGGCTTTCACCCAACAAAAACCTGAAAGCAATGAAGAAAGGAACACATGCACAAAGGAGACAAATACAACCCTGATTTACGTACAGCACAAAGGCCAACCCAACAGGTTTCTTATAGTGCGTATCAGTCAAGAATTTTCTTCGCTCTCCCTTCTTCTTTTGCATTCTAGGTTTACAATATGCCCTTTCTTTACATAATAAAACCAGTAATACACTTTACCGTACCCTAAAAATATAAATTCAATTGAATTCCAAAATTAGATTAAAAGATCTTACAATCTTAGATTAAAACCTTACAACAAATGTTTGAGATTTCATCTCTCAACACTTCTTCAAAATTTCCAGATGTAGTAAAACATTGTGGTGATCACTTCTGACATCACCTGGAAGCCCCCACCTCAGGCCCAGCAGCTGAAATTACAACTCTTTCTTTACAGTAATTGTATAATTGAGGATAGGATTCTTGCATTAATGCATTTTTCTGCCTCTGATTCTAGTACAAATAAGCATAATGAGATCAGGTTGTTGTAATAAAGAAATCATTGCGCTTCTGATTGTTTTGCTGCAGCTGATGGCAACAAAAGCTTTGAATGAGTCAAAGGGTAAATATTTCTCAAGTAAGACAGATGTTCTTACAGGGCCTATACTTTGTACATTCGTAACTTGGGTGAAATGATGTAATGATGCACCTTACCAAGACTGTGCATATATGCACAAGCCTGGCAAATCACATTTTAACCATTCCGCTCTCACAGGACACACATTTTACCTGGAAATTTAAATACCGATGAGCTAAATTTTTATGTGCAAAATGTACATCTAAAAACAAATTTTGTGCACTACCCTTCCTTCCAGCAGATAAAATTCGGAGCTTGCAACGCTCAAATTATTAAACTACTCGGAATCTGGCAGGAAAGATGAAGCTAGGTTGTGGAGTTGTCTCCACCTCTTCACATAATGGAAATTCCATTTGCTTGGTATACTCAAGTCTCACAGCTTCAAATCAAAATTTCCAGATTTATCCCTGTGTTTAACTTTCTTCTGATGACATGCTTTCCTCCCCTCAATGGTTTATTGTTAACACCTTCAAAAATGTTTTATCGTCTTTTAAAATACCTTAGAGAAGTTTTAGCATGTGGAGAAACAACGTATGGTTATCAACTGTATTTTTTAGAAGAGTAACCAACCATGTTCCTAAGGCTTCAAACCTCAAGCTGTTCCTCCCTCCTTCTTTCACCTCTTCCACACTTCTGTCATCTTCTCTGCCTGGACAGATATCCAAAGGAGTTCAATCAAACACTGATTTTTCATATTTAGCATGTGTCTCCTCATAGAATACGTTTCTTCCCCATTTCCTGATCCTGCAAGACCCTGACCACCTCAGCTTCCTTTGAGTTCATTGATATGGCATCTAAGAGTAGGGACCTGTTTGTGAAACAAAGATTACGGTGATGATCACAGAGAGATTCTGCCAAACCTTTACCAGTCAGAAGTTATGGTAGAGGCCTCAAGTATATACATTTAAACCAGGAGAGAGACATATTGTAGCTTGCGCATTATATTATACGCAATGTGATGCAGATTATCTTAATTAGTTCCAGGTGTGAGGCATCAGAACCAGTCAGTACTTCATATTAATTTTTTTCTTCCTCCTCTGCTCAATATACCTTTCCACAGAAAAAGCTATGAAGGAAACACGCAGTGATGCCGAGGACCATCTTTTGCCCATGCTGGGGAAAAAAAAAACCAGGGGAGGGATATTATCTGTAGGTATGCACCGTGAAAAAGAGTTGGAGAAATCTCATCACGCCATGAAATTAGGAAAGAAAAGGTAACTGATCTTGAACTCATCTGACTCAACAGTTAGTTGACACATACACACTCTAGCTAATAAGCTAATACCTCTGCTTGCACTCAGAGCATTTTAAACATCGCAATAAGCAAGCTGACAAAGAAAGGAATAGACAAATAATAGCGGATCCACATTCATATAAGCTACTACAATTATCTTGTAGAACTTCACCTTTTTAACTCCTCCAGACTGACTGTAATGCCTGTTGACCAAGCCCAGGTAGCCGTCGTTGACAGCATACATGTGCATTTCTTTCATCCCAGAGAAGCCAGCAGTGTATCTCCTCTCCTTCCATCAAATGAAAAGGGGTGGAACTAGAGCTCATTAACGATACGGTAGAATCTGCACTGACTTCTGTAACACAAATTTATTGACAGCAATGCTTAATCACATGGACTGTAGCTGTATAGTCAACTTAAAATTATCCATAAGCCTTTATATATCACAGATCCCCTGCATGGAGAGAGACTCTTAAAACAGGCAATGAAGCCACTCAGATCCAGTCAGTTTTATTAAAGCAAATTTGCCTCTATACCTGGTCATCCTGTTTCAAATGTCCACTTTGTTCCAGGGACAGTTCTGTTACTTTATTTACTTCTGCAAAGTGAAAGCTTTCTTCCCTTTTCGGATTTAGGAGCATATTAAAACCTCAGTGTTTTGTACCGCTTTCCTACTAACAGGGGCACTAGGAAGCAAAGCACTAAGCATCTGCTTGGACACTGTCGGGGGCAGGGAGGACGACGGGGGACGGGGACGACACCCAAAACAGAACCCAAAAAAACATGTAGTCAAAGAAAGAAAATCTTCCTGTGCACTTTTTCATATAAACATCACATAGGCAACTTTAATTTTGGCACATCCTTACTTCCGTGTAAGACTGATTTCCTTGCTTTGAGTGGATTTGTAACTTTAGCACTATTTTAATCTAGGAAATAAATTTCTATACTACATCCTGTACTTTTATCATCTAAAGACATATGGCATGAGGAGAAAAAAAATCATAATCATGCTGTATGCCAGTTAACTAAAACCTGGTAATATTTTAGTGCTGATCTTCAGAGAAAAATATAAAACTGAATAATGCCATGCAAATTTATTAACCATCTATAGAGGCTGTGTACTTTTCATCAACGGGCTTCTACATTTTCCCTGTACTATTATAAAAATTGTCTCTTCGAGGTCAATTGAACCAGAGTTTTCCCTGTAAGTGGAGATCAAATGGTTCCCTACAGTGGAGACAGCAGCTCTTTAGATAGTAAAGCTTTTTTTATGTTTGCTTTTCCTGCAGGAAATCATGAAGTGCATTACTGATAGAGACACTTACTTGATTTAAAGTAAGATGCTGCTCTGAAGAGTGACTCCACACAAGACTATGTTTATGTTTATCACCTCTCAGTGACACTGTAATTGTTTGAGAAGGAAAAGTTTATATTTTCTGGAATGATATCTTCCAAACCCATCCTAGTCTGACTTTTCCCTTCCACTAATCGTTACCTGTAATAAAGATACTGCAGAAGAAATTATGCCCTCAGAGACAGCCACACAACCCCGCTCCTCTCCACTCAGACCGTCTCTCTCATTGCTGTGACCTTACCCCATCTCACAACACAAGCAACTCGCAGCAGGTGATCACAGTAAGAGTTTTCAAATTTCTGCAAACACGAACACTTAAAACACATACTACTGTAGGAACCCCAAGCGTGAAAGCTCAGACACGGTAGCAAGGGACAGCTATGTAAAACTTTAAACTAGATGGACAAACTTTTGGTCTGACATAGGACACTGGTGTCTGGATATAAATTCTCATATGTCTCGTGTAATTCAGCCATTTGGAGTCACTCCTCACTTTGCTCTGAATGAAGGAGATAGAAGAGAAATGGTTAATTCTTTCACCCACATCAAATATTCTGACATGATTTTCCAGTGCCTAGTCAAGGTGTTTTGTCTTAATTTATTTCTGAGAGTATACCAGCCTTTCAGAGGTTGCTTCCATGGGTTCAGAAATAGTATCAGGAAGCACAACAGTCAGACAAAAAGAAATTCTTCTCACAACACTGGAGCAGCCCCATTCTGCTGATGAACGATGAAGCCAAATCCATGTTGGTGAAACAAGAGGTGACAGAGACAGGAAGAATCTTGTCTTTTACCATAAGCCAACCCCATGCCAGAATTTATAGCGCTGCGGCTGTAAGCTCAGCTTTTGTTTTGTTCTGCTGTCCTGCAGAAATCAAGGTTTATCCCCTATGATTTTCTAGTTTTGCATGTGAGGATGTTTTTTTCTGCTCCACTGCCTCCTCCAATCCACCCAGAATTCTCACACTTCTGGTATTTTCTCTGTTGAATGAACATTTCCTCCCCCCTTCATTCTGCTGCTAACTACAAGTGCTCAGGGTGCCGTACTATAAGCCACAAAACATAGTTGAAGGAAACAATTTCCAAAGGGGAACTATTTCTGGTTCAGACCAGTTCAATGATTTCATAGCATGAAGTTCACAGTATAACCCAAACCCACGTGTATTGCCTCAGATGAAAGGAGTACAGCCTCCCTACGTTTGCACTTCTGACAAACGTCCTGTATGAAGAAACACTGGCTTTTCTCCTACTACTCTTTTTCTCTCCAAAATCTAATCACTCGTCGGTTGGGCATGCTTGATCTGTCCACCCGACGTACAACCAGGGGAGGCTTAGATTGGATATTAGGAAAAATTTCTTTACCGAAAGGGTTGCCAAGCATCAGAACGGGCTGCCCAGGGGAGTGGTGGAGTCACCATCCCTGGAGGTGTTTAAAAGACGCGTAGACGTGGTGCTGAGGGATGTGGGTTAGTGGTGGACTTGGCAGTGCTGGGTTAACGGTTGGACTTGATGATCTTAAAGGTCTCTTCCAAGCAAAATGATTCTATGATTGTATAAAACCAGCTGCAGTGGTACTGCAGAGACGAGCAGCCTTGATTTCAGTGCACAGCTGTCACCCCTATGCCCAACATACTTAAAGACAGGCTGCATTATCCCCTGGGATTCGATAGATGACACTGCAACCGAACATCTTCGGTCTTGGTACTAACAGCATTGAATGACCTTGTAGTTAACACCATGCAAATATAACTAAAGACTTGTCTGAAGTTTCATCCAAAATAAAGTATAAAATACCAATGCGATAGTGACAGTTCTTGTGCTCCTGCCATATTTTTTTTCCCTGCATTCTTCAAATACCTGCACCAACAAGAGAAAGAGCTGGACAGATTTTTGAGAAGAGGTCACTGTGTTTCAGAGGTACTAAATCACTTTATAGCAAAAGCTGCCCATGTCCTGTGCTGATCGCTCCTGTGAGCTGAGGCTGGAAAGCGCACTGCCTAGTGATGTGTGCTCCAGGGCAACGTAAGGACTGACAAAGAAAAAAAAAAAAAAGTTTTATGTTATATTTCAGTTCAAAAAACTAAACTTCATTTAAACGTTGTCTTTGCCACCTCAATTTTCTGCACCAAATTTGTCCCAAGGAAAGATTCTCTGAGACTAATTTGAAAAAGGGAAAAATGTAAGCTATGCTTGATTAGATGGGATTTCCAAGTGGTTACTGCAACAACACTATAGATAAAAAGTATTTTTGTTAAAAAGCCCTTTCAACTAGTGCTTCAGCAAGGCAATCAGTATCCAAGCAGTATGGGAAATTTTGTAAACTGACAGATCCCTTTTTAATGATCCTGTATTTTGGACATTTGCTACTTTTACTTTACTGTTACTGGTATTGACACTTGTCTTCTCAGGCCAACCAAAGCTCCACTGCAAAACCCATGAATAGAAATAAATAGATGAATAAATAGAAGAGAAATAAATAGTGTAGCCCTACAATCCAGAGATTCTCACCCTACTGAAATAAAGCATAAACCACCATTTTTCCACTGCCAATGTTTGGGGTTTTTTTTTTCCTTAAGAAAAGGGTTGATGGTGGTGTATTTTTCAAGTGTTTAGAATTCCCTCAGCAGTCATGATCTCTGTTTACAGTTGTGCCCTTCTTGATAAAAACGATTACATTTTCCCTCCCTGCAGTTGTCAGAGCTAAGGCCTCCCCATAAGTACCTAGATTCTTGAAATGACCGTGTTCCAGACATCATTTCATATGAGAAAATCGTTTAACACCACCAATTACCTTTCAAAGCAAAGAACTGATACAGAAGTTCCCAATGCAGAATATTTCCCTTGAAAGTAGGCTTCCAAACAAACATGTTTGCTAACAGAACCAGAGGAGATTCCTCCGGTATCTTCGTAACAGCTGGGATTTATAGGCAGATTAGGAGCTGAAAAATTAGGCATTTCACAACGTTAACAAGTTTGCTGTTACACACAGCAACACTACCAAAGCAAGTTCTTATTTGTCCTTTCCCCTCCCTAACTAAGCTATTCAGATAAATTGTCATGGCAACTTGATTTATACACCAGGGGTACTAGCAAAGACAAGTCGAATTCCCCCTGGAGAGATTGTGAATAGAAAAAGCCCTGCCCATCCTGATGCTGGCAGAGCCTGAAGCCCTTCTCTGTTACAGGCTCACCGTGTACCACCAGAGCAACCTCTTCCCGCAGTGTCACTCCCCGCCAGACACTCTTGCAGTCAGGAGCCTCCAGTTTACGTCAAAGGCAAGACTGCATCGTTTGGAAAAATTTCTACCTTGTGTATTTTACTAGCTTTTACTAAACGCAAGCTGAGTTCAAAAAGAAATCCTGACTTTTGGAAATAAAGAATTCCGTAAGAATTAATAGTATTTTCCTTATTGAAGAAGCACATATATTTACCAATTGTAACTCGAGTGTTTCAGTAAAAACTGCAGCTTCTTGTTGGATGACAGCAGTACAGACTGCATTTCTTTCAGATCTCCTCAGTCTCTTCAGAAGAGTGAAAAGCACAGAACAAATTCAATTTTTTTTTTCCTTCACTTGCAGTCGCATTTTGTGTAACCTTTTTTCCTTCATATAGGAAGACGAGCAGTAATTTTGCAATATATTTAGAGAATTTAAGAGAACTGTACTAACATGCTGTATATAAGCTCTCTCGACATAAGTAGTAGTGTAAACCCTTCCACTCCAGCAACTGAAGTCCTTACATGACAGCCACATAAACAATCCTGTACTGGCTACAGAAGTTCTTATCTCAGCACCACTGAGATACCATCCAACATCCCTCTCGCCAAACACCGTACCCAGTGCGTGCACTCTTTCAGAGAGACGCTGGACTTGCCACACGTAATGAACATAATGGATATTCTCCTATGACTCTCAGCATCTTGACTGACCCTCATATTAATGACAAACACAGCTACCCTGAAGAACACGTAAACATACACCGAAAGAGGGAAGATATAATTCTTTCACCCATTTTTAAGAATGCGTTCTTTGTAACAGAAAATCCTTTGCAAATTCTTTGCACTTAGAAGTGCAGTAGGCAATACACGACTTAAAAAAAAAATAAAGACATACCACAGCAGATAAATAGGCATTTATTAAAGTTCATCTCAAAACAAACAAAAATTATAATGGACATTAAGGCATCTTGTATTCACTAACTGTTCATATAGTAGAGATGACTTCTCTTTCCGATACAAGAGAGCAAATCAGGGAAAAAAAAAAAAAAGCTCTCTCAACACCTTTGGCAGAATGCCGACTTCTTCCCACTGTTCCACCAGTCAGTCAGCGAACCCCTCCAAGGAATGCCCATTTCTACAATGAAAGAGCTACAGAATCCCAGCACTCACCGAGACACGTGCAAGAAAGCACTTTTCTCTGCCCACAGACATTCGACCTTCTGTAAAGATGCAGACTGGAGAAAGCCTAACAGATGGATACCGCAGAGAATAAAGAAGACATACTCCTGCTGTAACCACTCATTTTTGAGCAGACTAGAATATTTGGCCTTGCTTTTGCTAGTATTTACTATTTCAGCCAGTAACTAGTGAAAAAGGGACCACAGAGTCTAGTCTGTATTGCAATGTAACAATTTTTATGTTCTCCTTCTACATTCATATTAGATAAACAAATGACAAAGGTCTTGTTTCCATGGAATAATTTATTTTGATGAATTATGCTGTCAAGTGACCAATCACTGTTATAGTGCTTTTTTTCTTCAATTGGTCTAAGAACATCAGGAAATGTTTTACAGTATCATCGGGTTCACTATAACAGGATTTTACTACAGAGTAAAATATAAATTAATAAACACTGCATATAGCACTATTCACTGCACCACATTGGCTCTCTATATCCTTTGTCACATTCTAACCTTCATTTAAGGCAAGTTTGTTTGTTTGTTTTTCCAAAGATGACCACATAGTCTCTAGATAAACTTGTGTGACTAGGTTTGCAAGTTAGGAAATTGAGCTTTATAAAATGTTTACTTCAACAAATACGAAAGTTACTAAGAGAAAGATGGTGACCCAAAATTGCACTGTATTAAAAGGTGGAGTTTCCTTGTACCAAAGTCCTTTATTCATCATCTTTAGAACCAGTTTTGCTTAACTATAAAAGAGACACAAAAAGAAAGTATTCAAAGTTTAGACTGACGTTCCATTTATTAGGAAACAAGAACATTATCTCCATCTTACATAGAACACATGTATATTTAATTAATAATACAGACTGATTGTGCTACTGAAGAGACTGAAAAGCATAAAAAATTATTTCTTAAGCTTAAACACTAAATAAGCTTATTTCCTGAATGTGAAAGTTGATTCAAAACAAAACAAACAAAAAATACCCAACACAAACCCCCAGAAAAACATCAGGGTACTGTTTCTATTTAATTTGAAGACTCCACCACCAAGACAAAAAAGATGAAGTAATGAAAAAAGTACCTCCACACACCTAAGAGAATTCCCATATAGAGATTTACACACACTACACAAAAACAAATGTTAACTTACTATTTCTCTCTTTTTTAAAACAAAGTTTATAATTACTAAATGTAGTGCATCTATTGTGAAATCTATCTGGAATCCAAGATATCCACTACAACTAGCCACATTTAACTCAGAAGAATCTGCCTCAAACCACCATCATCATTTACTTCCTCATATTTAACAACTGGAACCGGTGTTAGGTCTTACACCAAGTACTACGTATAGTTGCATAAAATAAAATAAAATCATTTGCTTTCAAAATTGTCTAGCAGCTATACTGATTTCCACTGAATCAGCAAAGACAAGAGGGTGGAAGAAATCAACGCTGAGGCAGCAAGTAGAAAAGAATTATTCACTGGAGGAGCTGCGGCAGAGAATGCTCAGGCTTGTGGGAGACAGCAAGGTGCTCCCACTTGGAACAGCTCCCTTTTTCTGCTGACTTATCCGTTACCCTCCAGAACCTGGCAGCACCGCTAACTCGATTTTACATCTTGTTGCCATATGAAGACAGAATATTTGCAGCAAAGCCAGCAAAGCTCTCTCAGCATAAAATTAAAATTTAATTGCTTGATAAATAAAAAAGAAATACTAACCCAACAAAGCTCAAAGAGGACTCAAAGCCCTTCTGACTCTAATATTCAGAAGGACTAAGCATTTTAGAGCCCTTCAGAAATATGTAAATTAGAATCCAAAATGAGCAACTGTTCTTAATATTTCTTGCCAATCTTTTAAACGTTAAAACAGATAACTTGAAAATACTTACATGCTGGACGCATATAGAAATGAATAAGACACCACAGTAAAATCCAAACAAAGTTAGGAAGAAAAGCAAGAAAAAAAATTGGATTAGTTTTCTTCAGATAGAAGTACAAATTATTTTTAATATATATACGTAGTATTTTCATAATAGCACATATAATACAGTCACGTTACCTTAATTACATCCACCCAGTTCCATCCTCGCGGAAGCTCCCCTTTATTATCTGCAGAATAAGAAGGTTTTATTTTCAACACACAAGCCAAGGGGAATCGTTATCTTTCTTTAAAATCAACAAACAAAATTCTAAAGATCCCAAACCCTTTATTTCTCCACTACAAAGTCATGAGGACAAAAATAGATATTAATGTCTTAAATACATCTTCAGAGTAATTCTGTTTAAATAAAAACACTTCAGTCCATCTGACATTTAATTTAGAAGGCAACTCCAACATGACCTGGGCTGACCAAAAATGATGCATTCTGTCAAAGAACAAAATTTTACACAGCTTGTCCTTTATATGGTCAACATTTAATCTGCCAATTATATATTAGATTAGGTAAATTATATGCAGAAATTGCTATCACAGGGTACAACTTATTGCTGCAATAGGATAGTATTATCCAGATCATTATTAAAAATTGAGGTTGAATGCAATAAAAGTCATCAGCAGGATTAGTTGAAATATTGAACACTTTTTCATCAAAAAGCTACCACTTCATTGAAAATATAAAGCATCTGCAGAAGCACCTCCTTTTTGAGGACACAAATTAAATTAAATGTTTTATTTTGGGTTCCAAAACAAATAGTTTGATTTAGAAATTACATTTTTAATAATGTGAATTATTTATGAGGGCCCATCAACAAAGCACATCTTTTGTTGAAAGTGAATTTTAAGAAGTCACAAATGCCCTCCTCCCACAAGCATTTTTTGAAGATTTCACTTTTGTCACCAATAGAAATAAAAAAATAAAAACAAAACCAATGACATCTTGAAATCCCTGCTCTATAGAAAGTTGTTTTGATCAGAACTAACATCTCAGGCAAGAATAATTCATAAAAAACAAGGAAAACAGAGACCACAGACTTACAGTAGTTAATCTTATGACTACTGATTCCGACGCTAGCAAGATGTCACTGTTACAAAATTTGGATTTTCATACTGCTCAAACAAAACAATATTATCGTGAACAAACCTGTTTTATCAGCTAGTTTTCGTTTCTGGGTTTTGGATAACTGCTCCTTTTTATCTTTTTTCTTACTTGCTGGTACATCAGGAGTTCCAATCGCAATACTATTGCTTACTGAAGTCTGAGAAGGATAAAAATGGTTGTTAATATTTTGCATATTAGCTCCACAGATACCTCTGTGTGTGATTACTGAGCCTGAAATACTGAAATATCTTGACTGTCAGAAAGAAGCAATGCTGTCAGAAGTCTGCAGCTTTTAATCAACATATAATCATGACTGTAGTTTTAAAAAACATGTGTTGGGGGCTGGAATTACTCCCTTTCAGAATTGCAAAGGGCTCCTCTTACACTTTTTAAATTCAATCATGGAGTGCAATTTAGTCTGAAGGGATTCAGGCTTCCCAAACACGGACACCATTCCTCCTTTCTCAAAGCAAATCTGCAGCACCACAACAGCCAATAATGTCCTTACACAACACAGAAGCCACAAACAGATCCAGCCTGACTCATTCAAGACCCTGGAGGTGCACTTATGCAATCCATTGCATCCCAGGAAGGTTGCAGTAATTTGCCCCCGAGCAGACGCTTTTAATCTGTTTCAGCTCTCTTTCTGCTCCAAGTCTCCATTTTTATATTACTCTGTGGGACAGAACTGCAACCCAGAAACATTTCGGTATAACAGCAAAATAACAATTAAATATAACAATTGTGGCACCATACTCTGTGTGTCACTGTTTGCCACTAACATGTTTATATCCAATACACTGATTAACAACAAGACAGAGCTATGAAGTATTTAGAGCTGTAATAAGCATATTTCACAGTTTTAAATGCAAGAGATTAAAATCTGAATTTATCTACTTACCACAGTGTTAACAGGCTGATTTTCCATGAACAACTCTTTATTATCTTTGGCATATTCAAAAAGCGTGTATGTCATAGCAGTTCCAAGATTTGCTTCAACTTCTACCATTAACTTATCCAGTATGCTTCGTTTAATAGCTGAAGATCTAAAAGAAACCATAAAACTCAACTATAATCTAGACAGATGAAGAAAAGCTTGTCAACAAGGCTAGGGAGTGAAGCTGTCATAAATATTTACATTGTGTTGTTGAAGAAAGCATCCATCGATATGACTGGTGCTGTTTGTGGATATGTTTCCGGCCAAGAAACTTCTATTAGAAATGCTTTGGGATCGCCATTTTCACCTATCTGAAGGGAAAGGAAAAACTTTATAAATCAACAGTTTACAGTCACTTATTAAGCATTACAATGCCAATATGCAAGTCTTTCATGTCTTTAAGACTATTCAAATTCCATAAGATAACAACTATTTTCATAAAGTTCTCAGTTAGAAAACAAAGCTGTTATCTATAAAATTCATTAAATTTATGACATCAACATTAACCTCTATCCTGCAATTTTTATCCTAGGAAAAGCAGCAGAAACATTCAAAGCTCTCTTTATGTTTGGTTTTTTGTTTGTTTTTTTTCTTTTTAATTGGTTTGTTTTAAAAGCTACTTCGTAACATCTGCAAGACAAATATTATACAACCATATGCAAAACCAGAAAAGATGAAGCCTTCTTTTTTCCCCCCATGCATCCAAGCTTAGAGCAATATGAAAACAAACCACAACCCAGGCTGAAATAAAGACAACGATAAACTAGTGACCTAAGATAGCAAAAATAATAGATAAGAATTTAATCTCTACAGATATTTTATTTCAATATAAGAAAGAATGAGTAGTAAAGAATTTAAGAAGTCAGCAGAATGAGACTAGATAAAAAAACTAACATAAAAAAGGCACACTTTAATATAAATAATCATGCACATCAAACCAATTTAGTGAACCCAAATTACATATACAATCTTTACAATTATGTTAAATAAAAACCACCTTTTAAAAAAAATTTAGAACTAGTACAGCTACTACCAAAAGGCATGCTATACAAACAGAAACAATGGTTTCACACAAGGATTTGGAAGACTAGGGCAAAGTTGGTTGAATCTGTATTCTGAAACCACACAAAAATTGTTCCTCATTTCCCTCATTTTAGAATAGTCAAAATGCAACATCATCAAATTATGCGGAATGAAACATAGCCAGAAAAAAAGTTCTAATCAAGGTAAGGCTATTGTCCTTTGAAATTAAAAATGAAGAAAGAAAGACAGACAGACAGAAAGAAAGAAAAGGAAAAAAGTTGGTGCTTTTTTAGTTACAGTGTCTGTAACTAACATTCATGACTAACTGACATTCAGAAGCATCTGTTTTAGAGGTGAAATAGATAATAGATAAATAAATCAGGAATCTGCAACATTTATCAAGACATCATCTACAGTGTTGCAGTCCAGTTCCCATGGCTGCCAAGGGAACCAGTGGCAGGGTTTACAGAGTTCTTCTCTCAGGAAAGCACTGTCCATGCACTGAGCAAATCTGTAGAGAGAGCTGCGCGACCGTGCTCCTCCTTGCCTCTGCAACCTAAAAATTGGGTAGTCTTACCTGGTAACAAAACAGGTGTTTTGTATGTAAGATGTGTGCGAGACAAATGAGGCTCAGAAAAATGGCATACTAATTCTTTCGACCTTCTCATGCACTTACTTGCGCTATGCCTTCTTGTAATACAAATTCTTCTTCATGGGAAACATGCATGATTACTTTTGTCTGACGCTAAGTTTTACAATATTTAAATTGAGTTCTAACTCCTGACAATTATGTTTTGGCTAATAAAAATTAGCACCAACCAAAGCTAGTAAAATGTGGAATGATACACTGTAGACTTGTATGCATGTCACATTTGCTCTTTTCAGGAAATTAAATTTACTAATAATGGTCCTATCAATGAAGGAAGGCTACACCTACATGGATGGGATTCAAGTGCTATTAATTAAATCGACTTATCTCATTACAATTACTGATGCTATTCTGAAGTTACTTAAGAAGTCACAAGAAGGTTATTTTAGATGTCTCCTCCTCACTGCAGGGATATGGCATTGTCAGAAGCCTCCCTTCTGTCTCATGGGTGCCTAAGTTTTCAACTTCCAGATCTTTAAATCTGAGAAAGCAAGCAAGAATTTCATGCCAGAATCTAATCACATATCTCAAGCTCAGCACTCCCTGTATGTCTCTGCTGGGCAGACGATTTTATCAGCGCACATGCTCAAACTACTACTACTACATGTCAACTGCCTCTGGACAAGAGACTAGTACCCTGTAACTGAGCAATAAGGGCGGTTCAGGGTTTTACATATAAAAGTGTCTATAAGTGTCATTTCTGACCAGCTAGTTTAAGCATTACTGTGCTGGCTCCTTCAGCCAGTTCGACAGTTCCAGCTACGTAGTACATGGATATGTTAAGTAGGATGCCTGGCTAAGCAATAATAAATAATATGCATTGTGCTATCAAGCATCATCGTACCAAAGATCCTAAAACAATGGCCTATGGATCTAGCTTTTGGCATGGTTTCAGTTGGGATGGAGTTAACTTTTTTTTACTAGCAGCTGGTGCAGTGCTGTGTTCTGGATTTGGGATGGGAATAGTGTGATAGGGCACTGGTGTTTATAATTGTTGCTGAGCTCTCAAGGCCTTTTCTGGCTCCCCACCCCACCAGGAACAGGCTGGGGGGGCACATGGAGTTGGGAGGGGACACAGCCGGGACAGCTGACCCCAACTGACCACAGGGATATTCCATGCCGTGGGACGTCACGCTCAGTGTATAAAGCTAGGGGAAGAAGAAAGAAGCTGGGGGACATCTGGCATGATGGCATTTGTCTTCCCAGGTAACTGTTAGGGGTGATGAAGCCCGGCTTTCCTGAATATGGCTGAACACCTGCCTGCCCATGGGAAGCAGGGAATGAATTCCTCGTTTTACTTCGCTTGCATCGCGGCTTTTGTTCTACCTATTAAACTGTCTTTATATCAACCCATGAGTTTTTTTCTCACTTTTACTCTTCTGATTCTCTCTCTTATCCCAATGTGGGGCGCGTGAGCGAGCGGCTGCGTGGTCCTAGCTGCCAGCTGGGGTTAAACCACAACACCTTTATTGCCCATCAAATACCCGTTTGTTTCATAAAAACCCTGGTATGCCAACTACAAGGCAGCAGAGGAGCTTCGAGGGGCAGCCTGCACTGCAGCGACCCACAGACCTTCACCTTGCCTTACCCTGTACTGGAAGGAAACGGGGCTAAGCTCCCTGAAGCACAGGTCTCCCTCGTAAATGGAGCGCAGCGCCTCCAGCTCCATCTGCGGCAGGGAGCAGAGAAGGGGGTTACCGACACCAACACCAAGATCACACCCAACCGCGAAGCTGTGAAGGGCACCCCCTGTTTCCCGCCCTCGCCCCGGCCCCGGCACGGCCCACCCCGCTTCTCCCCACCTCTTCCTTCCCTCCCGCTCCCCGCCACCCGGGCCCACCCACCTCCGAGTNCGGCCGGGGAGGGGCGAGGCGGGGCGGCCCCGCCGCTGTCCCGCCGGACACACCTCCCCTGAGGGCAGCATGGGTCAGCCGGCCGCTCGCTGCTATTGGTCCCTTCTTCCCGTCGTCACCTCCTCCCTGTCTTCCCATTGGTCAGCTCTTCTAGCCTCCCCTCTCTTCCTTGTTTATTTAACTGGTTCCTTCGCCAGTGACGTAACCGCGTGAGCCGTCTCTGATTGGCCTGGCCGTGGAGCGGAGGCGCCGATTGGTGGCTTCCGGTGTCCGTCCCACGCTCGCTTCCTGAGGCGGCGGCTCTCCCTCGCCCTGCCTGCCGACGTTCCCGTGACTGGCGGCGGGGCCGAGCCCCGGCGGTGAGTGGTGCCCCGGAACGGGCCCGGTGCCCTGTCAGCGCCTGGCGGGGCCGCGGGAAGCTGCCGCAGCCGGGGAGGAGCGGCCGGCCTGGGCTGCGCTGAGGGCTGCCGGCCCGCCCGCCGCCTCGTAGGCCGCCTCGCCCGGTCTCAGGATGACCCCGACGCAGTGGGACTTCCCGGTGGAGCTGTGCTGCCGGCCTATGGCGTTCGTCACCCTCACCGGTTTGGACGTGGTGTACAACGCCGTGCACCGGGCCGTGTGGGACGCCTTCTGCGCCAACCGGAGGGCCGACCGCGTCCCCATCTCCTTCAAAGTGCTACCGGGCGACCACGAGTACCCCAAGTGCCGGACCAAGGTAGCGAGCGGCCTGTGGCCCGGCTGCTCCCCGGCCCCTCGCAAAAAAGCCACCGTCAGGCCCCGGGGGAAGGGGGGATGCGGGAGTCCGTGGCTCCCTGAGGGGAAAGGCAGTAGCAGGGGGTGGGGTTGAGCTGCCTCGTTTACCGAGCAACCCTCAGCGCCTAGTAAACTTCATACATACGAGCCCTTAATGCCCAGCCCGGCTTCTCTTGCGCCTTCCCCTGCTGTTGGAGGGGAAGCGAGGGGAGTTTGAAGCCTGAGAAAAATTGTCGGGGCTAAGGGCGCCGTGACAGACCGCTGTGAATGCGTGGGAAACCAGGGTGTCTTAGCTCGTAAGCCAGAAGTAGAGAAAGGCTTCTTTCTTAAAGTACTTGCTGTTCCTTTACTCAGCGTTGAGCTGCCTGGTTTACTGAGCAGCCCTTGCACTGCTTAATGCTCAGCCCGACTTCTGCTGCCTCTTTCCCTGCTATTGGAGTGGAAGCGAGGAGAGCTTGAAGCCTGAGAAAAATTGTCAGGGCTAAAGGTGTTGTGACAGTGCTGTGAACACATAGAAAACCAGGGCGCCTAAGCTTGTAAGCCAAATGCAGAAAAAGCCAATATGACTTGCTTTTTAAAGTACTTGCTGTTCGTTTACTGAGCTTTAAGGTGTGCTTGTAAAATTTGAGCTTTAATGAAACCCAAAGTCTAACTGTTCATTTACTCAGCATTAAGGTACCCTTGTAAAATTTGAGCTTTAGTGAAACCCAAAGTCTGGCTTGGGAGAAACTAGATATTTGAAACTGGAGTATTCTGCAGAAAATATAAAGCCTTTAAACAAAATTCAGCAGAAAGAATATCTCTGCTCTACTTTCTGCTTTGCAATGGCAGTTAATAAGTAATGTCAATGGGTTTAAGCATTGGAAAACTACATAATTCTGTGATGCTGGCAAGGATCATGAATACTGAGTTCTCCTGGCTCTGCTTGAGAGCCCCTGAAGAGTCCCCTTTTAAAATAAACCTAATTTTTTATGAAGGTGTGTGAAACGTGCTTCTGAACTTGACCTTTTTCACCAGTCTACCTGAAATCTGCTGTTCTTTGTTGCTGTTATCTCTGGCATCAGGCCCTGCTGCCAGGGAATGGGGTGTGTGTCTTACTCAATAGGAAGCAAAGACTTGAGGGCAAGAATGTTAAAGGGAAGATAACAAACATATCCACAAATGACAAGAATGTAGAGGCAATTCCCCTTCTCCTGTTATGCTAAGAGGCTTTTGTAACTTGCTTTAATAACCTCAATGTTTTCAGAGGACATCCTATGAATGGTATATTCCAAAAGGAATCCTGAAGACTGGTTGGATGAACAAACACCTGAATTTGGTTCCAGCACTTGTTGTGGTGTTCTATGAACTAGACTGGGATGAGCCGCAATGGAAAGAAAAACAGTCGGAATGTGCCACTCGAGTTGAAATTGTCAGGTAGGGTTTTTTCACTTGGTTCATAATGTGCTACAAGCTAATGGTAAGTGTGAATTGCAGAATCCTTTTTGCATTCTAGGATATATAAATATATTATTGTTTTCTTAGGCACAAATTAAGGGTAACTTGAACTTTGCTTTTTGAAGTACAATTGACAGCAAAGAAACAGTAAAGTAAAAACAGCCCCTGAAATTTTGCTTGCTAAACTCTGCACAACATCTTTGTCCCATCTGAACAAAGAAGAGAGCACAGCATTCTGTGGATGATGCAGCATGCTGTTGTGTTTGATTTTATTTCTTATATAGCATTCTTTCACTGCTTCCATCTGGACTGAAATATCTCTTTTTTTTCTGATCATTCACAAATAAGCGAAACCTTGACACTATGCTGTTGTTCTTATTTTAGGCAAAGTTTGCAGGGAAGAAACACGAAAGTTGCTGTGGTTCTGATTCAGAAAAAAACACCGTTACCTCCAGGTACTAGAATACTCTGTGCACAGTTGCAGTGATCTCATTTTTCAGGAGGCCTGGTGGACTGAGCTATCGTTTATCACATTATCTGCAGTTCATAATGTAATGTCATCTATATAGTGTACGTGCATCGTGCCTGTAGGAAGGTGTACAGATGGAAAGAGTGTTCAGGGTGGTTGACTCTAAGCATTTGATACTTTTATCCTTAACTTCTTCCTCTGAAGTCCAAGTCCATCTTTTGATACACAGTATAAAAAGTGGTTTGCCTTCTTGTAAGCAAGTTGTATTTTAAACTTTGTTTTAGATCAAGAAAAGATATAGAAGCAATGAGAACTTAGAGGAAGGGTGTTTGGTGCCTACAGAAGCCTTTTAGTGTAACTCAGTTTGATCAACAACATTTTGAAGTCAAATGGAGCTGTTCTGTAAAGCTGCTGCTTCAGCTGTAGCTGCTTAGTTCCTAGTGTCTGGCAAACCATTTTTTGACTTTGTTTTTTCTCTA
Organism: Rynchops niger; assembly: GCA_013400035.1. Classification (NCBI taxonomy): domain Eukaryota; kingdom Metazoa; phylum Chordata; class Aves; order Charadriiformes; family Laridae; genus Rynchops; species Rynchops niger. The sequence goes on along the minus strand of VXBH01006252.1, from coordinate 442,188 downwards.
CCTGCTATATATGTTTGTCTTTTCTGGATGCTATTGTATTTCTCAAGCCACAGGGTATTTAATGCTGTGAGAGATGAAAAGTTTGTCATCTTTGTAGGTTGTTGCTAGCTAAGCTACTCCCAGAAAGCTTCTGTAATGTGTCCTGGATGAAGCATGTAGTACTCTGAAGGAAGTAAGAAAGAATATGGTTGTAGTTTTATCTATATTAGATTTTTCCATACCTTGTACTCATCAAGCTTTTAGAGTTTGATGTTGCAGCAGCACACGCTGCTTACTTGCACTTTCCTTGTCTTTGCCAGGGGAAGATGTTATTGCATCGGAGAGGGCAGCGGCTTTATGTAATGCTTGTGACCTTTCTGGAAAATCCCTCTTTGTACTCCCACACACTGATCACCTTGTTGGTTATATTATAAGGTAAGTGACTGTAAAACACTGCTTTGCACTGTTTGCTAATGGAGATGTTGAGAGAGTTGATAAGTTGGGATGCCTGCAAGGTGGTACATTGCAGACCAGCAGTGAGTGTTTTATCTGTTTGGTGGAATTCTTCAGGTTATTCTGCAACCTGATGAATTCCACACAGCTCCCCTTTCTCTGTGAGGCTGAGTAATGACTGTCAGAGATGTTGCTTTTGATGTTGAAGAAACGTTATTAGCTATCCCAAGACGTTGCCTTCCTCAAGCTGGATAGAGGCAAGGTGGGCTTTTCTGCCTCTACAGTGGTTTTGGCCCTGCTGGTTTGAAATCGTTTTCCCTACAAATGTTTCATTAGGTGTAATTCTGTATTAGCAGGTCTTTGCTTCCCCCCACCCGCCCCCCCTNCCCCCCCCCACACACACACTGCTTCCTGGCTGTGTAGGTATCTCTGTTTATGCTCAGTGGCATTTATCTGGTTGCAAATGTTACATCTTTGTCATTTTTTATGTTTCTTGTGCTTTCTGTTTTAGTATTTACAGGGAATACAGCTTGAAATTAATTATAAAGGCCTCTCAAAAACAGAACAGAGGGAAAGGAAGATAGTCTTGCGTAGACCCAAAAAGAAAGGCTCAAACTAAGGCAAATCATGGTTTATTAAAATAAGTTTTAATTTTTCTAGCCATGCTCTGGGAGAGGAAGGGTCTTGGCCTGAGAGACTGATTCTTCCTTCTCTCACCCTCATATTCACATATAAACAGTGAAGTTCTCAACATAAATCAAAGCTGTTATGGTATGCACTATAAGAATTGATCAAAATAGAATAGCCATTACTTCTGTTTTTTTGTATTTTGCTCAGTGTTAAAGAGGGAATGTTTTCCACATGTTAACTAGTGGAAGCCTCTGCAAACTGCATATAGCTGCATTTTGATATGAGATTTGCAACTGTCTCCAAGTTTGTGAACATAAGGCCCTATCATTAGGGATTAATAGCTTTTAATGCACATTTAAAAAAAAAAATTGAGCATGTTATAATGTCAGAATTCCTGGTATTAGTGTTTTTGATATTTTTAATTGAGATTTCATAGTAGTAAAAGAGAATAATTTTTTTTACCCCTCGGACTGGCTTGTCTTTTCTTACACGGCTGCAATATACCGCTAAAATAAGTATGACAGGTAGACTTAATTTGTCTTGTCTTCCTTTTGTGACTGAACTCGTAATTAACAGTTGCTCTCCATTAGTCTGTGCCATTGTTCTCATCGCCCATCCTCTGTTGGGTGGCGAGCAGAACACAAGTTGTGACCTGCCTTAGTCAAAGTCTGCAGGGATCCCTTCTTGGCCAAATCGCAGAACAGGTGCTTCATCCTTTGTTTCCCCTGTGCATTGCCTGGATTCTGGTCTTGTTCTGGTTGATTTTACTCCTTTTAATTTGATCATGCAGCACATGCGTCGTAGATCCTCCTCAGCCTCGTACAGGTACCTGTTGATGTTTGGACAGAATGATGAAACCCAGTCTGTGCTCTCATAATTTTATTTACTGCTATTTTTTCCTTCCCACTTGTCCCACCACAGTCCAGCGAGTAAGATCTTGACCTGTTCAGACTTATCCCAAAAGCCTCTGCAAAACTTGCTTGTTTTGACTGAGGTGTCTCTCTACTTTCTGTTGCCTTGCAAAATCTGAACAGCTTATCCTCAGACTTTCTCATGTTAAATACTAGAGATTGTTGTATGAGAAATCAATATATAAAGCTTTCAAACCTACTTGTTCTACTCTGTGTTACCCCAGTGAAAGGTTTTGCGTGAAGAGTTTTTGTCTGCAGACTCTTACCCTGTGTGGTAACTTAAAGAAGAGTTTAGTAATACTTCAAGCTACTTTGCCAACCCTAAAATAAGCATGTTTAAAAGTAACTTGTTCTGAAGAACTTCAGATTTCTTTGTATGTGGGAGAAACGTAGTGAAACTTACGAGCAACTTTGTTGCAGGTTGGAAAATGCTTTCTATGAGCATGCACAGACTTACTATTACACAGAAATACGAAGAGTTAAATCTCATAAGGAGTTCTTGAACAAAACCACTCATCAGGTAATGTTACTGTATTTTTTTAAATACTGTGCAAGTTATATTGCATGTTAAAACATGAAAATGAGGGTCGTTTGTTGCTTAAACATTTTTGTTTTCCCCTTCCGACTTGAGATGCCTTCTTTCAGTACAGAAAGTAAAGCTGTTTTTATTTTCTGCAACTTAAACTTTGTTTGGTTTTGTTCTTACATTTATTTGTCTTCCTCATATTCCTTAGAGGAAAGGCTACAGGAAGAGCCACAGCTCAAAAATGAAGTTCTCTGACTCAAA
>VXBH01006252.1:405420-439416 GCA_013400035.1 Rynchops niger | reverse complement strand
GCAGAAAAAAAAAAAAAAAAAAAAAAAATTCTATATGTGGGAAGTGCTTCCCTTAGAAGTTCAGAACTTAAACTTGCCCTTGATTTGGCTTTTAGCTTTTGCTTTTCAAATTGTTAAATATCTCCTCAGACGTGCAATGTTCTGTTGCAATTGCCAGCTTCCCTCTCTGGGAATCAACACTGGTGTAGAGGTTTTGGGGTGTTACAAAGCCTCTCCCCTGTTCCAGGTGAAAGGCTTGGAATAGATTAAATCTGTTGAAATATCACTGCTGCGTCATGGTGGCAGAGAGAACCATTAGGAAACAGTTGCATCGTCCGTTTTTTCAAGTCAACTGCTGTATTATGTGACCCTCTGAAATTATCACCTCTATCTGCTTTGTAGGTAACAGGTTCGGATGTTTGTGAATGATGTACACTGATTATATTTTGCAGCTTTTATTTGTTAGACACCAGTTCAAAATAGCATTCTTCAGTGAGCTGAAACAGGATACGCAGAATGCTCTCAAGTAAGACTCATGTAATCTTCCCCCACCCTCTGTGTCCCAAATTACTGCTAAGCCATAGACTATGATAAATATTTTTGAATGCAAAATTACTTAAACATGTACGTAAAAGGTGAGTTCTTCACTGGGAAGAACACTCTGATTGGACGGCTGTTTTCCACTGTCAGCAATCCTTTTTTTAAGTTTTATTATCTTGTATGATTTAACTCTGGTTTAATTATTCCTGCGTAGAAACTACAGGACTGCCTATAATCTTGTGCACGAACTGAGGGCTCATGAAACAAACATGCTAGAAATCAAGACCATGGCAGGATTTATAAACTACAAGGTAACAAGTGCGCTTGTAATCTTTCACAACCTTTACTTAAAAATAAAAAATAAAAAAGTTGATGCATCTTTAATGTGTAAATGTTTAAAAGTTCAATTTTACATTGCTTTTAAGGAGATGAATTGCAAACAGCTGTCAGTGGAATGCCAGACTTGCAAAGACTTCTGAATTCCACACAAAAGAAAGATCCTTAGATCCTTAACTGAATTTTGGGGGTGTCTTGAAGGACTGGAGTTCATATGAGAAGCAGTCATCTGAAAGACTAGACTCTCTTTAACTCTGACTGTGTGCAGGGGGAATGAAAACAAGGGTTGCTTGTTCATTGGCTGTTTTTGTCATCTTGCAAAGCTTAAGCCAGTCTAGTTCAGTTCCTGCTTGTTAGGAGGAGGAAAATAACTCTTTAAGAATCAGACCATACTTTTGTGGTATTTTGGGGGGTTTTAGGTAAAAGAAAAACTGTCCCACCATTTACAACAATCCTGGAGTTGGACTCCATCAAATTTCATTTGCAGGCTGCGGGCTTCAAAGATAATGATCCTGCCTGATGGCTTTGCAGTTCCATCTTCAATTTAACCTTGAGTTATGCACTCTTCTGTTGATGGCTTGGGGGAGAAGGGGAAGAAAACCAATGTTAGCTGAAATAGGGGACCACATGGTTTCGATTGTAGTACGTTATAGTTTATATCCAGTTTTCTCCCACTGTCTTCTATGCTATTTGAGCTCATCATAGATATGTAAAATTAGTTTGGGTTTTTACGAGTGGCATTTTTGGTTTGTGTTTTTTGTTTTTCAAAGCTAATCCTTAGCAGCCTAACACAGTTTTTTTCGCTCTTATTTTGATTTCTTCTAGATCTGTCGTCTCTGTTTTCAGCACAATACTCCACTGGATGCAATTGCTCAGTTCAGGAAACATATTGACTTGTGCAAGAAAAAAATAGGAAGTGCAGAACTGGCTTTTGAGCATGCCGCCTGGATGTCTAAACAGTATGTTTTTCCTTAGTAATGTTTCTGTTTCAGTTCTTGTATAGCCTTGTGAAGTTTGCTGTTTTACTTGTACAAATTCTGAGCTCTTTATCTAAGAAAGAGAAACACTAGATCATAAAAACCGTATGCTATTATTCTGTTTTGCCTTGATTATTGACCACTCTTCTCTGGGAACGAACAGAATACGACACAAATACAGCTGTAGAATTTAGGTGCAAAAGTTAGAGAAGCATCATCTCTCAAGACTAAACAGAACTTTTAACTGAAGCGTACCTTTCAGTTCAAATTGCTATTCTGTACGTAATCTTGGTTATGAATTTTTTTAATAGATTTCAAGCTTTCGGTGACTTGTTTGATGAGGCGATTAAGCTGGGATTGACAGCAATTCAAACTCAGAATCCAGGTTTCTATTACCAGCAGGCAGCCTACTATGCACAGGAACGAAAACAACTAGCAAGCATGCTTTGTAACCATGATGTAAGTTGGGAGGGGAGAAAATGCTTTACAAGTAACCAGATAGTCAGTTAGATAATGGTTGAGTCTCAGGTGGTAGTGGAATAATCTGTAATATGTGTTTGTGAAATCTAAAAGGATATGTAGTTTGTTTTTTTTTTTTGATGCTTATTAACGTTGTAAGTATTTGTTATGTATTGGAAAAGTTACTCCAGAGCACATGCATTAATGTTTATTTCATTCCAAAAAATTCTCATGTGTTTTTAAAATACTTCCTAAAAAAATAGTGTACTTTCTACATCTCTGGGTCCTTGAAAACTTACTGGTTTGTTTTTTCCAGTATATTTGTCTATACATACACTGTACCTAGTGACTGACAGGCAGCAGAGAAACAGGAGTATTAGTATTTGGGTGGGTGGGTGGTGGTTGTTGTTTTGAGGGTTTTTTGAGACTTGCCTGGCAGAAAGGGTTGCATGGAAAATCAGTCTTTGCAGTTGATTAAACATATATGTAGCTACTCTCCATCTGACGTGTCCCAATTATTTAAAAATGTCTTTGTTCCTATTTGTACTATTTATTATTCTTGGATTATCTTGTTAGGAACTAGTTTTAAAAAGGATTACCCAGTTGTTCTTTAACAGTATTTGAGATGAATCAAGTAGGATGTCAGTCTGAATGAGAAGTATTTAAATGTTTGGGTTTCCTGAAGTACTATTTTTATACAGGTGGCCGGAAAGGTTATATGTTTTGGAGCAAATTTCTTCTTATGTGCATGTATATTGGAGCATTGAATCACTTTTAATGCTTTAAAATGAAACATGAACCCCTTTTTTATGACTATATTTGCTGAATTTACAGTCCTCTGTGATATATCCCAATCCGGATCCCCTGGAAACGCAAACTGGAGTGCTTGACTTCTATGGGCAACGACCATGGCGGCAGGGCATATTAAGTACGTTTCTGTGTCTTGTATCTGTGGGATTCAGACAAAATTCTTTATCTGTTGATCCTGCCAGCTGATTTAGTGGGCATCAGCATGTATTCCTTTTTGACTGAGACAGGCGCAGGGCTGGGACCTCCCTCTCTTGTTAGCTGGTGGTACGACTTGAACACCAGTTGGAAGTGCAGGAAGTGTGTTTGATCTCTATAATAGATAGAAAAGAGAACCCCAGGTTTTCAGCAAAGTTGCGTGGGGCCATGCTGAAGCTCTGCTGCTGCTTTCTTTCTATTGCTGCCTAAGCTACCTGTAACCAGTGTGCAGTGGGAATGCCTGTCTGCAGTGAACCACAGTCCTGGGAAGAGAAGTCGGAGAACTGGGTACAGCAAAAGTAACGATGTCCCTGAATGTGGTGGTTATAAATTCATCTTGCCAGCTGTGCTGTATCTTGTCAACTGCAGACAGGAACTCGTGGCTTTTTTTCTGAAAAAGCTTTTTGGATTTCAAAATGGATTGAGAGGATGCAACTAGATTTTAATCCAAGAAAGGAATTTGTGGTTTTCCTATTAAGGAGGATGTTTTCTCAGAAATTCAGACTTTGAATGTACAGCTTTGAGCTATGTATGAATGAAGATCTCAAAACTGCATGTGTATTGTTGACTGTGGTTTTACTTCCCTTTCTCGTTCTCTGTTTGGTCTCCTGTTCTCTATTCTCTGCGTGTCCTTTGGGCTTTGACACTTTACTGCTCTCTTTTAAAGACTTTATTTCACTTACTGTAAATACAGAACTGTCTAACCTCTCTTATCTTCAAGTGTTAAAAAATTAGAATCTACTGCCAAGGGTGAACAGTTTAAGATGAAAAGAAACTTTATCTGTTACAATATATTCAGGTTTTTTGGTTCCGGAAGAGTTTAGTCTTCTAAGGCCCTATATAGTTCTTCATGTGGAGAAACATAAGCTTGAATCCTTACTTGAGATCAGATAGGAAAAGGGCTAAAAATTTGTCGTAACATATGTGCTTTAAATGTTAATAGATGCAGTCTAAAGACTAGGTTGTCTTGCTGTAGTTTGTTATTTTGGGGTAGCTTCCGATAACTTTTTTTTTTAACAAAAGGCAAGATGTTTTTTCCAGAATTTCCCTTCTAGAACACAGAGGACAGCTGAGTTCTTAAAGCGCTATATCCGTTTCCTAGGCAAAAGAATGTTTTAAGAGTTTGAGCGTGCTTGAGTTGGAGCTTGCATTGCATATAGCTCACCACATAAATAGTTCCCTTTTGGGTCTGGACAGAATACTAATTTCATGGATTTTTCACTGTCTTATGCAGGCTTTGATCTTTCTGATCCCGAAAAGGAGAAGTTGGGGATTTTATCCCTACAGTTGAAAGAGAAAAATGTCCTTCACTCGGTAAGTTTTATTCTACAAAAATAAAAGTCAAAGTCTGTTTTCTAATATTATCCTAATGTTTGCATATGTAATAATACTGGTAATGGTTTTATCTATTAGGAGCTAATAATAGCTTTGTTGAGTAACGCTGTCGCACAGTTCAAGAAATACAAATGTCCAAGAATGAAAAGTCATTTGAGTGAGTATAGATAAGCAGATGCATTTTTTTAAAATTAATTTTTCAAAGACTTCCAGCATTGACCTCATACACTTATTTTTTTCTATCAGTGGTTCAGATGGGAGAAGAATATTACTACGCTAAAGATTATACCAAAGCTTTGAAGTGAGTACAACTCATGATTGCTGCTTTCACATGCTGTTCTTCTCACTAATACCCCATGTCTTACTGGTATGGAATAATGTTGGAAGCTCATCTAAGATGCCCCTAGTACCTGGATTTGGTTGAAGCATGAGCTTTGGAGTCTGTGAACTCCACTTACACCAAAAACACCAAAACAGATATGATGAGTCAGTCAGTTAGTAGAGTAGAAAGACTTCCTGCTGTTAAGATTTTGTGGGGATTTGACTTATTGGGCAAATATTATGTATTTCTAGCTCACTGATTGGGTCTCTCTCTCTCAGAAGTGATTTATGAAACTTGCCAGCTACTACAATGAGAATATAGTTACATTTAATTACAGACTTTGTAGTTATAAAATTCAAAAAATACGGAAATGTAGCTGAAATTCTGTTCATATACCAGGGAGTTAGCAAAAGGAATTATTTTTATTGGTGCAGTTTTCTGCTATTCATGACTACAGAGCTAGGAAAGCTTAGTGCGGTGGTACAGCTACCATCTTTTCTGAAGCATGTGTGTTATGCTTAGTTTCTTAACTTTGTATTTTTAAGGGGAAACAGAGTCAAGGTCATGTTAACTAAGAGTCCCATAATGTTTTCCTTCATTAGTTTTCAAAGATCACGTGTTGTAAAGGGAGTGTGTTTGAAGTAGGAGAGATGTATTTACTGTTGTTACTGGCTGACTGGAAGCTACATGGAGGAGAAGACAGGCTAAGATAAGCAGGTCAATTTGTATCAAGCCTAATTTTTATGTGAACAGCACTTCTTATTTATGTTTGGGTAGATTTTTCTGAAGTAGGCAGAAACTCTTGTCTTGAACAGTTGAAAAGAGTTTTAAAAAAATTCACTTCTCTGCTTTGCTAGTAATAGCAAACATTGCCGAGTATTAAAACCGTATTAAGTTATGCAGTTTTGCCTGATAAAGGTTGATGCATGTGATGCCTGTAGGGTTTTTGAAACCCTTGAAGGGAGCAGGGGATGGGAGGAAAAAGAAACATCTCAGCTTAAGGAACATTAAAAATCTTCAGTTTGGAAGGGGACTTTATCGTGAGGTTTTGGTTTCTTTTTCTTAAAACCTACTGCATACTCAATAGTAAAACATCTTTTTAATGCAATGCTGGATGAAGACTATTCTGTCCAGTTGCTGTTTTGCTAGTTTCTTTATGTGAAGGCACTTGAATTTTCCTGTTTTTCTCTTGTTAAAATTGTTCTAGCCTGAAATAGAAAAGTCATGGAATAAATGTGTTTCTTTACAATAATTTCATGCTGTTTTCAATAAATCACTGTCATATGTTTGTTTTAGACTTGACTTTAATCTAGAATTTATATTAGTGAAGATTAATTTTGTATTAATGACACCAAATAAATGGGAGTGTCTAAAAATATTGGTGTGTATAACTCTTCTCCCCCCCCCAATTTTACTGTGTTGCAGGCTCTTAGATTATGTTATGTGTGAATATCGCAGTGAAGGATGGTGGACGCTTCTCACTTCCATATTGACAACAGCTCTGAAATGTTCATATCTGATGGCCCAGCTAAAAGACTATATAACGTACTCTTCAGAGCTACTGGGTAGAGGTATTCTTTTAAGAAATATACTCAGCCTATACAGAAAAACGTCAAGGATGCGTATTTGGAAGTCTGACAGATCCCATCTTACAGGACGTCAAGTGATTTGACTACAATATCACTGTATACCTATGCTGAATTTTACTACCTTCTCTCATGTGCTGGAAGTTGAATTTTTTTGCTTTTCTACTACAAAATTCATTGCCTTCAAATAGATTGTGTCGGGATATCTGTGACACAGAGCTGAGTTTGACACTGTTCAAAAAATGTAACAGAAGCTTCCTGAGTTTTGGGATGGGGTGAAGAACTGTAATGTAGCTAAAGGGGTTAAAACTAGCACCATTTTTCTGGACTTTAAAATCCCAAATGTGCTTCTGTCAGACTTTTTGCTAGCACTCTGCTGATAAAATATGCATGTGGTATGTTTTAGGGGAAAAAAAGTGACATAGGATGCCTGCACAGTAATAATGCAAGCACTCCGCTTATGATGTCTGTTACTTGGCATTGTGGAAATAATCCTTTTGTGCCCTAAATTGCTAACTAATACCACTGTTAGAGTAGGGGTGGTAAAAATGGGTTTGCATCTTCTGTTAGCTAGCCAGGATACTCTGCTTTGTGTTAAAGAATGGCCAATGAGACAAACCTGCCTTTCTTCATCTTGAAGAGGAGAGTGCTTATTTTAATTAGCCCATTTTTCTTCCTGTCTCCTTCTCTAGTTGTTTCTAATATTATCCAGGCTTGCCTCTTCGCATGTGCCTGACTTTTCTACTGTTTCTTCCCTTTTTTAAACATAAATAAAAAGAAGGTATAGGCATTATTCTCTTGGGGTCTCTTGGTTCCACTAAATTAGGAAATGCTTGTGTAACCAAAAAATGTTTTACTTGATTCCAGTGGAAGTAAGAGGAAACACTGAAAATGGGGGAAGTTCTGAAAACTGAATGAATCCTTCATTATCAGTAGATAAGTTAGGTCCTGTCCACCCCTGCTGCCCCGAATGTTTCTTGAAAGCTGCAATCCAAAGGAAAGATTTACCTTTAAGTTTAAAAAAAAAAAAAAAAAATACTTGCTTCTGTCTTAGAATCTCTGGTTTTGTTTTGTTTGCTAGCATCTACTCTTAAAGAAGATCAGAAATCTCGAATAGAAAAAAATCTGATAAAAGTTCTAATGGTAAGTGGCAAAACTCCTGTTAACCTTTTAAATAATCTTAAGAATGGTCACTGTTTGGTAACCTTATTTTATTGTTATTTGGAATCTTCTGTCTGGATACAGAATGAAAGCCCTGATCCTGAACCTGATTGTGACGCTGCTGCTGTGAAAGCATCACAAAAATTGTGGGCTGATCGTGTTTCCTTAGCAGGCAGTAATGTTTTTACAATAGAAGTCCAGGATTTTATACCATTTGGTAAGTAAGAAAGCAAGTTTACGTCAGATAAATAAATTTCAATGTAGTTACATCCCAAAAATAACGAACTAGGAAAAAGTATAAAGTGTGTGTTAAAGCCTGCAACACAGAATCTCTTGTTTCAGCACTGATCTGTTCTTATCTAAATTGGTAAGATAAAAAAATCATGAGAGAAGCCAGTGACCTCTTATCCCTAATATAGATTGCTAAAGAAGAAAGCCTTGCTTCCTGAAATACTTCTGATGCTCTGGCATGCTTAGAAGTAGGATTCTGAGGAAAGAAAGCAGAATGTGTGCAAAGTAATATTCTCCATAGAAAGGGGGCACGAGTGAGCATTACCTACAAAAGAAATGTGTCTGTGTACAGGATTATTTTTTTTTTCTGCTTGATATCTGCCTCTCCTTTTCTCTACAAAGGTTTCAGCCAAGTGCTGAAAAGTGGCTTTCTGTAATAGTGCTAATAGCCAAACTTGTCCCACTTATGTACAAACTAAAGTTTTAAGAGGATACACAGAACAACCTTTACCACAATTGTTTCAAGAGTTTGCTTCTGGAATTTAATGTTGTAGTTTGTGTTTAACACCTGCTTCTTGTTTCTTCTTTTTTTTTTTTATTGTTTCCCAACCCCCCCTTTTTTTTTTTTTAATTCCAGTGCAGTGCAAAGCAAAGTTTCTTGCTCCTAGTTTTCATGTTGATGTTCCTGTGCAGTTTGACGTGTACCTGAGAGCTGATTGTCCTCATCCTATCAGGTTTTCTAAGCTCTGCGTCAGTTTCAATAATCAGGTAACGATCTTCTGTCTCTGACCTAGTGATAGAAGCTTATTGTAAGAATGGAATAATATCTGTTAGTGGTTTTAAACATAAAAAATATTCAAAATTTCTCTTCCAAAAATTATATTAATACTTAAGTTGGAAAGGTGTGTTTTCTTTTTGCATTATCTGTCACTTTTGACAAGTATATTGATACTGTGATAAAACTCCCAAATGCAGTTTAGTGAGTTCACCTGTTGTATGTTTGTCTTTCTATTAAGCTCTCTAAAGTTTTGGAAGGATGATATTAACGTCTTATTTCTCTTGATGTTCTTACATGGAGCTACATTAACATCATGGATATCTTGTCTCAAATTGCACTGTAATTACTTGCAAAGTCTCACTTCAATAGCGTGAAAAGTAGCGAGAGCCCATATAGTTTGATGCAGTTACACAGAGCCTTGATATTTGATATGCTAATGTTACTCTCTAAAGATGTTTTAAGTCTGGATTTATCACCTTTTTTCTTCACTCCTCCATTGTAGGATTACAACCAATACTGTGTGGTAGAAGAAGCCTATCAAAAAAGTGATGTTCTAGAACAGTCATCGCAAGGAACGATGTGCTTAGTCCCTGGCAAAACGAGAAAGTTTACTTTCAAATTTGTTGCAAAAACTGAAGATGTAGGAAAGAAGATTGAGGTTTGTCAGTCTGTTTTACACCTTTCCTACTTATGCTTACAAAGAACTCAAAACTACAAAGCTGCTTCTAATCTGGCACTTGTTACTAATGTCACTGCAGTTCCAAATGTTTGAATTCTTGAAACTGAGTAACAAAAATGAGAGTAAAACTTTATTGGCAACACCGCAGCAAAAAATTTATCACAAAAACTTAAGAGTTGCTTTGAGTTTGTTTGTGATTTTTATATGTGCAATATGTTTTAAAAAAAAGGGGGCGGGGGGAATAGGTAGTATAGCACTATGGGAGGGTAGGAAACTACAGAGTACTCCACTGTACACACATGAACACAGATACTTTTCCCACCACTCCTTCATTAAATGAAATCCTGGAGCAGTGAGGTGTTCTTCAGTCTGCAAACCTGCCAGAACCTTTTTGATGATACACATCTTTATTGTGCCTGTATATGTTGGCAAACTATATTCTTACGGTAGGTGATGCGAAGACAACGTTATCGATAAGTGTTTTAAACTTGTGTCTATCAGATCACCTCTGTGGATTTGATCCTGGGAAGCGAATCTGGCCGATGTGTGATTCTGAACTGGCGTGGGGGAGGTGGAGATGCCGCTTCATCTCAAGAAGCATTGCAGGCAGCACGTTCCTTCAGGCGAAGACCTAAGCTTCCAGATAATGAGGTGCACTGGGACAGTTTGACTATTCAGGCAAGCACTATGTGAGTAAAAACTTGAAAATATACATATATGATGGATCATTGTGAGTCTCTGGTGAAGTCCTGATCACTCTGCCTAAATGAAGAAGAAAGACTTGTTGGGACTTGTTTAATATGAGCTTTTTAATATGTCTTTGCTCAACTGGAGATAAGATATGTACTATTTTAATTCTTCAGGGTTTTTGAGGCTCCAGAAGTACAGAAAAAGCTTGCATTAATCTCTGAGCATACCAAGTATGCTGTGGTTCTGCGCTTCACCGAAATTTGCTAGGCAGACTTTTCCCAGATTTTTGTGCAAAATAGGACGTGTTACTGTTCTGTTACAAAAGCTGTCAGAGAAACAAAGAATCCCTAAGAACTGTATTGGAAAATAATTATTAATATATAGGCTAATGCTAATTTAGATGTATTCAAAAGAACTAAATCCAATTGCTGGAGGTGGGGCGGGGGGGGGACGGGATGTGCTTTCCTGGCGGAACATCTGAACCATTAACGCTTATTACTGGTGTTCCAAACTGTTTTTATAGAGTTCTTCCCATCATGTTGCTTTTTGGGAATCTCGCATCTCCTAGTTGAATAGGCCACCAGTTCTCAGAACTCTCTTAAACAATAGCTTGCTTTAATCTCCTTTAAACTAGGCTTAAAAACTTGTTATTTGAGAAACATACAATAACTGAGTCTTTTCTCTTAAAGGATTATTTCTAGAGTGCCAAACATTTCTGTTCAGCTCCGTCATGAGCCTCCTGCCCTGACTAATGAAATGTATTGTTTGATTGTGGCAGTCCAGTCACATGAGGAGACAGTGGCCAAAGATGTTAAGCTTACAGCAGGTTTAAAGCCAGGTATTTGGGGTAATTTTCTTTTAATCCAGCAGTCTCCTAATTGACTTCTTGTTCTTGATGCCATGCAGAAAAAATACAGTAAATGGCTCTTCTGCGGTAATTAAGGGACACACCAAAGGGAAGGTTGGCAATGATGAGATACTAGTGGTAAGAACAAGAGCCAAAAGACTTATTCAGTTATGGTTATCTTAGCCACGGCTTGTCAGTGGTGCTTACGTGGGTATTTTCAAAAGTTAAGTCTTGAAAGTTAAGTTTGAAAGAAAACATGGAAGCTTTTGTATTCTTTCCTAACCTTTTATTTAATTTGCTCATAACTAAATTTTTCTCTTCCCAAGAGACACATCTTTTTCTTGCTGAGATGAAAGCATTAGACAGTGCTAGATAAATATTTTCTAAATATGGTCTTTGTGGGTTTTCTCCCACACCCAACCCTGCTTTTTTGCTCCCTGGTCTGGGCAACGTGGCTTGCTTTTTAAACTACTTGAAATCTGGGGAGTGGTGTAGAACTGAGACAGTTTTCCTTCAAATTAAAAAGAAAAAGTGCAAATACTGTATGTCTAAGTCCTAGTTAGCTGTATGTAATTATTGCTGACAGTTTTGAATGTGTGAAGTCCAAATGTTGTACTTGGTACGCCTATTTATAGCAATTTTCCTAAAAGGCAAAAATATTTTTAAGCCACTAGCATATAGGGTGCGATATGTACTGTGTAGTTTAAAATAGAACTACATTCCCTATACATTTTTTTGCGGTTCACTGAAGTCAGTGGTGTGTTCTTTAGACTTATTTAATTGGATGTTTGGGCTTGGCTCCTAAAGCAGTGTTTAGTAGTCTGTCTTGATTTTTTTTTTTCCCCTTTTGATCTTGACTCTTAACACGTGATATGCAAGGCCAATGTGGGCTTGCTGATTACCCTAAAAGAACAATTGAAATTTGACATTTCATTTACAGAGAAGGTGATATATTTTCCACGGTTGCAACTCTTTGGCAAGATGTGGGTTGTCTTGCTTTGAAAATTATCCACGTCGTTGCAGTAATGCCATTATTCTAGTCAACCTCTGACTGAAGATTGGTGTCATTTAACATCTATACATTGTTTGTATGTATTATCAACACAGATGTGGAAGAACAATTTTAAATAGATGGAAAATCATTAAGCCACGCTCTTCAAAAGAGAAGAATCACAGAGCAGTGAAACTTCCTTTTTACTTCATATAGAGTACCGAGAAAAACTTGGATCACATAATCATGTTGTGTTTTGTATGTGGTAGGGAACACCTAGATACGGTTTCTGATTTTTGAGACTTTTCCTTTTTTTCCTGGCCTAAACAGATGAAACAAAAACCTTGCAGGATATGATTCCTCCAAGTTAGGAAACTTAAGGTGTTGTCAAATCTATCCTCTGCTGGTGCTTTTGAAAGCTTCCCTCAACCAAATGAACAACATTAATTCTTCATGGTTTTGGGGTTTTTTTGAGATTAATATATTATTATTTGTAGTTACTGCTTTCAAGCTTCAGTGACGTAAACCGGTGTGGATATGAAGACTGTTTTTAATCCTAGGGCAAGATGCCAACCTGACTCAGAAAACTCAGGTGACTCTTCATGGAACAGACGCCTGTGATGACTCCTTTCCCGCACTGCTTCCTGATATCCCTTTAGGAGACTTGCAACCAGGGGAAAAGGTGAAGGCTTAAAACCTTCTTTCTATATCACACTTAAGAAAATGGGATCGACTAATAAGACTCTTATAGAAGGACCTATGTTTACTTCCAGATATCTGAACTGATAAAAGAAATACTTAAGGCATGTTTTACCTATGGTTTACTTGTAGTTTGGTATTTCTTTTGCTAGATCCCCTTCTGGACTAAATTTGGGAATAAGGTGTATTCTGGGATTGATGCGAGATAGAAAATAAAATAAGGAGGCTAATCTCAACTGTAAATTAAATGCACTGCCTAAGGGACAGCAGATGATAGTCAGCGAGTGTGATTCAACATGGTGGAGGGTCAAATATGCAAATGTTGTATCAAATTGAAGTTGTGACTAGTAAATTAGAAGTTGGATGCATCATATGTCACGCAGTACTGGTTCTTTTCTTGTACTGTTAAATAACAGATGAGCATCAGTAGTGAAGCAACCGGAGCTGTGCTACCCATTAAAATTGTTCACTGAATGATTAAGATCATGCATTGTAGTAGATTCTTTATGGTCAAAATAATATCATTCTACTGTTGCCCTCTTGGACTAAGTAAAATGATTAGCCGGTTTTGTGAAGCTCTAGGCCTAATTAATGTGATTTAGGTATAGTTTGGCTCATACCATCTCCTTTATTTTGCAGCTGGAAAAAACAATATACATTCGCTGTGGAACAGTCGGTTCAAGAATGTTTCTCGTTTATGTTTCTTACTTAATCAGCACGATCGTTGAGGGGAAAGAAATCCTCTGCAAGTGTCACCGGGTAAGATTTAAAGATGCACCAATTGATGGAGATACATTCATGAAATGCAAGAAATATTCTCAATCTGAAGGCTGTAATTCCAAGTCTCTTAAAAGCCTCTCTAGTGGAAAAAAATGCTAATCAGCAGTGTGGTAGCGGTATGAGCAGTTTTATAAGCATAATTGGAAGAAAAGTTTTCTATATTTATTCTTCAATATCTTGAGGAGACATTCTGCCCTGGGGAGGACTTGGCTAGATTGATGATTAAAAGTAACATTATATTAGTAACCTTTGACATCAGTAGCCAGCTCTGAAACCGAATATAACATTTTCCCCCCCCTCTTCTTCCCACCCCTTTCGCTACCTATACAGGATGAAACTGTAACCATAGAAACAGTATTTCCTTTTGATGTTGCTGTCAAATTTGTCTCCACAAAGGTATGTATTTGAAAAACTGTTGATATTTTGGAATCACACCACTTCAAATAGTCACACCCTGTTTAGTTAGAAATAGCCAGATCTTGTGTCTGTCTTGACAGCTGGAGCACTTGGACAGAGTGTTTGCAGATATACCGTTTTTACTGATGACAGACATCCTGAGTGCCTCTCCTTGGCCTCTCACTATTGTCACCAGCCAGCTACAGCTGTCAGCTTCCATGACCCCAGTAGATCAGCTGGAATCTTACGTGGAGAACGGTAAGTTTTCTTAGATTATGCTCTCTATCAGGAGGATACTCTTTGCATAAGTTGGGAGTAAGAAAGGGGGACACTTTAAACAGCATTTACTTACCAAACTCTAAATAATAGAAAGCTGCTTAATACTATAGTTGCTTGCCAGAACGCCACTTAAACAGCAGTATGCTTCAAAATGTAGTTCTGATTCACTAGATCAAGTAAATAGACTTGAATGATAGATAGTAACCAAGATTCTAAATATAACAGACATAAGGGAAAGCACCTGAAAGTACTTCTGATAAGCAACTTCTTAGATATCCATATGAAAAGATGCTCAATATTTCCAGTGTTTGTGGGCTACATATACTTTCTGGAATGCAAACGCTTTACCGCATGATAGAGGCAGCATCCAAAGTCTAATGTGATCCATGTCCATGATTGCAGTCATAAAACTAAAAATGTGAAGCTAGACAGGGTAGGCTATAAAGAACAGTTAGAAGGTTTTTTTCATACTAACGCAGTTTAATAACTTATTATTTAAATGCAAAAAAAAAAAGAAAAAATGATGGCTCTCAACCTTTAAGGGTGCAGTATGTCAGCTTTAAAGTCAAATAAACGGAGTACTTGGCAGTAAAGCTGATCCAAAAATCTTGCAACAAAACATTGTCTTTGCATTTGCTGAGTCAGAGATAGGAGAATGTGGGTATTCTATAAAAACTAGGAATAAAATGAGACAGTCTGGATGGGCTGCTTGATTGTGGGTCTGCTGTCCACCCATGTAATCAAGGACTTGCAAGACTCCAGTTCCTCTGGAGATTTAAGGGTTACCTGGCAAAAGGCAATTATTTCCCAGGTCCTTTAGTCTTCAAACAATGAGATTTCATCTTCAGCTCTCACACTTTGTGCTTCATGGCTGCTGGCTGATGCTCCAATGGGCTAACTCCCAGAGGTATAAACTCCCTCAGATACGAGCTATTGGCTGATTAAACTGATTTAAAAAAAATACACCTTTGGTTGATTTTTCTCCTCTCTCCCCCCACCCTTATAAAACTTAATAAACATTAATGATTAATTTTGCATGACTGAAACATCTATTTCTGTAGTAATTTTTTAAATTGCTCTGTAAGTGAAAAGGTACTTTATTTTAGTTCATTCAAGTGGAGGGGAGAAAAAAAAAATAGAAGAATGCAAGCTCAAAGCCGTTAGATTTTTCTTGTGTTCCCTCTTCGCTACCTCTAATCCATTTGGGTGGGAGAGGAGAAATGTCTGTGTTCATTTTCATTTTAAAACACGCAAGGCATCTTACGTTGATGTCTTGGAACTTGGTGTGGGAAAAGTGTAGAATTTGAATCGGTGTTGTTTTCCTTTTTCGTGTGTGTGTATAAACTCTAAAATTGACTTCTGTATGTGCATGAAAGACCTCATAATTCCATTCAGAAAGTAAATTGTCATTTATTTGTGTACGCTGCCTTTCTGTGTATTGGGATACTTCAAAATCAATATTGAATTTATATTTTACGAAGGTATAGTTTGTAAAGTGTTTTGAAGGCCTTTCTGGCTGAACACTTGTGTTAGTGTGATATTGGATTTTTGGACTCGGTGGCTTCTGCAGTAATGATGACACTGATTTTAAACCAAATCTTGCTGATAGTTGTTTTACAGACAGGTGAGAGTGCCAGCGAGTGCTTTTGCCTTCGGTGTCCTCCAGTTATTAATGCTAGTGGAGTGGCAACTGGATCTTATATCATTTCCTGGAAGAGGTAAATGTCTCTTGGCCTGGATGGGGAGAGGAAATAAGTTGGTTGTTTTTTAGGGAGGATGGCGAGTTGGGTTTTTTGGGGGTGTGTGTGTGTTTTTGGTTTTTGGATCTTCCTGTAGCAAGCACTGTCTAGGCTTTGGCGCTTACTAATTACTGTTTAGCTTGTTAGATTTTTGAAAAAATACATATTCCACTTGAGAGAAATATTATGTAGTTATGGCTTTAACATTCCATGAAGCTGCTTTTTTAAGATCTTAAGTCAATTACAGAGCTGTTTTGTCACCTTCCACTCCCTGTTTTCTCTAGTCATGAAATATTTCAGTCAAGAAGCCAAGTCAAAGGAATAGTTTTGCGATAGCAGAAACAAACAAACTTTTAAAATGGGAAAACTTTTCCCACCCTAGATTATGTGTTTATGTATTCACTCCATTTTCAAACACAAATATTGAGGTATATCTTCTGGTTTGCTTTTATTTAGTTTTAGAGCTGTTCAGTGTTTATACTTGCCTTTTGCCATTTTATCTCCATGCTGTGGCACTTTTTTTGCTCGCTTCAAACAACCTAGTACAAGGATTTGGATTTTTAATGGAATTTAATAGAATAATAAAAATTAAAGAATTNGGGGCAAAACAGCGAAGTTAGCTGACCTTGGTCGTTACAGCAATAAGTCTAAGCAAGAGCCTTTGCGCATACTGTTCCTTGGTATAATCAGGTCTTATCACTCTGAGAGTGAACAGTGTCTGAACAATATGCTGTTAATTTCAGACTTTAGTCAGTTAGAAAAGGCCCAGCTAAAAAGTAAAATTACAAATCAGAAAATTGGTTCTGTTTTACCTCAAACCAGGACATTTAGTCAAGTATAAGTGGTGTTCTTTTGATGTACTCACTTGATAGTTCATGTTGTATAACTTTCAATGGGGTCTGCGTTTGACTTCTTCCTGCAGAAGCTCACCTGTGGAAAGTGTACCCGTTGTTAGTACAGTCATCACGCTACCACATGTGATTGTAGAGAGCATTCCCCTCCACGTCAACGCAGGTAATTTGGCACCATGCATGTGCCCGTTAGAATTTTAAGAACCCCTGCAGTTTTACAGCTCCAGACCTTGCATTTACTGCAGCAAAAGACAGAAAACTAATGCCAGATATTACAGAGCTAGTGAAAGAAACCATTCCATCACTTAGACTGCCCCAAGCCTTGCTTCCCTTTCCCCTCTTCAGTTCAAGGGAAGAGCTGGAAGGGAGTTACACAAATGTGTTCTCTTAAAAGCTGTCAAGGCATCGACCTGTTATGTGGCAGCACAGAGGCCAGAGTTACCTCTGCAGATGCTGCCTTCCCAGTAAGTTTCTCTAGATGCCTATGGCAAGAATTGTTCCATCCACCCACGCCCTGGCTGCATCCCAGGGCAGAAACAGCCTGGAGAATTGGAGCTGCTTGCGGGCAGGTGAACTATTTCTCTTCTGGCACTTCACCTGCACAAGAGCAGAGGGGTAGTGGAGAGCTCACTGAACACACAGGATTCCGATGCATTCCTCAGTTTGGTTTCTTTTATACTGAGTTTCTTCCACCATCCTTTCCTGTTATATTTTGAAGGAGCTTCCTGACAGTATCTGATAAGGTTTTGGTAAGCTGAAAATACCCAGCAGCAACCAAAGGGACTTCCTAGTTAGCATTCCTGGACAGCGTTAGTAGTCGGGGGGTTTGTAACTAGATGTTGAAGAATTTTTATTGAAAAGTCGTAATGAAGTTATATTCTGTTCTTTAATCCTCTTTTTTTTCTGAAAAACGTTGTCAGAAATGCTTTAGATGCCTAGTTATTCTCCCTTTTTCTCTTCAAACTTTTCACTGCTTTTTGTGATAGACTTATTTTTTTTTTATGTATGGAACTTTAAAATGTATTTTGTATTTGAGATTTCTTTCTTTCTTTCCAAAGATTTGCCATCGTTTGGTCGAGTCCGAGAATCCCTCCCTGTCAGATATCACCTGCAAAATAAGACCAACTTAGTGCAGGATGTGGAGGTGTCGGTGGAACCCAGTGATGCCTTCATGTTCTCTGGCCTTAAACAGGTACAAAATTGTCGCATCTCCTGATCCTGCTGGTTTATCTGGTAGCGAAGAATACATCGGCTAGATGTTTGCTGATGTGCAGAGAGGACAAACTCATTATATTAGATGTTTAAAGTAGGTAAACTCTGAAAGAACGCATGGATGTGGACTCAATTTATAGAAGGGCTAAATGGAAGCCTGACTAAGAGCCGTTTGTCATGTTGTTTATGGGTAACATGGTGTTTCAGTATGCAAGTAATAGTTTAAGCAGAATAGGAAAGTAGTTTTATTCTTTCCAGCTTCAGAAAGCAAACAGTGGGTAAATAGAAAGTAAACAGAGGGCTGCTTTTGGTCACAAAACTTATCTGTGTTTGTGGCTTTTTACTTTTCTTTTTTAAGATCCGATTAAGAATCCTTCCTGGCACGCAGCAGGAAATGTTATATAATTTCTATCCTCTGATGGCTGGCTATCAGCAGTTACCATCTCTTCACGTTAACCTGCTGCGATTCCCAAACTTCACTAACCAGCTGCTCCGACGATTCATACCGACACACATTTTTGTAAAGGTAAGACCCTGGGAAGTGCCTTGTGTTTAAAGGCTTTCTGTGGGGCTGCTTGGTTCCTGAGGAATACCACCCCAGCTCTGCTCAAAGCTGAGTATTTCTAAGCAGACTAAAATGGTGGATTGTGACAGAGTTATTTGCTTTAAAAAGTCTTGGGTTGTGCATTGGTGTCATCAACTAAAATCCTTAGGAAATCTGTTCAAGTGCAACAGTTATTTCGTTACAATTAGATGAACTAGCTGAATGTTTCCCTGTTATTCCATCTCTTGCTCTGTAAAATGAGTTTTTAAAGCTGTCTATATTTTGAGTACAATGGGAGCTAAGTGTAATGAAATACTTTAATACCATAATTCGTAGCACTCCTGGAAAAAAAGAAGTGTTTGAGCAACCCATATGACTAGGTTCTGAAACGCTGCAGCATCCCACACCTCCCTAAATAACTCCTAAAAACACATCCTCTCAGTGAATCACTCATTCTAGATTCTTCTTCTTAAACGGTACAACTCTGAAGACAGTTCAATCATGTCATGAACACATCACAGGCTGCTCTTGATTTTTTTTTAAGAATCACTTAAATCCAGTTGCCCAAAACAATACTTTCTCTTGCCACTGCTGCTGTCTCCAGGATATTGTATGCACTTTTTAGTCAGACTCCTAGCAAGCGAGGAGCCTGAAGAGTCTGTTTATATGCCTTGAGATGGCACTTGTTCAGACATCTGTAATCCTGTTTCCAGGAAACGGGCCTGGCATTCTTTCAATTTTGTTTTAGCCAAAAGACATAGGCAGAACTTACTTCTTTGCATATGCTGTCAATCAGTGGCTCTTCTAGACTGGCTGTCGAGATGTCCTCCTAAGTCAATACAAAAGGCTTTTTTTCCTCAAAAGTGTGGTGTTCTCAGCGCTCCTGTGGAATCTCTCAGGCTTCAGAATTCTTTGGTTTTGGTTTGGACTTGTCAGGACCTCAGAAAGCCTTATTGTAAGGATGCCTTTTCTTCTTTAAAACTTCCTCCTTGCTCTCTCCCATCTCTAGCGATTACGCTTAAAATTCCTCCAAGAAACTGTCAATCTCATTCCTGTTGGATGCATTGATGATGATCAGCTTTTTATACTGTGGTAGTACTCAGAACTCTGGCCAGCCAGGCCTTGTGCTAAGCTGTCCAAATGTGTTTGGAGAGGCTCTTGGCATTTCACAGGGCAATTGAGGAGCTGAGGCCTCTACCAGGTACTTGCTGGGCCAAACTGACATTCCAGTTGGATGTCCTCTGTGTTTGTGATACCTTTGGAAACCCTTAGGAGTAAGGATAGGCTTAATGCCATGCTTGCCATTAGTGCAATAAATTGCAAAGTGAGTTTCATAACAGCATCAGTCTTCAGCGTTTTCTGCGTTTTTTTAATTATGTGTTTTTTTGTTTTGTTTTTTTTTTAAAGCCTCAGGGTCGTCAAGCAGATGATAACTCGATTGCAGCTGCGTAACTCCGAGACCTGGATCTTTGCACTTAAAGAAAATGGGATGTTGCACAGAATATGTAAAGCTGCCTTTGGAAATGTGGCTCTGATCAAAACATAAGAATTAAATTTTATTCTTCAATTACAACTCCTAGCAGAACTAATGTTTAAAACTAGTCTTCTATAGACTTTCTTTAAAGGATAAACACACGAGGAAAACCTGGTGCTTTATTTAACAGGAACATTCTTTTGAAGTTAACTTTGAATGTCAAACTCCTAAAAGTATCATTAAGGCATATGAAATGTCTTGAGTATTTAGGTGAAGAAATGCTAATTCGTTTGACCAAACCCAAAAGACGTTTTCATGATTAACAGTAAGTTGAAGTGCAGAGTTTGTACTTGCTACTGGAGATTTCCAACATTGAAAATGACCATCCTTTACAGCAGTTTGTTCTCTGCCACTTGTGTTGAGGGCAGAAGAGCGTGTGTAGTAGCACAGTAAACTACAAAGGGTTACGTCGAACTGCTGGAACTGAGCGTCTTACCAGTTCTTTAAAGCCGTAAATCTAAAAGGCACTATTTCTCCTGGGTAAGCCATACATCCGAATTTGAATGCAGCAGCTGGTCTCATGAATAGGGAGGTTCATTTGTAACAGGTGGGCTATCCAACCTGAAGTTGATATGGTTTTGGATTATTTCTACACACACAGCTTCCAGATTAAAGATAGTGTCTTCATAGTCTCCTGCTGTGTGAATTGGAAAAAATGGACATCCTACTGTTGTACAGCTCTGGATGAACTGATGTTTAAAATACAGTAAATCATGTGTATATAAAAAAAAAAGCATTGTGAAAACTTCAGTTGTTTAACTTTCTAAATTACGTTTTGATTGCTTGGGAAATACCTTATTTATTGTCAAAGTGAAGTTCTAATAAACAGCTCGTAACAGAGTAATTACAAAATGTGTCCTTAATTGCATTGTTTTCACAGCCCTTGTTTTGTAACTCTGGTCTGTCTTGTGGGCTGATACGTTCTTTTATGGCACTGAAGTCCAAAATACCAGCTGTAATACTTGGAGAAAAGCATTAGGGAAAGATGTAAACAATTCTTACCATTGAAAGGACTGTAGGCTAATTAGCAGTCCTGAAAAAATACACATGAACACGTACAGCTTTTCCATGGAGTGCAGATGTAGTTATATTACATGATTTTTCTTTTTTTTTAGTGTATAGATGAGGAAAAGATGACAACTGACAGTTGGATGCTGGGAAAAACAAATGAAACCTTCCTTATTCTGTACTTAAATATCATGAACTAAGTGGCAGTCATGGAACAGGTATCTTACCTTTTTTTTTAGAGTGGAAAATTTATTTCATTTCCAAGCATTATTTTTTTCTTTTAAGTAGCCACTCAGATTACAACAGCTCTGGCACCTCTGCTGCTGCTTCTTAAAAGACATGTTGATGCAAGCGGTGTAAGTGTTTGGTGGAGAACTGGGGTGCCTTTTTCCCCCCTTGAAACAGCCTTACAACAAAATAGTGATTTGCATTCCTTTGAGAAAGGGGAGGGCATAAAATGCTTTCGTGGTTACAATGATATTAAAGTCTTAAGTAAATTGCATAAATAGGTTTCTAGTTAAATTGGCGAGTAATAAAAGTAGGAACTGTATAAAAACAATATAGAAATAGAGAAATGCAAACTTACCTCACACCATGGAAAAAAAAATACTTGCTACTTTGCCATAGTTGTAATTTCTATTATTTTTTTTTCCTTCTGTTTGCAAAGAGAATTTTTTTTCTTGTTTTGTGTGATCTTATTGTAGCTGTAAACACTACAAAGCAAAGATTTTTCTCTTAGTTGTCTGTAAAGTGCTAGGCACGCCTTTTATGCTGTGTAAATGACTGATGTGAAGGAAAACATGTGGCAAGCAGGAACCACCTTGTTAAAAATGCTTGAGAAGTGATTAATGATGACTGTCTTCCTGACTCATAAGACTCTAATGCTGAGGGGAATGTTTGTGATTCATAACCCAAATCCCTTTGGAAGTCTTGAGGAGATAAAAAGGGCGCATGTATTTCAGTGCAAGTGCAGGGGTTTTTTTTATTGTTTACTGTATTTTGATGAGCACCATTCAAACTGCAACATACACTACTTAAATGTAGTCTATTTTAATTGGAACTAATTAAGCATCAAAGAAAAGAGAAGCTACTTTTAGACTAGTTTAAAAATAGCTTTCAGGGGGAAAAAAGAACTTGAGATCAACGTGTTCAGGCTTCTACTGAGCCCTAGCAATATCCTTTCCTCCCCTTTTATGCTACCAAGTGCATGAGAGGGGAAGAATGTGTCCTATCACTGCAGCTCTCCTGGCCTACACCGCAGCCTGGAGCAATGAGGGGTACTGTCACTTCTTCATTGCTTCTGAGCTCTAAACTCTAATTATGAGAAGTTCAGGAAAAGTGTAAGATTAGAAGAAAGATTTAATTCCTGATCAATTTTTAGGCTCTTATACCTCTTCTCAGACCGTTGATTTACACAGGCATTTTGGAGGTTCTACCAGCTTCCTTTTTGCATGTCCTGATGAACAAGATGCTTCTCTTCGCATTTTCTCTTCACTTGGGCAATTGGAAGTCTCTAGGTGAGAATACTCCTGCTAAGACTCTCCTTCGGGTTTGAGATTGCTGTGTGTAGAATAGGAAGAAGAAAAATCCATCTCAAAAGCACCTTCTTCCTTAAACCTGCTCTGTTGCTTCCTCTTCTGAGAAACAATAAGCTCCTACTCCTTCATGTCTTTTCAGTGAAGAATTGAGGCTAAAGGAATCATAGAATCGCTGAGGTTGGAAGGGACCTTTAAGATCATCAAGTCCAACCATTAACCTACCCTGACAAAAGCCACTTCTAAACCATGTCCCTAAGTACCCCATCTACCCTTTTTTTTTTTAAACATCTCCAGGGATGGTGAATCCACCATGTCCCTGGGCAGCCTGTTCCAATGTTTAATAACCCTCTCAGTGAAAAATGTTTCCTAAAGGAGAGCAACCATGAATGAGAGTGTCTGATGCCAAACTGCCTTCCCCGTCGTCCTCCAGGGATGCTTTTGACAAGAGACTGATAGAGCTGGGAGTAGTAAAGTCTGCCTGGTAGGTTGGTCCCATTGCCCCACCACACTGGGCTGTAAAATTGTTCTTGACACTTCTTACCTCACGAGGAGCAGGGTTGTTGAATAGCTGTAAAGTGCTGCTGAAAGCAAGTTGTGTAGTCAATAAAAATTAGGATGTATACCCGTTAGACATTGTGCTTAAAGAAGTGTCAGAAAGTAAGTTTATATAATATGTAAAATAACTTCAGAGAATCGGTTCTTTAGAGCTCCCTGTGGGGACAATTTGTCTAAAAGAGCTCTGATCCCTCTTCATCCAGTTTCTGAACCAGCTCTTCTCTCGCACCCCAAGGGTTGTCATCCAGAGCCTGGTAAGCCTCACACCTTGGTGTATGTATATTTGGGCTGGGCGGAGAATGGATGGAGAGCAGCCCTGAAGAGAAGGACTTGGAGGTGTTGGTGGATGAGAAGCTCAACAAGAGCCGACAGTGTGCGCTCACAGCCCATGAAGGCCACCCGCAGCCTGGGCTGCATCCCTAGCAGTGTGGGCAGCAGGGCGAGGGGGGGATTCTGCCCCTCTGTTCGCTCTGGGGAGATACCCCTGCAGCGCTGCCTCCAGCGCTGGGGCACCAACAGCAGAAGGACACGGGGCCAGAGGAGGCCCCAGAGATGCTGGGAGGGCTGGAGCCCCTCTGCTGGGAGGACAGGCTGAGAGAGCTGTGGGGGGTCAGCCTGGAGAAGAGAAGGCTCCGGGGAGACCTTAGAGCCCCTTCCAATCCCTAAGGGGGGGTGTACAAGAAAGCTGGGGAGGGACTCTGGATCAGGGAGGGGAGCCATAGGATGTGGGGGCAAGGGTTTTAAACTGAAAGGAGCGATTTAGATGAGATATTAGGAAATAATCTTTTGCTGTGAGGGTGGTGTCTCAGGTTGCTCCGGGAAGCTGTGGCTGCCCCATCCCTGGAGGGGTTCAAGGCCAGGTTGGACGGGGCTTGGAGCAACCTGGGCTGGTGGGAGGTGTCCCTGCCCAGGGCAGGGCGTGGGACTAGATGTCCTTTAGGGTCCCTTCCAGCCCAAACCATTTTGTGATTATATATTTATATACATCCTCTGTTTTGTTACTGACATCAGGGAATTGCACCGTAACATCTCCTGGAAGCTTGGTACCTGGACGTGTGTGCTCAGTAACAGACTCCCCTTGTCTGCAAGAGCTGTGGTCTCTCAAGATAGTCCACAAGTGACAAAGCAAACAGCTGTAATAAATATCAAAACATACACAGTAATCACAGAGGGAAGGAAATTAGAAATGCACTTGGAAATATTATAATGCTTACTATTTGGTTTTCTGTGTGATGGTTTTTCTGTGGGCCAACATGAGGAATTTGAAGAGAAAAACGAAGATGTTTTACTCCAGTTTTGAACCAACAGCCTGTTTATAAGAAGGAAAATGGCAATTTTTTTCTACCAGCCTGTTCATAAGATGTTTAGCTGGCTATGAGGTTGCAGAGAGGTCATGCAAACGTTATCTTTTTATAAAGTCTCTCTCTCAGGGTCACGGCTTCTCCACTGAAGGCTTACATGTAGGTAACATAGCAATTGCTGGTGTTAATTTATGACCTTGAAGATACTCATCACTCGGAGTGGATTTGGAGTTGAGAAGTTTTTAGTTCAAGTACACTTATAGCCCAGGAGCGGAGGGGATGATGATAAGAATGATTAATGAAGTCAGCGAAGGAGTTTTTAGGCAGTGAGAGAGGAATGCTCTTATCCCCCCCAGCCAGGTACTGCTGACTATGCGGAGTAATTTAATAGAAAGTTTTTCTATTTCCTAGGTTAGTTGGGTGGTCCCTAAGGGGCCGTGCTCTTTGCAGGGTCAGCCTGACGTTGCTCCACTGACTGGCAAGGAGCTGGCAAGGACAGACCCTGGGGGGATCTGTCATGGTGCTCTTTGTGCCGGGATCACACCATGGGATGAAAAGTGGGACTTCTCTGCGATTTCATTGCTAGGGGAAAACCAGCGTTACTTGCAACCACCATCAGTTATGGGCAATCAATGACGGGGAGAGGGCATAGCGTTTTCTATAGGGAAGGGGAGATGTACAGCTGAGATTAAGCTACGTGTTTGTTACTGTAATGCAAATCCTTGTGGTAAACTTTGGCTTGCGATTGCTGTCCTATTTCTAGGTAAATTAATTAGATGTTTAATTAATTTCTCCATATGAGGAGATCACAGATCACGGGGATCAACAAACGCTGGCTGGTTGAACTGTGCTGCGTGGCTTTACAGCAAGCGACCTGCCTTCTTGGGTCGTAAAGCTGATGGCTATCTCCTGCAAACCAGGATCTGGATCTCCTGGAGTTCCCCCTCCCCGCAGGCTGGAAGGAAGGCTGCGCTCCTGCCCGCTCAGGGCCGAGGTGCTCAGACCCAGGCATATGTTCCTGGGCAGTTCCTTAAGCATCGTGATTTTTTTCATGGTAAAAATAACCCATAAAATAACGGATGGGCTTTTCCACTTGGACTCCACTAAGCTTCAGATAAACTTTCTAGAGAGCTCTCCGTTCTCTTTGGGTTAATGACACTTGGTTAAAACTTCCTTTTCTTGCTTGTAGGCTGTCTTTCTCCCTATGGCATCGGTACTCTTGGTCTGCGCCCTGGGTTTGTGTTTGAAGCCAGGCCAATCTGCAGCCCGAAGAGCGGAGATATGCCCCAGACTCCTTCCCAACCCTCTGGTGACGCCCACCTGCTCTGCGGATAACTCGCAAAATAATGAAATTG
Source organism: Rynchops niger (assembly GCA_013400035.1). Lineage (NCBI taxonomy): Eukaryota > Metazoa > Chordata > Aves > Charadriiformes > Laridae > Rynchops > Rynchops niger. The sequence continues at coordinate 413,709 of VXBH01006252.1, read as the reverse complement.
CATCTTAGTGGCCACATGGTATTACACAATCGGCTGGGTATTTTCCTTGCCCTTGTGGAAAGTCAGCCAACACAGAGAACGGGAACTGGTCGCGCAGTGGGCAACAGACAACAGCAGGACAACTGCACGGTGAGCTGCAGCCTGCGTTTGCTGTGTCCTGGAGCCTTGGCTGGTGTTGGTGTTGGAAGGAGGGTGCGCTGCAGGGATGCCTCCCCTTGTAAAGTCATCCTGAGGGTATATGCACACCAGGGACTGACTTTGCATAGCTATTTCCAGAAAGAAAAGACCCTCAAACTTACATAAATCTTGAATAGGGATTTTTCTGCTTCTCTATCACGTTTAGCGTGCTCTGAGGTGTTTGCATTGCACGAGGGAGGTGTAGGGGCTCCAGCAGCCAGCCTACCCTGACCCCTCGCATGGCCTCACGTCCCCTGTCCCAGGCCCCCGGCAAGGATGAACCCCAGCTGCTCCTCAACCTGAGCCACGGCAGGGTGCCAACGCGACCGCTACAGCCTGGAGAGCTGCCGACAAGGGCTGAGCGGTGAAAGGGTGAACTGGGTGCTGCTGAGGAGCAGCCCTGCAGGACTTCCCTAGGTGGGTATCTCCCTTGCGATCAAGTGGTTGCCGTTTGGAGCGTGCTGGTGAGCAAGATGCTCTGCCCCACCAGCCCTCGGCGAGGCTTCACACCCATCGGGAGTACACCCGTACTGCCGAGGCACACAGCCACAGCCCCGTCCAGGGCTGGACACAAGGTGGAAAATGCCCCTGGTGAAAAATACTGCTGTTCCTCACCTGGTAGGCGTCTCACCATGGAAGCTGGGGGGCAATCTGTTGTGCTCCCAGGTTGAAATGGATGCTTTTCTCCCACGTTGGCACAGGGGTCGAGTGGAAATAATCACACCTCAGCACAGCCGGGGCAAAGAATCATAGAACCATAGAATGGTCACAGTTGGAAGGAACCTTAAAGACCATCCAGTTCCACCCCCTGCCCTGGGCAGGGACACCTCCCACCAGCCCAGGTTGCTCCAAGCCCCGTCCAGCCTGGCCTTGAACCCCTCCAGGGATGGGGCAGCCACAGCTTCTCTGGGCAACCTGGGCCAGGGGCTCACCATCCTCACAGGGAAGAATTTCTTCCTAATATCTCATCTAAATCTTCCCTCTTTCAGTTTAAAACCTGTACCCCTCGTCCTATGTCTCCACTCCCTGATAGGAGTTTATTGTCCTATCCCTGATAGGACGTTATTGTAAAGTAAGAGCAGTAAAAGCTTTTTAAATGGTGGATAAAGGACTGGATCTGTCAAAAGATTAATGCAGCACCTCAAAAAGGGCCACGAGGTCAAGTACAGTCTGGCTGCAGTCGAGAGCTGCAGCATCTCTGAATGCGCTCTTTCAGCATGGGGAAGCTGGAGTACAAAAGCTGGCTGTTGGGTTCTGTAACTTGCAGCATTTCCTACAGCGAAGAGAAGGAAGAAGCCTAAGGAGTTTTTTTGCTAAAACTACCGCGTAACCCTGGCAAAGCTCTTCCCATAACACCCACGGCAAAAAAATACTCATTCCCACCTCTTCCTTGCAAAGGAATTATCTGATTCTTGGCTGTTATCATGCAACTCTCTTCTGCATAAATATGAAGCAATGATGAGGTGGTGGAGGCCCCATCCCTGGAGACATTCAAGGCCAGGCTGGATGAGGCTCTGAGCAACCTGGTCTAGTTGCAGATGTCCCTGCTCACTGCAGGGGGGTTGGACTAGATGGCCTTTAGAGGTCCCTTCCAACCCAACGCTTTCTATGATTCTATGTCTCCATCTTTTATAAACAAATAGAGAACTTCATTTCCATGAAAATCAAGACAAAATTTGTTTACCAGAGTCATCCTTACCACCTCAGCAGGACATTATATTTTCTCCTGGGTGTGACATTTCCCAACGAAGTGGGCTGAGATTTAGCTGCTGGAATTTCCACCAGCCCAAGAAGTAACGCAGGAGAGCTCAGACTGTTCCCTGGTGGGTCTTACGACCTCCTTGCCCAGCTCTTGAGCTCTCGGTGGACTTTCCATCTGAGCCAACCCCCCATGTCCTGGTGGGGCCGGGATTTGTCCCAGGAGCCATGGTGGGGTCACAGCCCTGCTCTCCTCTCCCAAGGCATGCTGGGGACGGTGCCGAAACACAGGGTGGTGTTGCATGGAGACATGAGCCAGCACGAAAAGGAGTGAGGGAGAGGGGAGGGGAGGATGGGTGGTGCTGGATGGGAAGGACAGCCGAAAAGAGGAGCGGAGCGGAGCGGAGAGAGAGCCGCTGCTCACCGTGCCCCAGACGTTTAAAACAATAAGCCGATAATGGCTAATGGAAGAACAAAAGCTAAACTTTCTGGTTTAGCCTGGTGTTGGGTCCAGGGATAATCTTCAAAGAGGAGCTACAAAATTCAAAGGAATTAAGCTCTGGGAAATGTTAAATCTGGCACACCTGGTTTACAAAGGGGTTGGTGGTTTTTTTTTTTCCTCTGGATGCTGCTGTGTTTTCATTTTGCTGTCGGAGTGCCAAAGGCGATTCTCTCTGTCAAATGTAGACTCTTGACCTTCTAGCCGGGATGACAAGAGAGTTATCCCAGGGTGTGTCCGCCACCTGCCAGGCAATATTAGGCACAAAATAGAGCTGTCTGTCTTCTTTAGCTAAAATGGTTTCACGAATACTTCATAAATGCCTGTCTTCACGGAGCGGAGGATTGCCTTGTGTTATCTCGGCGCACTCAATATTGAGATTGATGACAACCGGGGTCGTCGGTTTAAACTGCCTAATGCCGACAAGCCGAGGCAAGGGGAGGAGGCAGGGGAGCAGCAGGATGGCTGCCGAAAATACCTGCCAGAGAGAGGGACCGGTCCTGAGAGCTCACAAGGAAACGCGCAGCTCTTTGCCGTGACTCTCCCATCAGCTCCCGCTGTACGGAGGCGCTGCCTCACGGACTTGGCTCTCCTTGAGGATATCTGCCATTACAGCTATTACAGAAAGAGGTCTCACGCAAGGGAGCGGTGTTCAGGAGGTGGGAGCCAAATTGCCATTTATGCAAAAGGCTTAGCTGTGATGAAGGGCTATTAACCCAGGAATAAATTCTCTTACGCCCACCTCTCTCCGTGTTGCCAAAGGGGACCTTAAACCTTCAGATTTCCCTCTTTGCTCCAAGTGAGAGGGAGACGAGGGAGGAGCGGAGAAGCTAGCCGATGGCTGGCAGACACCGCAATCTCGATGTGCCCCAGTTCTTGGTGGTCGTCCGACTGGTACCAAACCAGTGCTGGCAGAGCCGCAGCCGGTCCTGCTGGAGATGGTGGGAGTCACCTTCCCCCCCGCACACAAGAGCGTTTGCTGGGCTGTTCCACCACCCCTCACCACTTCAAAGAGCAACCACACCATAACCACTATCAGCCTGGTTTTAAAATTAATTGCTTATTGTAAGGTGCCTGTTACTTCCATGTCTGTACACCAAGCACGGCTTTGACTGAACTAGCTCACGGGGGGCAAGAAACTTAAGGCCTGAAGCGAAGCGAAAAGAGAGAAGGGTATGAACGGAGCAGACTGGACAAGAAATTTCTGTAAAAAGGAAAAAGAGGAAAATAAAACAACTCATGAGGGGAATTTCTCTTTCAGGGCTATGTTGTTCTTTTCCAGAGGCCAAGCAAAGAAACATCAGAAATTGGTAGCTTAGACAAGAAGAGACACAGATGTGTTAAAAGCACGCTGGTAGGACATCAGTGGCTGGAGAAGCAGCAGGCGGGAGCAGTGAACTAAAAGCCACAGTATCCAACACCCTTTGCTACATCCAGCCTTCCCCTGTGCACAATGGTGGTGGTTGTAGTGGTTGGTCCCCCTTCCCACGGGCATCTTTCCTTGCTTGAGTGCAGAAATCCTCTTTCTGCAAAGCTCTGGGGGTTGGAAAGAGATGCCCTTGGTTTTGGGGAGCCCAGGGGAAGGCTGTAAGCCTGGCTGGTATTTTCTGAGCTGAGTCATGGTCAGTGGGTCAACGCAGAGATCATGGAAAGACGTCCCCAAGAGCTGGTGACATCTGCCCGCCAACACCCTGTGCTTTCTGGCACGAAAAGCAAGAATTTCCTGGCACAGGTGGATGCCTCCTGTATCTTGATTTACTGTATCCCTCTGCTGCGTATCAGTGTGGGTGCCTGCCTGCCCGAAAGGCAATGCAAAATCTCAAAGGGCTTTTACCTCAAACCAGCAACACCGGTCGCTTTCCCTTTCCCCAGTCAGAAAGGAGGTGTTGCCATCCAAAAACTGGCATGCTGGGCGACTGCAGAGCTTCCCCGTCCTGTGATCTGAGAAAGCCTCCCCAGATCTGTGCCACCAAGGAGGTCTCCGAGATGCCAACAAGCACTAACTAGTCCTCCAGTGCCCCGTGCCACTTCCACCCGTGCCTGGGGGCACCAGTGAAGGTCCCTCATCCCCACCCGCAGGGATGGACTGTACGGTTCCCTTCAACGCAGCATTTTATAGCTCCAGTTTTCACAAAATCATAGAATTGTTTGGGTTGGAAGGGACCTTAAAGATCATCTAGTTCCAACCCCCCTGCCCTGGGCAGGGACACCTCCCACCAGATCAGGTTGCTCAGAGCCCCATCCAGCCTGGCCTTAAAACCTTCCAGGGATGGGGCTTCCACCACCTCTCTGGGCAACCTGGGCCAGTGTCTCACCACCCTCATATTGAAGAACTTCTTCCTAACGTCCAGTCTGAATCGACCCATCTCTAGTTTTAATCCATTCCCTCTAGTCCTACCATTAGCCAACATCCTAAAAAAGTCCCTCCCCAGCTTTCTTGTAGGCCCCCTTAAGATACTGGTAGGCCACTATAAGGTCTCCTCGGGGCCTTCTTTTCTCCAGACTGAACAACCCCAACTCTCCCCATCTCTCCTCACAGGAGAGGTGCTCCAGCCCCCTGATCATCCTCGTGGCCCTTCTCTGGACACGTTCCAGCACGTCCATATCTCTCTTGTAGTGGGGGCTCCAGAATTGGACACAGTACTCCAGGTGGGGTCTCACCAGAGTGGAGCAGAGGGGGAGAATCACCTCCCTCGACCTGCTGGCCACGCTTCTCCTGATGCAGCCCAGGATACAATTGGCTTTCTGGGCTGCTTTTGGTTAAAGACATGGTGTTTCTAGCCTTATTAAGCACACATCAGGGCTCTTCAGCTGAGACTGATGCTCACTCATAGCCCACAGCCGGGGCAGAGAAGAAGGCTGCTCATGAAGCCCGTGCCCAGCTCTGGTCCCCACACCCTGCTGACCCTACCTGCAGAGTGGCTTGTCGTGTGGAACTCTCTTTTTTTTTCCTTTTTATAATTTTTTTTTTTTTTTTTTTTTTTTTTTTTCCCAGGTGGGTTATTGCAACAGCAGCCCCTGCTTCATTCTTCTTCTGGCAGGTGGAAGAGTTCGCGTCATTGCTCATTTGGAAGTGGTCAGCTCTGCCTACCTCGCCTTCTTGCTTATAGAATATACAACTTCCCGAATGAAAGTGCAGGGTCCCCACGCTCTCCTTTTGGTCTGTGGTCTAATGGGGTCCCTACAGGAAAATCGAGCCAGGGCAGGTTGGAGGTCTGGGCTGCGCACGTCACATGAATACGGATTTCCCTTTACCTGGCTTAGCCTGTGTGCGCCATTTATATTTGCTTACTCTTCGGGTTATACGTATTTCACTGCAATTTCATTCCCCTGAGCGCACCTTTGCGCTGCCCGCAGCGCTTCTTCACAGGGCTTGCCTTGCACTACACGAGAAGGGAGGAAAACACATCCCTTCCAAGCAGAGATGTTCCAGATTAAAATGCCGAGGCTGGTGGGGACGTTCTGATCTCCTCGGGCTGACTTCTGCGTCATTAATTCGGCCACGTGAGAACCGCCCGGCATCATCCTTCGCTTGGCTGGGTGGGCAATCAGCGGAGCCCCCGCGCTTCGGGCCACGGGCTGCGAGAGGAAATATGAAAAAGGGCCGAGAAACAGGGTTTTATGGCTCTTTCTTCCAGAGTGCTCATGAAAATTAACGGCCGCTTCGTCCACAATTTCTTCCCATTGCCGGTAAGGGAATCATAAACACAACCCCCAGTTCCTTTGGTACGGCAGCGCCTGCGCTGCCTGCGTGTGTTTTCCGTGGTTCTCGCAAGGCAATGCAGCAAGCAGGTATTTTAGGCAAACTACTGTGCCATTTCCATAATTAAAAATGCATCTTTCCTCCAAGTATTGAGTCCTTTACGGCTCCCGTAGAGCAGAACCGCAGAGTTTGAAGCAAAATCCCGTCTCTGTCAAATCCGCCGCCTAGGCTCCCGCCCCAGCGTCTGGCTGTGATCTGGCCAAAGGCAACCATCAGTGTCACAGCAGATAAGAGAAAATTATAGCTTGGAAGGCACGTAAAAACTTCTTTAGTTAAATATATTTTGAAGGTTAAGATATAAACATGCCCTTCTCTTCCCTCCTTGTTAATTTGCAGTCAAGAATTTCCCACGCAGGGCATCTCTTCTGGCCCATTTGCCTGCCCCACCGGGACGAGCTCGTTACCAGTTTTTTTGGCTTCAAAACTTCCGTAAGTCTTATTTCCCTCTTTGCGACTTCATAAATAAATAAAATTAAAGGGCTTTCCGATCTCGGGGTTTTAGTGCCGTGTCATTTACCTGTCTAAATGTAGGCACCTGTATTTGCATGTGAGAGACCAGTCCCCTGGATTATACGTGTCCTGGGAGTCAAACGGGAACTTGTTCTCCGTGTCTGCTGGGAGGTGATTTTTCTCCTGGTCAGCGTAACTTCCCCACTCTGCGTAGGCTATTGTCAAGCAGACAATAGATAATTGTCTACCTACCGGCTCACCTATCCAAGCCCTATTGCAAAGGTTTAATAGCGTTGCCAAAGATTTTCCTGAAGAGGAAGATGGGCATGCCTGCCCTAACCAGGGATCTCCTCTCCTCCCCCAGCTCGCATCCTGCCCCCAGGACCCGTCCCCATGCCAGCAAATCTGAGTCAGGTAAAAGCGTAGAGCTTTAAAAACGATGCAGTCAGCTGTTTCCTACGCGGCTTAGGAGCTGGGCGTTTAGTTTGGACCCAGCTCGTCACTCCTCACGCGGGAAACTCCCATTGACTTCACCGGGAGCTCTGCCTCAGCGAGGACTTCTGAGCAGGGCTTCGTGACGCAGGACAGCAGGAGAAGACCCAGCACAGAAACTCGTGGCTCCTGCCAGAGCAGGGGTTGACAAACAGCCCCTCCTGGGGTGATTTTTAACAGCGGGTCTCAGGGGACTTCACAAACGGGAGAACTAGCCCCGTAGTACGAACACTGGTTGCCAAAACAAAAGGGTAAAGCTTAACCAGGTGCTCGTTTAGGAATTCTTGGTGGCAAATTAGTGTCTTCATGTGACGCAAACTAAGAAAATGTGGAGCTATATTTACCTACGAAGGCTGCCACGCTTCTGGGAAGAGTTTTAAGGAACAACTACTAACATCCCCCTCCCACCACCTTGTTTTTCTTAGACGCAAGCCGCCACCACTGTTCATGACCTCCCTTGTTTTAGAGCTTTCACTCTTCTGAGATTGCTCCTGTTTTTTCTCCGGGTATGACAAGAGGAGCCTCTGGGCTGTGTGTCACAGACATACCCGCTCCCGGCCCCTCTCCTGCCTGCATGTCTGCAGCGGCAAAGCCAGAAGCCAGACCCAGTTCACACGGCCCTGTGTCCGAGGAAGCCTGGCGGGCTCATGTAGGGCTCCACGGGGGTAGGAGGAGAGGGCAACTCTTCTCAAAACTCATTATCGAGGTCTGGTCTCATTAGGGCTGCAGTAGACGCCATATTTGATGATGGCAGTCTCACCGAGCTCTGTGTCACTGGGCCGCCGGCGTGTCTCTAGCTTCAGTCAGCATTCCAAATGAGAATAATGATGGTTTTAAACTAAAACAGGGAAGATTTTGACTAGATGTAAGGAAGACATTTTTTACGCTGAGGGTGGTGAGACACTGAGTCAGGTTTCCCAGAGAGGTGGTAGATGCCCCATCCCTGGAGACATTCAAGGCCAGGTTGGACGGGGCTCTGAGCAACCTGGTCTGGTTGGAGATGTCCCTGACCAGGGCAGGGGGGTTGGACTAGATGGCCTTTAAAGGTCCCTTCCAACCCAAAGCATTCTACGACTCTGTGATTCTAAATTGTTTGCCTGAATACTGCACCCGAAGCAGATCACTTGCTCATACCACGTAGGCTGCGAAATTGTGTAACTTGCCTTACCATGTACGAATCAAGGAGCCACAACCACCATTAAAAATATAT
>VXBH01006252.1:371538-382547 GCA_013400035.1 Rynchops niger | reverse complement strand
AAAAAAAAAAAAAAGAACAGAAAAACCCCGACAAAAAAACCTTTCCTGCCCAAACCTGAAAGTTTTTCTGTTCAAAAGTAAAGTACGACGTGAGAAGTATTTTGCCTGTGGTCTGGGAGCTGTGAGGGTTTGCCGTCCACGGCTTGACTTGTGTGAGGGGGTGGGCAGTAGGCGCTGGAGGGAGGGAGCCCATCTCGCTGAAAGCCAAGGCACGGGGTGCATTGAGCGGAAGATCCCAGCCTGGAACTGCTGCGTTTGAATTCCCCAGCCTGGGTTGAAGGGGGTCAGCGCACTGGTATGCCGCCTATTGTACAATCTTCCTTCTACTTTTACAGACACATCATTTTCTTCATCTGATAATTTGTTTCAAGGACCAGAAAAGTGAGTCCGTGGTATTTGCCCCCGTTGCTGAAAGAAAAAACCTGGGGACCTCCCAAGAGCTTGTTACAGTCGTAAGGACCTACGTGTAGCCAGGGGCTCTCGGTGTTACAAAAGGAAGTATTTACTACAGTATTAATTTAAAAATGGACTGTTTTACTTAAAAATGCTGAGCTTGGAACAAACTGAGTGCAGCACATCAGTGGGTTTTGGGTCCTGATCTCTGTAAATGCCTGAAGAGGAGATTAAATGTTTCTTCACAGGGATAGTTCTAATGACTTCGGTGTGATTGCTTGTGTGAATATTTTCCATAGCGTGACTGTAAAGTACAAACATTTGGGATAACGTGTAATCTAGGGCAGTTGGGGGAATTCTTTTGTCACCTCTTTTGAACAGCACCAGCAGAGCAAAGATAACACAGTCCATTAATACCTCCAATAAAAGGAAAAAAAAAATATTTGATGTTACCCTCGCAATGTGAAACTACTTGACAAGTGAAAAGGTACCTGCTGAACTCACAGGGTCTCACATTTAGGATTTTTGCTGATTTCTGATTGTTGCTTAGGGTTGGTTTTTTTTAATATTTTTTTATTATTTTTCAGAATGTTACCAGTGGAATAATTCAGTGTGACAAATAACAGCATGGAACAGTCGTAGTGGGCTTTCTTTCTGTTGGTATAATTGCTTAAGTCTGTGTCCGCCAATAAGAATGATTTCCTAATTTTGGCTTATTGTATTGGGCTATAAGTAACAGGTAGTAAGAAGGACAGCATCCCCAATGGCGTGGGCAGCAGGGCGAGGGGGGGATTCTGCCCCTCTGCTCCGCTCTGTGAGACCCCCCTGCAGCGCTGCCTCCAGCGCTGGGGCACCAACAGCAGAAGGACACGGAGCTGTTGGAGCGGGGCCAGAGGAGGCCCCGGAGATGCCGGGAGGGCTGGAGCCCCTCTGCTGGGAGGACAGGCTGAGAGAGCTGGGGGGGTTCAGCCTGGAGAAGAGAAGGCTCCAGGGAGACCTTAGAGCCCCTTCCAGTCCCTCAAGGGGGCTTAGAAGAAAGATGAGGACAAACTTTTTAGCAGGGCCTGTAGTGGTAGGTTAAGGCGTAATGGCTTTAAAACAGAAGAGGGAAGATTTGGACTAGATAGAAGGAAGAAATTTTTTACGCTGAGAGTGGTGAGACACTGTCACTGATTGCCCAGAGAGGTGGTAGATGCCCCGTCCCTGGAAACGTTCAAGGTCAGGTTGGACAGGGCTCTAAGCAACCTGGTCTGGTTGAAGATGTTCCTGCTCATGGCAGGGGGGTTGGACCAGATGGCCTTTAAAGGTCCCTTCCAACCCAAACTATCCCATGTGTCTATGAGCTGGGCCCTCTATAAGTAGTGTAGGGAACACCAAGAAGCAAGATGCTCATTCAAGAGAGGCCTTTCTTACACCATCTTATGCTGTGGTTTGAGAAGTAGTTACTTGGAAATCTTTCTCTGCTCAAGGAGTGGTTTCACAGGATCCAGCGAGCTGAATCAAGAGCCCATCAGTGGTCTCCCGCGAGTTACCTTGCCTTGACACAAGCTGTTATGAGCTGTCCCCAAGAACTGCTGAGCTGTGCATGTCCTTAACGTGGCAAAAATGCCAGGAGCGGTGGGGATGAGGAAAGCTCGCTCCCGCAGATCGGGTTGTAAGGTCCAGCCCATGGTGGAGTGTTGGCAATTTGTTGGGATAGTGAGGGGAAGCTGAGCTGAGCCCTTGGCTGCTGTGCTTGTGGGCAAGAGGACAGCGTGAGGAACATGCCAGTGTTGAGGTGGCAGGCTGAGGAGGTGGAAGACATTTTTGAGTAATTAGTCCTTTGCAATAGCTTTTCCTTGCCGTGGTGGCTTCAGCATCGTTGAGTGTCATTCTCAAAAATCACATCCTTGTTTCTTCTCCTGCGTCTGGTAGTGTGGCTCAGCCAGACCATCTCCTACAGTGGCAATGTGCCTTGTGAAATACCACGTCCTAGGAGAAGGCTTTTGTATCAAAAGCGGGTGGTTTGGGATAACTGCTCCCTTACACTCCAATCTGCTGGACTATGCACAAACCCAGATTTTTGGCAGAGCGTTTATTGCACCGGTACCTGCAAAAGCAAAGTAGGATTGTGTATTAAGGAAGATTTATGCTGCAACTGCATGCAAGGAAATCAGGCCAGGCCTTTGAGCTTAAGAAAACTGAAACTTTCAGAAGCAAATCGTAATGTCAGAACTTAGTCCTCTGTGTGACCCAGCTGGTCCAGCCCGCCAGATCGGTGACAGAGAGACAGCATCTCTGTATGGGACGTGTCTAGTGTCAAGTGCTATGGAGAACAGAGGGAGGAGAGAATGGAAAGAAAGGAATTGGACAGAAATAGAAAAAAAAGGAAATGAACAGTTGAGGTATACCTTCATTGTAGAGGGAAGCCAATGTAAGTCGCCCTCTGGTCTTGCACTCGTATGTGTGTATATTGTGCCGTGGTGGTGACTGTGTGCCCCGCTGTGGCTGAGGTTTCAGCGCTTTGGCCGTGGTGTCAGCAGTGTCTCGAAAAGACCCTCTGCCTTGAAGGTTTAGAAATAACTGTGTAAGTTTAATGTAATTTTGAATATAGAGTATTTAATGGTCAAAACTTGAACAGAGTAGGCAAAGAGTGGCTTCTTGAGGAGCTGGGTTTTATCAGTGGATTTTGGGTTCCCAGTATAGCAGTGGGCTCCTTTCCTTCCCAATTATTCTTCCCTATTAAAAAGCTCAGATGAGGTAAGATGTATGAGTGTGGAATCCAGTGGCTTTTCCTTGCTGTCGTGTAGGGTTGCTCTGCCGAGTATTTTGGAGGATTTATCCCCGCATGGTTCTGTTGGCATTATGGGCACTCGCCCTCTACTTCTAAAATAGTGGCAGAGCTTTATAAAATAGGGCCTTTATGTTTGCTTTGGGTGAGCTTTTTTTATTACCGGGCAGCAGTCTAGCAAAGTGCATCTTCACTTGCACCAGCCTGTAAAAAATACTGGGTTTGCCCCCTCTCTCATTTCTGTCTTTGTCCGCCTTAGTTGCCTTGTGGAAGCGAAGATTATGAGCGTCTTGCTGGCTGACTGGTAAAGCCTAACTCATTTTGCTCCAAGCCATTTCTTGAGTTTACCTTACAAAAGGTAAAAACCCTTTGACGCAACGCCATTATGGCCGTAATTATCTCGGTGAAGAATGCAGGGTGGTTAAGTGCTGCTGTCAAGCTGTTTTAGACCTATCTGACAGGTAAAGAAGGCTAAGAAACAGCCGTATCCTGCTCCCCCGACCTCATTTAAAGGCGATACAGGACCTTCCTCCTCCTGCTTTTTCTCTCCTGCAAAGTAGACAACTTTTGGTTAAGAGCTGAGCTTGCTGCCGTCTTTCCCCCCCGCTCTGCAGTGGTGTGAGCAGTTTCAGCTCGAGGAGGAATGCTTGATGTAATCTTCAGAAATTAGGCACGTAGGTGTGTTGTCATTATTAGTCTGCTAGTGGCCGTTTAGCTATTTTATCTCAGTTATAATTAAAAGCGTGTTACCTGGAAGGGAGCGAGAGGAGGTGGGTCAGGAAGCTGGAGCTGGATCCAAGGCGGGATGTGTTTGGGCCTGCGGATGGGAAGTGTTTGGCAAAGACAGTGCCTCTAAGTGTCTTCTAGCTATCAGGTTACCTTTCTATTGAAAAGGGAGATTTCTGGTCCCAAACCTTCCAATTTACACTGCTATTTGAAGAGGTTTTTTGCCATTTGGTGCAAACTTCTGCATGGCTCTCCTCAAATAGCCCCCGTCAATATATGAGGTGTTTCTGTCTGAGATAAAGCATTTTCCTCCTATAAAACCATTTATTTCCCCCTAAAGAAGGGTCAGAAGGTACATGGAGTTTAAGTTTGACCTGCAAAACATGTCTGCTTGAAGCATTTTGTTTCAGGATCTCACACAGTCCACAGCTTTCCTTGTGAGCTGTGACCCTGTGAGCTCTTCAGGCCTTGGGGAAACGAACCGTGTCTTCATTTCAACCTCTTCCATCTACAAAATGAAAATTAAGTTGTAGCCTTTTGTGGCGTGCCCTTCCATTTTTATGGCTTTCCCTTCTAGTGAATTTGACAGGGATGTCAACGGGGAGCTCTTGAAAATGGCTGGTGCTCCCTGTTTATACATCCCTGAAAGATCCACGGATAGAGGCCACTAAGCAGGCACAAAATCACATTAAGAGGTTGGGAAATCCCTTGTGTCTAAATTAGTGCATTCGAAATGGTGGAAATTTATTTCTAGGCGTAAAATGGCCATCCTTTTAAGAGTAACTGGTAGTGTCATCAAGGGAGTGGTAAATGTTGTAGCGTCCTGAAGTGACGAGGAAGGTAAACCAAAGCCTTCCTTGACGAAGGCGTGCAGGAGAATGATGCCCTTTGCTTCGCAGAAAAACACCCAACCTTGTGGCTGCTTGTGATGGGCCAGATGTGACCTTCTGCCAGAAATTGTGGAATTTTTTTTTTAAAATGTTTTTATAAATTATTTTAACAAGCGCCAAGTGAATTCTTTTCTTCAAATGAGATCGTGGAGCGAGTTGTTTCAGGTAGAAGAAGAAACCCCGTTTCTTTAGTGAGGGGGAAGGGAGCTGGGACGGGAGTGACAAACCCAGAACGACACCAAATATCTGCAGATCTCTGGTGAGGAAGGAAACCGGCTGTAGCTGTTGTTGAGGAAAGGGAGCCACTTCTCATAACCCAGAGGAAAGGGTGTGAAACGTGGTAATAATTGTAGGAAACAATTGTCATCGTTGTTCTGCCCGGACTGCGCCCTACACGGCGTACGGGAATAAACATGGATCTCTGCGCTGGTTCAGCCTCGTGGAGCAACGAGAAAGGAAGTAATGAAGTGGAAGGGATCTTGGCAGGCTTTGGTGTTCCTCTGGAAGGCGAGCAGAGTTTAAATGTACTCTGCAAAATGGGCCTGTGTGGTTTGAAGTATTTCAGGGTCAGGCAGAAGGCAAAACACCTGTATAAACTCCTGACTTCTTGTGCCTGTGGGTTACCTCTTTTTGAGGTTCTGGTATTAACACTATATAAAAGTCTGGGGTTTTTTCCTCTGTCTTCCCTGTATTCTTTCTCCTGGGCATGTGGAAACTTTTCTCCTTGAATGCTGATTTACCGTCACATCTTTTCTGTCTCAAGACCCTTTCTTGGTCAGGTCAGTACCTTTCACCATTTGTGTTTGGCTGCTTTGCTTTTGACTCTCCTCTTTTCGTATCCCGTGAACTTCCGTGACCTCTCTGGCTGTCCTGCCGGCACCTCCTTGGTTCAGTTCTCGCCACCCCATTCCTGGGCTGTCCTGCACGTTTCTGCTGGCTCTGTTATGACTCAAGTCCCTTGCTTGCTCCAGGGTCTCAGCTGCCTGATCACCTCTTCTCCCTTGTTCATCTCTTTGCATTTAGCCTTTCATTGCCTTTCTCATGACGTTCACCTCTGCGTAGCTTACTGGTGGTATGAACCATCTCCTTCCCCTCCCTCCCAAACACCCTTTCTTGATCATAGAATCCAAGGTTGGAAGGGACCTCAAGGATCATCTGGTCAAGCCTCTTGTGGCAAAAACCCAGTCTAGACAAGAGGTTGGAAGGGACCTCAAGGATCATATTTTCCAACCTTTCGTAGCAAAACCACGGTCTAGACAAGATGGCCCAGCACCCTGTGCAGCTGCATCTTAAAAGTGTCCAATGTTGGGGAATCCCTCCACGATTGTGTGCTGGGCCATCTTGTCTAGGCCGTGCTTTTGCCACAAAAGGTTGGATCAGATGATCCTTGAGGCCGCTTCCAATTGTGACTCTGTGATTCTATGATTTTTGCCAGTCCCATCCCATTTGGGCACGTAATGAGTAGTTCTTCAGTCCTTGCCTCTTGCTCATCCCATGCATCCGGACTACGTGCACAATCTTTGCCTCCAAACTGTCGAGGAAATCTAATTCGTCTTTACGAGCTCAGACCTTTGCAGGCTGTAATTACCTCTCGCCGTCATCACCGAGACCTCCTTCCTGCTGACTTACCTGACGCAGGCACGCACACACACACGCATACATATACAGCATCCCTCTTCCTCCGGGTCTGTTTAGCCTGGGCAACCTTCGGATCACCTGCGCCGGGTCTTTGCTGTCGCTGCCTCTTGTCACATCGCCTTCAGCTGCGCCGGGCTCTGCCCCATTTTCCTCCCGTCTGCTGAGCCAGGTATCGTCCCCCACATTACCCGTCCCCATTGAGCTGGCAAGGGAGGACTCGCTCCTGCGTGTCTGCAGCATCTTTCTGGGTTGGCCAGGCCATATTGAAATACCCTGGGTGGTTGCCTTCTCTGAATGCCTTCGTAGTCTTTGCGTGGAGATCTCTTTTCTTCAGCATCTCTTGCTCTTTATTAACACCCAGCCTGACAATAACTGCTCTATTTTTGTAGTTCCCTTAGTTCTCCTGTGGTCTCAGGCAGGCAGGCACCCTTCTAGATAAGGGTGCTTTCACATTTCGGTCTGTCCTGAGCAGTGCCCTGTTTGGTACTGAATTATTTATTAACAACTCTGGTGAACTCATCCCTAGTGTGACATTGCCTGTCAGTGAGGTTAAATTCCTATACTGACCTTTGTAAGGGAAAAAAAAAAAAAAACCAACCAAACAGATTGGAAATTAATTGCAGGGGTGCCTGCGCATTTATGGAGGGAGGGCACAAGAAGAAAGTAGGCTTTCTTGGAGAAACAGCCTTTTGTCAGTGTACCTGCTTTTCCCCCCTACTTAAAGCAGGGCGAGCAGGCTGACCTGACCAGCTTTCCGTTCTGTTCTCCCTCAACGGGCTCGCTTGCCGCTGTTTCTTGGGTTAAATGCTTGAACTGTAAAATAGAGAGGCGGCAAAGCCCCTGGATGCGCGGCATGAAGTAGGAGTTGCTGCGTTCACCCTGGCTTGGGCACGCTTGGCTGATTTCAGAGCCATCGGAGCAGTGGTGGTGTCACCCCCTGCTTTCTCCCTGCGTCTCCTCGGAGGCCCTCTGGCAGGTCTCCAGGGGCAGAGTTTGCAGTGCAGAATGCGTTGATCCTCCGTTTGAGAGCAGAAACCCGAGAAAGTGTCATTTTAAACGTAGAAAAGTTCTCTGCGTATCCAACCCGTCAGCACGGGGCACCCGGGTGAAGGCTCCCCTTTCCTGTCCTTCGTCCCCCGGTTCATTTTCCCCATTTTGCGAGAGCTTGGTGGACATGAAGTCATGTTCTTCAAGCAGTGGGACAGCAGAACAAATCAGTTTTCCAAGGAAATAAAGACACTTTATAGCTGGCTTTCATTTGTTTTTTTTTCTTCTATCTGGTAAGCCGTACAATACTTACTAATTAAAGGCTTGCTAGTTCTTGTATGGCAGAGACTGAATTATTAAATCTCAGAATCTCTGATTTTGCTAAAGAATAATTAGTGTAGGCAGTACCCTCCTGACACGTGCTGGAAAGGTAATCAGGAATGAAGGTGGTGCTCGTAGCAAAAGCTTTGTTAAAGCATTCTTTAAAATACTGTCTTGCCAGGAATGGAAAGAGCCTGTAGTCATATAAAAAAACCCCAAACCTTCTCGGAAGCTGAGAGGTTTGGGAAGGCGGGATCAGGTCTATGTAGTCTTAGAGACTGTGCTCATCTGCTGGGTTTACCCTTGTTTAAATTTTCGGCATAGATCCTCATAACACAGCGTCAGCAGAAACGCAGGCAAAGCTTAAAGGATTACTCTGATTAACGTGAGGATGCGAGTTTTGGGGTTGGTTTGTTGCATTAGGGCTGAAGGAGTCATTTGGGTGCTTAGCTTGGACTTGCGCCCACTTCTAACCATATGGTACAGCAGGCGATGGAATGCAGATAATAACTTCATTTTCTTTGCTATTTCGGCTCAAACTTGTGCTAGCAGGTCCCCTCCCAAGCTTTGTTTCAAGTCACTATTGTGAACGTAGTAAGGAAATTCATCTCTCTGTGCCTCAGTTTCCCCATACAGCAAATGGCAATAATAACACGCTTCTTCTCTTGTAATGCGTTTGGAGTGTACGCGTGAAACATGCCAAATATGGGCTTGCCATTTAATTACTGGGCTTATTGCTTGTACTCAATTTGTGTGTCCGTGCCGTGGGAACACCCGGGATTGGGAAACCGGGACTTCCCACGTCTGTCTGGGCAGCACCCGGGCAGTTGGTGGCCACTCTGCCCGGCTGGGCCATCACCCGCAGCGCTGACAAATACAGCTGGCATTAGCCACCCGGCCACTTCTAAGGGTGAAGGTGGTGAGAAAGGAGTGAAAACTTCTAGGGGAGAAAGCGTGTTTCCAACCTGCATAAAGCAAATTTTTCCTCTTCTGAGCAGGGAGCCTCAGGACGCGGTGGCTTCCTAGAGAATTCGAAGCTGTATTTAATATTTAAATATATATTTAATATTTCCAAAGAGCAGAAGTGAGTCAAACCAGGCAATCCCTGTGAACCGCTGTCATAGGTATGTGGTGAAATCCACGTCTGTCAGCACCGAGAAGTTGCTTTGTGGGGTTGGCTCATGCCGTATCGGAGTCCCAAATCCTATGGGATCAATGGGAATAGTAATTTCGCTTTCCCTAACGAATGGCTGATGAACGACCCTTCAGATTTGGGGTCCAAAGACACGCTTTTTACAGGATTAAACTTAACATGGGAGGAATCTGCTTTGGAAGGGACTTTGGAATTTTGGAGGCAGGCTAAACTGGAGCGCGGATAGTAGCGTGCGTGCTGTCCCGGTGTGTCGTGGTCTTTTGAGGAGAGGTAGGGATATGGTATGTATATGAGATATTACGTGTATATTTTAAATCTTTGCATTTAAAAGTAAACGTTTAAACCCCGCAAATAAACCAGTAGCTTGGAAAAAAGGTAATATGGAGCGATTGTACCAAGAATTGTGCTGTAGGATTACATCAACTATCCCAAGCCTACAGGCAAAGGCTTATGCCTTGGATTTCAGGAGTACGTGGTGCGTCCTGGTCTCACTGTAGAAACTGCGTGTAGGAGGAGGCAGTTTCAAGGTGCAAAACCTGTTGTTATTAGCGATTCCTCATTCTCCTGACTCTGAGGCTGCTGGGCCTGAAAGCGACAGGCAGTCAGCGGGGTCATTGGAAGAGGTTTGGTGCTCATCTTGAAAGCCACGTAATTTTTATAATGGCTTCAAGGAGAAATCTGATCGCGGAGTCAGATGTCACTCTATGAAGAAGTCTGGGGAGCTGGTAGCGGTCCAGAAGGTTTGCGCAGATATAAGTATGACAGCACAGTTAGGTAAAATGAATATTAAGTACAAATAGTCCCGAGTCCCCCTACCTTTTAAAAGCCCGTAGGTGCTTAGACATCCAGCAGCTGATGAAATCTTCACTCTCTCTTTCACGTTTTTGTCCTGTTGCCTTACATCTTTTATATGATTTCGTTGTGCTTATCCAGTTTATGCCAATAGTAGCGTCTTCCACCAACAAAGTTACCTCCTTCAGATAAAATGGAGAGCCCTGATTTCTCCTTTAGGTAGGTGAATTATAAATTCATTGATGTGGTCTGAGAAAAACCTCCGTATCAGAGTATTCCTGATGTCTGCGAGCTAGTTTCAGTCCAGCCATTTTCCTGCGTAGTGTCGCCCACCTGACATATTATTTGCTTTCTCCCCCCATTTTTCTTCTTTTCCTGTTTCATTGCTGTTTTGCTTTCCTGTGGAGTGGAGATGGTGCTGATGATATTTTCTTTTCTGTATGTATAAGCCGCCTTCTCCCCTCCTCCCTCCCCTTGTCACTGCTGTTGTCTCTTCCAGCTGACTGTCCTCCATGGCGTCGATGTGAAATGGAAGTTTTTAGATGTACATGGTATCTCGACAGCACTTAAAAATTTAAGTACATATAATGAAATTGCTTTAGCTGTAAAAGAACAAGGGGAAAGTGACCCCGTACGTGGTTTTGGTTTTGACACCATAAGCAATTATTTGTTTACCTGAACAGCCTGAGTAACTTTGATCTAGATTCTGCTAATGAATATGGTCTGCAAAGCTTTGGAGAATTATTTGTGCACCAAGTAATTCATGATGATAACACATCACAGGGTTTTACAGGAATGGTGTTGGAGAATCATAGAATCATTCAGGTTGGAAAAGACTCTTGGGATCATCGAGTCCAACCATCAACCCCACTCTGTGAAGTTCTCCCCTACACCATGTCCCCCAACACCGCATCTAAACGAGTCTTAAACACATTCAGGGATGGTGACTCCACCACCTCCCTGGGCAGCCTATTCCAGTGTCTGACCGCTCTTTCTGTGAAGAATTTTTTCCTAATGTCCAGTCTAAACCTACCCTGCTGCAGCTTGAAGCCATTCCCTCTTGTTCTATCGCTAATTACCTGTGAGAAGAGACCAGCACCAACCTCTCTACAATGTCCTTTCAAGTAGTTGTAGAGAGTGATGAGGTCTCCCCTCAGCCTCCTCTTCCTCAGACTAAACAGTCCCAGCTCCTTCAATCGCTCTTCATAAGATTTACTCTGCAGGCCCTTCACCAGCTTCGTTGCCCTCCTCTGCGCTCCCTCCAGCACCTCAATATCTCTCTCACATTGAGGTGCCCAGAACTGGACACAATACTCAAGGTGTGGCCTCACCAGTGCTG
>VXBH01006252.1:325201-368166 GCA_013400035.1 Rynchops niger | reverse complement strand
TTTTTTTTTAAGGGTGAAAAAACAGAAAAGGAGAAAAAAAAAAAAAAAAGGAAAAAAAAAAGAAAAAAGCGCAAGCAATTCTAACTATGTAAAGTTTATGAAATGTTCAAGTTTTCAAAGTGCAGAGTGTACAATTCGTGTGTACTTCCAATTTCAAGCCTCTTTTTTTATGGCAAGGGGGGTCAGAGCTCTCCTGCAGTTCTCAGCAGGGCTGAACCTTTCAGTTGCTTTGCAAGTGAGCAAAGCCAGCGCATGGTTCTCTACCTGTAGTGCCTTCCTAAATGTTACGCTGCAGCAGTTTGCGTACATTCAACTGCTATATTGTGAACTGAAGAGATTCCCCCCTTTCTTTTTTTTTTTTTTTTTATTGTATTTTTTTTAAACCTGGTTGAGCTGCCCTGGAGCGGAGATGAAAACTAAAATGACAACATGACAGAAACACCGTGCAAGTGAGCAGCAATCTAGGGTTTCTTTTCTTTTCTTTCTTTTTCCCCCCTCCTTGACTAACTAATCTGTAAAACCAGCTGGAATGAAAAGCATCCAGCTTCATGCTTGGGGAAAAGAAGTTTTTGGCTATTTCGCTGAGGAATTGCATGGGCTGAGGTTCGGAGCTGGCTGTAGGGTGGCTCCTTTGCCGGGTCCCGTGGACCTACTGGCCAGTCTGGATTGACCTCGGTATTTATGGCATGGGCTGGAAGAAGAGGCCGGTGCGGAGGCTGCAGGTGCTTGCTAAGCCTTCCTCTTCCTCCTCCTCCTCCTCCTTTTCCTCCTCCATTGCTGGGTGCTGTGGCTGAGCTCGCTGATCCCGGTGATCTGCACAGCTCACAAACCAGGGGCCACTCCTCTCCAAAGAATGTGCTCGGGAACACTGTTAATTTATTTTATTTGGCATTATTAGGAAAAAAAAAAAAAAGCTAAATCCCAGCCCCAAACTCTCTGTTGTCAGGATTTTCTTTAAATAGCCAGTTCTGGAAACAGGAAATTCCTTTACCTCTGGAACCAGGAAACAGATCTGACTATTACATATTTGTTAAATCTTTCAATTATCCGCTGCTGCCCCTCACCTCTGACTTTCTTTCTGCTGCTCAGCAAAATTCGCTATGTATTTTTGATAAGCCGGTATCCGTGGGTATTGTGCAAAACTCAAGGGTAAGCTGCCATGAAGTAATTTAGTGTATTTTGTTATAAAGCTGCCAGGGCTGATGTTTTCTGGATCCACCATGTCCATTATACGTACGAACACAAGAACTTCTGATCACTGAGGTTTGATACAGAGGTATGGTCTGATGACTCAATAAAATAATAAAAAAAGAAGGGAGAAAATGAGAATGGGCACCACAGAACAAAATGAAGGGTGAGATATTAATTTTTTTTTTTTTCCAAGGCTAATAATCTGACAAGAAAGGGCATACCAATGGAACTGGAGTACTTTTAGAAATCCAGGGCCAGAAGGGACTTCAAGGTATCTTCTAATCCATCTCCTTGCCCCCAAGAAGGATAGATGCTTATCTTCAAAACCTCCGATGAGGGTGATTTCGCAACCCGGCAACAAATCCTGTGCCAGGCCTTGACTCTCCACGTAGTCAGAAAGATTTTTCATAACATCCTCGAAACTCATTAGGCGTAGAGCAGGGTTTTGTGTGTCTTCATGCAGTAGAGCAACCGATGACTGTCCTTTTCATACAATTATCTGGTCTCAGCACTGTATATTCTCAGGAGGTATTCGCCACCTCTGTAACCTTCTGAGCTTTTACCTATCCATCGTGTTTCCAGATGTCCTTTGGCTCCTGTTGCTTGCTTCTTGGACCCTGTCCCACATGTGCCTGCCTTCTGAAAGGGTTATTTTCCAGGCTGGTGAAGTCTCCATCAGAAGCCCGACGGGATCAGAGCAGAGGGGAATATCTGCCCCTCAGGCTGTGCCTGTGATACCCGCTAAGTCTGCATGCTTTGGTGATCTTTTGCAAAAGAAATAGTGTGTTATCGACCCCTAATCCGTTTGCAATCCTCTGACTTTGGTGTTTTGGTGGTGCTGCTGCCTCCTTGTTTATTCTATTTATTCCACTTTTGTGGAATTTTTTTTTTTTTTCTAAGCAGAGCACGGTGCTATTAACTGTCCTGGGAACATGCTGGCTCTGAAACAATCACAAGCAGGGCCACTGTGCCAAGTTTTGGTTCGGACTAACTGTTTTTTCTGCTTCCAGACCTTGATGTTAGCTCCAGAAAAATAAAGGTGTTTACGGATGCATTATGAATTAGCACCCTGGTTGCCAGCCCTTTGTAGCTGGCTCCCGTCTCCGGCAGGGTGCCGTGAACATGCTGGAGCCGGCGGGAGTCTCTGTTGATCCTGTGTCCGGACCCTCTCCCAGCCATGGGGCGATGGGTTGTTCTCAAAGCCTTTTGGTGGCCCCTTGCATGCGGGATGGGACTCGCATAATCACAGAATGATGGGGGTTGGAAGGAACCTCTGGAGATCATCTCGTCCAACCCCCCTGCCAGAGCAGGGTCACCCAGAGCAGGTGGCACACGAACGCGTCCAGGTGGGTTTGGAATGTCCCCAGAGATGGAGACTCCACCACCTCTCTGGGCAGCCTGTGCCAGGGCTCTGCCACCCTCCCCTCGAAGTAAAGAAGTTCCTCCTCGTGTTTAGGTGGAACTTCCTATGCTCAGGTTTGTGCCCATTACCTCTTGCCCTGTCACTGGGCACCACTGAAAAGAGCCTGGCCCCATCCTCCTGACACCCACCCTTGAAGTATTTATCAGTGTTGATCAGATCCCCCCTCAGTTGTCTTTTTTCCAGACTGAAGAGACCCAAATCCCTCAGTCTTTCTTCATAAGAGAGGTCTTCCAGTCCCCTCATCATCCAGTTCTGGGCTCCCTGGTTCAAGAAGGTCAGGGAACTGCTGGAGAGGCTGCTAGTAGCCCAGCACTGGACACAGCACTCCGGATGTGGCCTCACCAGGGCAGAGCAGACTCATCCCACTGCAGCTCACCCCGCGGTCCCAGCGCCAGCGTCCCTCTCATGCTCTCCCCGTTTGAAATCCTTCCCTTATGCTCAGCTGGCTTCTTTCCCTGTGAGGGTCTTGGGAACAGGGATAGATAGCGGTTTAGCAGTTGGGCGCAGCTATTAATCGTAGCGCTCTGTTAAATCATCATTAATCCCTATACACTGGGTAGCCAAGCAGAAAGTAGCTATCAAGCAGCCTTTAAATCCTGGGGAAGCCGATCTTGTTCAGTGAGTGACCCCTGAAACATAGCAAACAGTTTTAATTCACTGTTGGTTAGTACAGAATCTATAGCATCTCGTCGGGCACGGCTCAGCCCTGCAGCTTCCACCGGATCCCTGGCATCGGTCCCCTCCAGGACACAACTGCTTTTGATGTTCGCTTTATTAGGGCTCAGCAAAGGGTGGCCGCTCTCGGCAAAGGATCCTAAAGCAGTCGCCACCTTAGCAAGGAAATAAAACAAACCAGGAATAAACTCTTTGTTTTAATTCCAGCGTAACGTGTCGGAGCAGTTCGAGTATGCTTTGGCATGCTGAGTGGTAATGGAGATTTTTTTTTTTCGGTGTTGGGTACTTTGAAAAATAGCGATCGATGGCAGCTGGAAGAAAGATGTGTGTGTCTTCCAGATCAATAGCTTTATAGCTCATGGAGAGTCTGCACAGCCCACTGCCTGTTCCGATACCTCCTGGTTCTGAATTAGTGTGATGCTTTTCCCTTTGGAACATAACCAATAGGAAAAAAAAAAGAGATTAGGAAGATAGGCTTCCAAATGATGTCTTCAGAAATATATGGGAAAAGAACAAGAAATAACTTTTTTTTTTGGCATCCAAAATAGTAGAGTTATTAATTTTTGTCTCTGTCAAGTTTGTTTGGAGCCTGTCGCGGTGTGCGGTTGAGTTTACCTGAGGTCGACGGGAGCCTTGCTGGGTGATTTCATCATGTCTCGCTGCAGCTCTGTCATGGTGACAACTCATCTTTCCAGCTCGCTTAGGGAGCAAGTTGGAAACTGATTCCGATGCGGAGGAGCAGAGTAGCCAGTGAACCAGTCTGGCTGGGTGCTTTTGGTGTCATCTGCCCGGATTGCAGAAAGGTGGCTGAATCTGTGAGTTTTACTTGGTGTCCATGAGCCAGGGTGCTGTGTTTGTGCCGACATTGGGGTGGCAGCTGTTGACGGTGTCACCTCACCTGGGTGCGCTGAAGTCATTTTGTGCAGAGGCTGAATTTCCTACTGATACAGCAATGACTTGCCAGGGCACCTGACCACGTACGTGAGCTGGGCTTGGGTGCAGTACTCGCACCCGAGATGCGGCTCTGACCAAGGATGTGGCTTGTGGCCGTAGACGAGGAGGAGGGTGGCTGCCAGAGTCACCTCCCAGGCTGGCCAGGCAGGCCTCCTCCGCTTCCTTCACCTGGGAGTTTTATTCAGGCCTCTTAATATTGAATTATTGCCATTAAAATGGTGAACCCCTGGCCCAGGTTGCCCAGAGAAGCTGTGGCTGCCCCATCCCTGGAGGGGTTCAAGGCCAGGTTGGACGGGGCTTGGAGCCACCTGGTCTGGTGGGTGGTGTCCCTGCCCAGGGCAGGGGGTGGAATGAGATGGCTTGTAAGGTCTCTTCCAACCCAACCCATTCTATGATTCCCATCAACGTATACGAAGGTGCTAATCATTCTTCTGGCTTTCCCCAAGTGCTGGGCACTGACCACAGTCTCTCGGACCGCAGCGTGTGTTTTCCTAATATGATGTTTGTCTTGCTACAAATGATTTACCTGCATCAAATGATCCTTATGCTCCTGTTTGGTGCGTGAATCAGAGCACTCCTCTGGTATAAAGCACGCTAGCATTTTGGAGTGTGACTCATATCGAAGGCATTAAGTTTTCAAGGAGTTATGTATATTCATGTGTATTTGACAGGGAAGCATGTGAAAAATGGTAAATAGGTTCCCTCTGCTGCCTTGAAGGAGACTTGCCTTTTTATTAAACCATGGATGCTCCCTACTGTCTGTCTTTGGCTTAGGCAAATGCACAGCTGGGAAGCTTGGTGCTGTTTTATTAGAAAACTATCTAATCTTCAACCTGTGGCTTCACATATATGTATTTTAGCATTTATGCTAGTTTCTATAAAATAGGAGTAGCACATCATGTAAAACAGTCAAATTGCTGGGTTTTCTGATGGCCAGGGGCCTGGAGCATGTGCTACGGGAGAGGCTGAGGGACAGGGGCTTCTTCAGCCTGGAGAAGAGATGGCTTTGTAGGGGACCTGATAGAAACCTGCCCCTACCTGTGGGGAAGTTAATGAAAAGATGAAGACAGCTTCCAAGGGGCAGTGGTTGCAAACTGGAATGGGATTCTTTGGCCAAGTATTAAAAAACAAAATAAAATAAATCTAAATGAGGATAATTAAGTATTGACAAATTGCCCAGAGGGGCTCTAGAAGGTCTGTCCTTGGAGTTTTTCAAGGCCCAACTGGACCAAGCCTATGCAACTTCACGTGAAGTCAGGGTTGGGCCTGCTTTGAGCAGGAGGCTGGAGACTTCCCTAGGTCCCTTCCCACCTGAACAAGCTTATTTAGTGACATTGCCCATAACACGTCACCTTTGGAGGTGAGCAGAATGCAGTGTGGCCTGCGCTTGCACTCCCTTTGGTATTCTACTTCTAAACGGGAGTAAAAAAGGGACTCCGCCATGATTGTGCTAAACTTGGCTTTAGTGGGAAATTCTGTGACAGTAAGCGTTTCCGTAAGCGATTGATTGCTGCCTGCCTAATTGCATCCCCATGGAGGGGAACACAGGGAGGGCGAGTGGGGTGGTTATCTGTGAGGCAGCAAATACAGCCCTGAAGTCATCCTACCCTTCAGCCTTGCCGTTATCCCCCTTTTCCAAATTGATGAGCGAACAACTACAGACTGTATGACTTGACTGAGGTCACGTTGCAAATCCAGGTTTTATTGGAGGAAACTGGAAGGATCGTATCCTGGGCTGCATCAGGAGAAGCGTGGCCAGAAGGTCAAGGGAGGTGATTCTCCCCCTCTGCTCCACTCTCACTGCACCTGCAGTACTGCGTCCAGGTCTGTAGCCCCGACTACAAGAAAGATATGGACGTGCTGGAACGTGTCCAGAGAAGGGCCACGAGGGTGATCAGAGGGCTGGAGCACCTCTCCTGTGAGGAGAGATGGAGAGAGTTGGGGTTGTTCAGTCTGGAGAAAAGAAGGCTCTGAGGAGACCTTGTAGTGGCCTACCAGTATCTTAAGGGGGCCTACAAGAAAGCTGGGGAGGGACTTTTTTAGGATGTTGGCTAATGGTAGGACTAGAGGGAATGGATTAAAACTAGAGATGGGTCGATTCAGACTGGACGTTAGGAAGAAGTTCTTCAATATGAGGGTGGTGAGACACTGGCCCAGGTTGCCCAGAGAGGTGGTGGAAGCCCCATCCCTGGAAGGTTTTAAGGCCAGGCTGGATGGGGCTCTGAGCAACCTGGTCTGGTGGGAGGTGTCCCTGCCCGTGGCAGGGGGGTTGGAGCTAGATGATCTTTAAGGTCCCTTCCAACCCTAAAAATTCTAGGATTCTATGATTCTAAGAAAAATAAGATAAAATAAGATAAAAATAGTCTTCTGTGCTGGCTGGAGCCTGCTCATCCCAAGCATGCTGGTCCTCCAGTTGGGGTTCCTCTACCAGTGGTCAGGAGTTGGGCCATCCATGTGGAAAGAGGGGATGGCAAGCTCCTGGCAAGCAGGCTGTGGAAGGAAGCTGGTGTCCGGTGGTCCTGGGGCTGGTGTCGGCAGTGTGGGTGGCAGCCGTGGGTTGATCCGCATCCCCGCCAGCACCCACTGGCTTTGCAGTTGCATTTTCACCAACTCCAGGGGCCAGTTCTGGGAAGCAAAGTCTGTGGAGCGCATGGGGACCTGGCGAATGCATTCCCTGTAGGGGTGAGTATGGGTGATGTTGAAAAAGCCATCAGCAGCAGCTCTCTCTCTTTGGCATCTGGTTAAAAACTGCAGGGTCTGGCAGTCAGATCCCTTTGGGGTTTTTCTTTTTAAGGCTAAAATCGTCTCAGGAGAAGGGGAGAGGGAAGCGGCGTGTCGTGGCTCTCTGTTTTTGTGGGACTTATGGCCCCGACGGGGTTCCCGGGGACGAGCCCCACGCCAAGTCAAGCTGGAGCAGAGGCGATGGCTGTCGGTCGCACGCCAACCGGGGATGGAGGCAGAGCCCTTTTCAGATCTGGTCTGCGGCTCGGCCTCAATAGATCCCATGTTTTACACCATTTGCTGTAAGCATTGGTCTTTCTGCTGACACACAACACAAAATTGCAGAAATGAAAGTATTCGTATATATATATTCGTATATAATTGAAAGTATTACCTCTAGCTTATTGTATTCTGCCTCCACTTGTCACATTCTCTGGAAAATCTGCACCCCTTTAGGTCACTGGTACTTATGTTATTCCCTGTTCTCATCTGTCTTGCCCTGTCTCTGTTGCCTTTCTTAGTCATGAGGGTTTTAAGGCAGAAATTACTGGTGGTCTGAAAGCTTCAGCCGCGTAAATTTATCACGGGGATTGTGTTTGGCCATTGCAGAAGTATATTTGACAGCGCGAAGCTAAGTGGCTAAATGCCTCGCTGATTTATAGCCCACTTAGGGCGCAAACGTAGTTATTCATTTACCTCATCAAAACAAAGAAGTTCGCCGCTAATGAGGACAGTTCATCACAGCTGGGCTGCCCTGACACAGCTGGAGATGCCGGGATGGCCTGGGAGCTCTGGCTGCTTGGCGTTGTGTGGGAACGGTGTCACTGGAGACTTGCCCCCTCCTCGCAACCAGCCCCATCCAGGCTTGCAGTAATTTCAAGGGAAAAGGGAGAAAAATACATTTATTATTTTTTTCCCAATGTGAATATCCCTGGATATACTTTTTTACAGCTATTAGGCACTATCCTGTTAAGTATAGTGCTTATATAATGTATATAGTATATATAACAGCAAGCATTATGCATTTAAAAGCTGTCCAAAGCTGTTTTTCAAATGTAGGACAAGGCGACAGTATTGAGGTACTCCTTCCCATTCAGAAGCTTTAGTGAATTTTGGGCGCACGCTTTTGTGAAAATGACATGTATGTAATCAATTAAAACCAAACATACACGATCAACTGATGAAAAGCACGTTTTATGCTGTTCTTCCCTTTTTTACCTCTCCAAAATGGTATTAATTTATTTTCTTTTCGTTTAGAAAGTCAGATTTTTTTCAATATGGATGCATTATTTTTAGACCATGATGTACAACGGCACTAGGAACGGAGTTTTGAGCTGAAACTTGAGCTCCCAACTTTCCGCCTCACACTGAGACTTTGTATTTGCATTTTTAAGCTTGTAAAAAAAAAAAAAAAACCAAAACCAACGAGGGAGTTCGAAGTTCTGGCAAACGGTTCCTCGGCGTGTTGCAGGAACGCTTGGGCTGCCGTGCCGGTCTGCACAGCTCTCCACCATCTGCTTGTCTCTTCCCCTCCGCTTCTTTTCCCCCTCTTTATGTTGTTTAAGTTTGAATGACTGTGTCTAAACAACAGGCTGGCTCCCTATGCGCTGTGTCGTCTGCTATTTTAAAGCAAAAGTTGACAGAGCAGCAGGAAAAACATTCCGGAGATGAGAAGAATGGTGAAAGGGAAGCGAAGCCATCTTGATCCATCACTTTTAAGTCTTAAAAGAAAGATGCATTTTTACTAGTTCTGGTTCCTGAGGGTTTTGACCCATCCTTTTCCCTCTTCTGATGATGGGAGATGTAGGAGAGAAACTGAACTCCTGTCCATCAGCAGTAGCCTGGTTGCTGCTTCTCCCATCCTAACTCCTTGGTCTTCAGCAGCTGAGTTGCTCTTCCACAGCCTTTTTTGGTTTTGTTTTTGGGTTTTTTTTCCCTTTTTTAGGGTCCAATTTCTATTCCTATCATATCTCTTCCTTCAAAGCTGTTCCTCCGGCTTTTCACAGAGCTGTCTGTCCCCATTCTCTATCTTGTCTGGCTCTCCAGCTCTCTCGCACATGCTGCGCCCACGGCTGGTTCCTGCTTGTGTCCCACAGTTGTGAACCTCATTCCTGGGAGGGGGAATGGTCCCTGGGATCCAGTGAGCAACCTGAAGGAGTCAAACCGGCACGTGGCCTTTTACCACCCTGCAGGGGAGCGTGCAGTGTCAAGCCAAGAGAGCAGGAATGAGGGGCAGGAGGTGTGATGGAGCACAGACGGGTCGGGGATAAGGGCTAATGTTGGCCACATTCCTACAGCAGTTCAGGCCTCTCTCAGCCAGCGGTGCTGCCTCCCTACATAGAACAGAATCAAATTATTTAGGTTGGAAAAGACCTTTAAGATCATCAAGTCCAGCTGTTAACCCAGCACTGACAAGTCCACCACTAAACCATGTCCCTCAGCACCACATCTACACGTCTTTTAAATACCTCCAGGGATGGTGACTCCACTGCTTCCCTGGGCAGCCCGGTCCAATGTTTGACAACATTTTCAGTGAAGAATTTTTTTCCTAATATCCAGTCTAGACCTCCTGTGGAGCAACTTGAGGCTGTTTCTTCTTGTCCTATCACCTGCTCCTTGGGAGAAGAGACCGACCCCCCCTGGCTACCCCCTCCTTTCAGGGAGTTGCAGAGAGCGAGAAGGTCTCCCCTCAGCCTCCTCGTCTCCAGGCTGAACACCCCCAGCTCCCTCAGCCGCTCCTCACCAGACTTGTGCTCCAGACCCCTCACCAGCTCCGTTGCCCTTCTCTGGACACGCTCCAGCCCCTCGGTGTCTTTCTTGTGGTGAGGGGCCCAAAACTGGGCACAGCCCTCGAGGTGGGGCCTCACCAGTGCCGAGTACAGGGGGGACCATCACTGCCCCAGTCCTGGTGGCCACACCATTCCTGATACAGGCCAGGATGCTGTTGGCCTTCTTGGCTACCTGGGCACACTGCGGGCTCACACTCAGCCAGCTGTCAACTCTGTCCCACTCCAGGCTGTGGCACCAATGCCTGTCTGAGCCTTTGGAGGCTTGTGGAGCTTCAGCATTGTGGGCTGGGACATAAATGTCCCTGTCCCACAAAGCTGGGGGGGAAAAGGCCATTTTGAGAAGTTTCTCATTGATTATCCAGCAGCAAGCCGGAGCAGACAAGCTGGGGCTCAGCTCTGATCTCCCAGTGATGTTTACTTTCTAAAGCACTAGGATAATAAACACGGCAAAGCGCGCAAGAGAGAACAAGACAAAGAAAATCTCCCCTCCATTTTCATCTCTGTGGCTAGCTGTGCTTTCCTTTGGTGCCTGGAATGTTCCTCTTTAACTGAAGAGACTATAAATGATGAGATCTCACTTCTAAGCAGCCCGTGGTATAGCTGAGGGCAAGTCCTTCCTAGAAGACGCTTTTCCTTTCTTAAATGGGTCATTAAAGTTTGGAGCAAGATACTGCAGCAGGGAGAGGAGAGAAACAAATGGGGAAATAGTTTCCTGAAAGGAGGAAGAAAGAGCTGTTCTTCAGATTCACTCATCTGTTCAGGATATTATTAGATCTGCGTGGGAAAAGCCTAACAAAAGGAGGAAGCTTGAGAGAAGCAAGCCAGGTGACAGTGAGGTGCACAGGGACAGTCTTGAGGGAGCTGGAGCCATGTCATCCTTGGGCAGAGACATGGTAGTTCTTCCCAAAGGAGGTTTCTTCTCCATTTCCCATGTCCATCCTCCATCCCATCTCCCCCCTGCAGGGGATTGGAGAGAGGGGAGGTCTTTAAAAAGAACTTGGGCAGCTTTGTACAAGTGTCGGTCGCGATGTTGCTGTTACTTTGGTGCAAGGAGCTCAAGGGAGGCACCATGACACGGAGCTGATCTCAGGTTGCCCTCCAGGAGATCCCAAAGCGTTCACCTGCTCCCATGCCCCTCTACTCTGCTCTGGTGAGACCCCCCCCTGGAGCACTGTGTCCAGCTCTGGAGTCCTCAGCACAAGAAGGACATGGACCTGTTGGAGCAGGGCCAGAGGAGGCCACGAAGATGCTGGGAGGGCTGGAGCCCCTCTGCTGTGAGGACAGGCTGAGAGAGTTGGGGTTGTTCAGCCTGGAGAAGAGAAGGCTCTGGAGAGACCTTATAGCAGCCTTCCAGTCTTCCCTAAAAGGGGGCTACAGGAAGGATGGGGAGGGACTCTTTATCGGGGAGGGGAGCCATAGGACGAGGGGTAATGGTTTCAAACTGAAAGATGGGAGATTTAGATGAGATATGAGGAGGAAATTCTTTGCTGTGAGGGCGGTGAGCCCCTGGCCCAGGTTGCCCAGAGAAGCTGTGGCTGCCCCATCCCTGGAGGGGTTCAAGGCCAGGCTGGATGGGGCTTGGAGCAGTGGGAGGTGTCCCTGCCCAGGGCAGGGGGTTGGACTAGATGATCTTTAAGGTCCCTTCCAATTTAAACCATTACTGTGATTCTGTGATTCTATGTGCTCTTCCAGGACGGCAGGATTGAGCCAGTGCAGCAGGGGCAGGTCTTGCCAAAGTGATGGGGAAAAAATGTGGCTCGTAGAGAGCTGGACGGCCACTCTGAGCAAGGAGCCTGCCCGCGGGGAGGAGAATGAGCTCCTGCAGTGTCTGGTTGGAGGCAGGTTTGGAGAACAGCAAAGGATTAGAGCTTGCCGCCTCTCTCTGTCCCCTACTGCCAGCTCACTTTTGACCCCAGTCAGATTTAATTATTTCAGATAGCTAATTAACAGACACTCTCATGCAGTAATTAAGGGTGTGTGTGATTATATTCCCGTGGGGGGCAGTGAGGGGAAGTTGTGGCAGAAAAGTCCAGCTGGCAGCGCTGCTTTCATCTGCCTGCGGTGTCCAGCAGCACGAGGTCCTTGTGACCCTGCAGATCTTCGCTGCCCGTGGCAGCAGCCCTGGGAGGTATTGCTATAGACCACTTGCATGTGGGCTTGGGTTTTGTTTTTTTGGTTTTTTTTTGTTTTGTTTTTTTTTTTTCCTGATCATCTGAAATGAAAGAGTGATGTAATAGATCTTAAAGGATGACAGAGAGGTGGTGGAGGCCCCATCCCTGGAAACATGCAACGTCAGGCTGGATGGGGCTCTGAGCAACCTGATCTAGTTGAAGATGTCCCTGCTCATGGCAGGGGGGTTGGACTAGATGGCCTTTAAAGGTGCCTTCCAACCCAAACTATTCTATGATATGCAAGAAGGACAGTTTCTTTGTAGACATTTTGGAAATTCTGGCATTGCTCTACCCAGCTGGCAAGGTTACGGGAGGTGGGTTGTGCTGAACTTCTGTGGCAAGCGAACACGGGCAGTTTGATGGACATCTCTCCAAGCTTTCATAAAATACTTCATCTTGGCTATAAAGGCCGCATCAGGATGTTAACGCGCTATGTCTGTTGTGCTGTAGCTAAAAGGAGACCAAGTATATTAATGGGCAGCAAGGTTTTACACCCGCTTAACCAAATTACCCTTCCTTGCCATGTTTCACTCCTGTAGATGTTTCTAATAGGTGCTGATGGATATACTGCGGCAGAAGAAAATAACATTTGCCTTGGCTGTTGCATTAGTTTCTCTGATAAAATGAGGCTACCAGGATGACCCATCTGACTCCTGTGATATTTTTATAAGGAACAGAATTGAGTGCTGTTGTTATGATTAGCGTATTAAAAAGTATTAGGTTTGTTGTCTTAGCCGCGCTGTGTTTTCTCATGCTCTCTCTCGCGCTGATTGCTAATGACAGGCTTTGGCAGGATCCAGCCTGGGCAGTCTTCCCTGTGATGGGAACCAGATGGATGGGTTTGCCCTGGCTGCTCCCCCCACCCCCCCTCCACCTTGCATTAAACATCAGGAATGGGAGGAGGGGGAGCCCTTTTTTTCAGGAGGGTAGAAAAGTAAATGAATGGCGGGGGGACCAGTTCTCCTCCCCACCCCACCGCTTCTCTTCCCTTGAGGCTCCCGGTTTTGCGACTTGCAGCCTCACCCTTGGCTTGGCCTTCTTGGCTTTCGAGGGATTGTGCTCTCTGCTACATTTTCATTACTGGGACAATTGATGGAAAATCACATTTTATTATGTGCAAAATGCAGTGTTCTTGACTGTCAAAGCTCCGTTCAGCTGGAAGAAATCTATGTGAGGCACTCTTTTATATTTCATGTATTTTGTGCATTGGTGGGAATGAAAAAATAACGAAAGGCTGTATTTTGGCAACTTTTGCATCTGTCTGACTGGCAGCGCTGAACTGATTTGTTTTTTAAATGTATTTATTTCTTGCACTAAGCACTATTATTCTCTGCCCTTTCACGATAAATGCAAATAATATGTGGAATGTTGGGAAAAGATAGATGCAAATTATTTGGTCCCTCCAGGTAGGTCTGTGAAGGAACTGGAAATGTGACTGCAGTGTGGAAAAGTGCTGTCTTTAAATGAGCTGCAGCAACGAAAACAGGGCTACTGTCCGCCTGCCTTTCAGGTTTCTGGGGACACTTCTGTTTTATTTTATTTTTTTTAAATTTATTTTTCCTTCTTCTCTTGTTCCCTTTCCTCTCCTGCTGTGAAACTTTCGATGGGATGTGGGAACATCCGAGGTACATCACTCTGTCCATAAAGCCCTCTGCCCCTTGTGGGACCGCCGCGGCTCAGGCGTGATGTGCCCCAACTGCCGAGGCCATTGGGTTGGGTGCTGGGAGGGAGCTAAATAACCTTGGTGTCAGCGCGAACGGGCAGATACCTCTCCCAAGAGACGGACTGGGAGAGCTTTTAGCATGAATCAAGCTTTCCCGTAGGGGAGAAACATATCCTCCCCCCCTGCACAGCCGTGCGCCCGCTGCCTTGGTATGTGGGCATGAGTCAGATGGACCTGGCGATGTGAGATGCTCCAGCTCTTGGGATGTCTTTGCAGCAGGACTAGCTTTTGTTCCTACATGGCCATCGCCTCACCGTGCTCCTGCCCAGATGATACCAAGCCACTCTGCGCTGCTGAGCGGTGGGATGTGCCCTGGGCATCTTGGCCATGTTGAAGATGCTGGAGACGACTGGCAGGGCAGGTGACAGACCCGTCCTACCACCAGCCGGGCTATGCTCCGTGTTTCAGGCATACTGGTGATTCAGGATCTCCCCCCAGACTGAAAACACCATTTTCTTTTATGACAACAACCTTTTTTTTAATGTCAGAATTTTCTTTGTACCTAGATCGCTATAATGGCAATTTCAAGTGAAGAGCCTGTGAAAAGAGGTGTCAGGGTGCTCCTTCTCAGCATTGTTTCATTATTGACACTTGCAAAAATTCACTCCCGATTCCAGTTAAGGTTTTAATGTGACACAAATTTTCACTTACTCTAAATACTAAAAAAAGTGATGTCTTTTTTCCTCCCAGATCCGTACAGATTTTCTTTCAATGCAAAAAAAGTAAACTGAGCAGTAAAAGCTTA
This sequence comes from Rynchops niger, assembly GCA_013400035.1. Classification (NCBI taxonomy): domain Eukaryota; kingdom Metazoa; phylum Chordata; class Aves; order Charadriiformes; family Laridae; genus Rynchops; species Rynchops niger. The sequence continues at coordinate 353,774 of VXBH01006252.1, read as the reverse complement.
CGGGGAAAGCAGTAAAAGTAAAAGCTTACAGAGAAATCTAGAAAATCCTTCTCTATAGCTGAGACGTTGTTTATCTTTGCCCTTCTTGACTCCCAGCCCTGTATGTGTTAGGTGCTGTGCAGTGGGGCCATTAGGAGAACCTTGGTCTGGAGACCTCCCTGGCTGGAGGAGGGTACGTCGCTGTGCCTCTGTAGTGAATTCCTTGTGAGGGTGCTGGGCTTGTGAGGACTTGCTGGCCTGGGTAGTAAATGGTCATCAGCGTGTTGGTTTGAAGTGGTGGAACACCAGATGACCTGGCAGAAGGAAGGCAGAAATGAATGAGAAGGTAAAACAGAAGAGGATCCCACGAGAAGGCAGGTGGGAAGGGACCTCAGGAGGGCTCTGATCTAATCTCCTGTTCAAGCCAGGGCTGGCTGTGAGATCAGACCAGGTTTCTCAGGGCTCGATCCAGTGAGGTCTTTGAGAGCCTCCAGGGACGTGGACAGCACAGCCCCGGTGTGAAACCCCTTCCAGGACGCTCTTGTTCATTTGCTGTTCGTTATCACCCCGTGCTTAGAGCAGCCAGAGGGGGTCAGAGGTAAATACGAGCTGTCATTCCCTCACTCTGTAGATGTTCCTGAGACTCTTTTTGTTTAGGAGGCAGTAATGACCCCACGAGCCTGGGACGCTTCTTGTACATGGTGCTCCCTGCCATGAGGAGAGGGGTGGGAGGGATGAGGACCCACTGTGTCCTCTTCTGGGGGTAGGTGTGGGGCAAGCAAAGCCGTCCTGCTGATCAGGGGTTGAGAACCAGTCCAACCCCTTCCGTCCCTGCTTTTCCTTGACCTTTTTGCCATCTAAGTGATGGTGTTGGGGATGTTGTAGCACCTCACTCAGTGCCTGAGGACCTGAGGGCACCTCCCGAAGCCTCAGCTGGGGATGGCAAGCCAAGCCTGGCCGGGCAGGACGCAGCCCAGGAGGTGCCTATTGGGCTCCCTGCACATTTGCGTTTTCTCATCTGCTGCCTAAAGCAGTATCTGGCTTGCTCAGACAAGTCATTCACCACATCAGGAGCATGTGGGAAAATAACCCAGTCAGTATAACCAGAGGAAAATAAATGGTTGTGTGGTTGGCCAGTTGGAGCTGAACTAGCTTGGGATTTTTTTTTTTTTTTTCCTTTTTCTTTTAGCAACACCCTGAAAAAAAAGCAGTGTGAATGGGTGTGAAATATAACGAGAGTTTGCTTCCTTCTCGCATAGGCATGCATCCAAAAAAAAAAGGCAAAAGTAAATATACAGACAGCTTACTCCTCGAGGCTTTGCTAGGGCTTTAGAGGATCCAGAGCCTGAGTGTGTTTGACTCGTAGGACGTCGGACCTTCTCCACTCCAATTCGCTTTGAATAGAAGGGAAAGTCTCTGGCACAGAAGAGGAGAAGCCACCGTGACCACCTGGGGTGTTTTGGTTGTGCTGCTCCGTCGCCCAGGCTCTCCTTCTCCTCTTGATCCTCCGTTCGTGTTTGAAGAGAGGACCCCAGAGGGGATGTGAGTATGGAGGGGCAGACTGTGTCCCGCGGTAGGGGCAGAAATGTGAGGCTGCGGCGGGTCGGATCTGAAAAAGGGGCTGATGTTTGTTACCGGGGCGGGGAAAGAAGAGAAAATGTGTCCAGGCAATTCTGAATTCCTGCCTATTAAAAACACGGAGTTATTTTGCTCCTGCGAGATGTAAACTGGATTTCACAGCTACTGTTTGCCGTTGCTGTTTAAGAGGCGGCAGCAAAACAAACAGGATAATGTCTTCTGCTGCAACAGAAATGCCGGTGTAAATACTTTATTTGCTAATTGGTAGACATTGCGCTAATGACAGCGATCTTTAACAACAGGTTATTTGTAGCATATCAAACCCTGTGTTCCAGAGGTGGCTTTTTTCCCCCTGTTGGGTGTTAATGCCGTTGCGTGGATTAATCACGCTGTAATGCGGCCGAACCGCTCGTGTCCCTGCTTGACTCGGGGAGCAGAGGCTTTTTGGCTTCATACTCGCACGAGAAAAATCACATCCAAGTTCTACAAAGTCTACGTTGGAAATAAAGGCTGAAGTTTTCATTAAAAAAGCAAACAAAACACGTCCCGTCCCCCCACAAGTAAATGAGGTCACGCAGCCTGATTGCCTGGCCCATCTGTTGCCGTTCATAAGTATGTTATTTTTTTAAAGGGCAATACTAAATGGTATTATGTCGTTATCTACTTTTGTCTGGCTCTTGGCTTGTCAAGGACTGTCATTATATCGACCGCTGTTCTTAAAGCAGGATTTTGGTTAAAATAGTATATACCTGCCATCTGGCTGAAAAATGTAAGCTTCCTACACAACTAAGTGGAGTCGTTCTGTGGTATTAGGAATAGCTCGTGTTCCCTTGAAAATAGCAGCTGATGGCAGATTGCAGAAATCAGCCAGTTATCAGTTGTCATTAAGCTATTGGATATCTGACACACATGGAAAACATGCTATTTATAAGCATGCAATTATGTTATAGAACTATTCCTCTCTTTTTTCTTTTCTTTTTATTTTTTCTACCCCTTCCCTTTGCTCCTGTAAAAGTGTTGGTTTGGCTGGACTGGAAAGCAAAGTCCTTCGTATGAATATCCGGAGAATAGACGTGCTGCAGAGTGCAGGTGTGCCAGACTGCCATCAAAAAGTGGTCTGAGAGGGGTGTAGAAATAAATTGGGTGTTCCCGTGCTATGGAAGTATAGGGGTCCAAAGAGAAATGTCAGCTGCATAGAGCCCAGGAAACAGAAATAGGTGGAACCAGCTGGTAGAAAATTGCGCAGCTACAAATTGTAATGGGAAAGATGCATTTTACTTAGACCGTGATTAATCTGCTTCAGTGGCATTGGAATCTTGTGAGCACATCCTGCCGGATTTTGGTCAAAAACGTTATAAGTAATGGCTGATGATTCTCACCAGATTTCGATTATATTAAGCCAGAAATGTTTTGAGACCTATGAGGAGTTTGTTGTCCCCGCTAGCAACCCCCACGATCTCTTCTCCCGTAGGAGGGTTGACTGGAAAATTAAGTCTTTGCTGTTTTGTCTTCAACACAATCTTGATCGTGTTTGAATCTTTGGGGTATGAAACTGAATCCTCTTGGCTTTTCAAATTCCAGGTTCTGGTTGCGAAAGGTCTTTAGTCATTTTGCTTTTAAAAGTTACTTCACTCATAACCGTCCATCCACGATGAAAATGCATTCGGCTTCATAATTATAAGTTTTAGGATGTTACAATCATCAGAGGTATGTTCTAACAGAAAATTGGGTAGCACAAGGTGTAGGTCAGAGGTTGTGGTTTGTTTTTTGTTCGTTGACTTTTCCTCACTAGAGGAGTATTTGGAAGTTTTATTACGGAGACTAATCACGTCTCCCTTGCTTCAGGCTTCTGGAGACTTTCTTAGGCCATCAAAGCAACTTCGGCAATCTCAGCATTTTGGCAACCTTGCAACTACCTTGACCATAAAAAGACTTGAGGCTGGTGCAGAGGGCACTCCCCACAGAGGGAGGTTTGCAGGAGCGAGTGGTTCCCAGGAGCGATTTTTGTGAGACCCCCCTGCAGTGCTGCCTCCAGCTCTGGGGACACCAACAGCAGAAGGACACGGACCTTTGGAGTGGGGCCAGAGGAGGCCACAAAATTGACNGGGGGTGGACTAGGTGATCTGTAAAGTGCCTTCCAACCCAAACCATTCTGTGATTCTATGATCCTATAATTGAGGCTCTTGAGCTCTCCTTCCCAGGTGTGGGCACACATGCCAGCTCTCGGTGCTTCCCTGCTACCTGAGCTGGCGTTCCCAGGGAAAAGCTGTGACCTGCAGGTGCTGCGGAAAATCCTTCTGCTGGCACACAGGGAAGGCTGGCAGAGGAGTGGGGGCAGAGACCCTTGCAGAGTGAAAAATGCAGACGTTTGACAGTTCGGGGCAGTTTGGCAGAAAACCTCTCTTCCTCTCTGCTTCCCAGGCGGTGCGCAGTTATTTGCAATTCCCAGCTGCTTATTCTCTAATTTAGCAGTTCCCCACTCACCTGCCCGGGAATGCTCCTCCTCCCCTCCCAGCCACCTCCTCGCCCTCTTTGCTCGCGTCTCACCAGCCGACAGGAGCAAATTTTCTGCCTGGTTTGGTCCCTTTTGGCTCGACCTTCGCAGCCCATTTCACCTTCCCCACCTTGGCAAAAGGTTAGTTGAAAGCCCATTTATATGCCTCTCTCTCTTCGGTTTTTAACGTTTTCTTGTGTTTAGCTGCACTAATACAGGTCCAGCAGACAGCTAATAAAAAAAGAAAATAAGTAATAGTTTGCCTTGGGGGGGGGCGGTTTGCAGAGAAAATTTGGAGGGAGAACAAGCGCTCATAGGTCAAAAGTAGCTGCGTGTAGGCAATTTTATGGAAGGACAGAACAGAGTGTGGTGTTGTACTTCTCACATTTAAGAAAAAAAAAAGTGTTAAAAACGGCGATTATGGTTGAAGAAAGCATTTTTAAGGGTATCAAAACCCTGTAAAGGCGATGAGGAGTGGTGCGTGGTAATTGGGTATCGGTGTGAGACGTGGGCGGCATCCTGGAAGATAGGGATGTTTCTCAACGGAGCTCAATGGCTTTGGAAGCACGTAATAAAGTTTTCTTTCCTCTCTACTGGAGGCAGATGCTGCTAATACTGGATGTGGTGGCGTGTAACTCCTAGCATCCATATAAAGAGGTTAGGAAATGACGTAAGAACGCGGTAGCAAAAAGCAGTTGTTTTTTCAGATGGGTTCTGAGAGCACTGCTTGCCCAAATGCATTCATTGTGTCAGGTGTAAATGTGAGAACTTACTCTCTTGCAGTCCTGAACGGCTAAACTTTTCCCGGTAGGAACTTGCCTTGGAGATGCGCTTTCTGGGACATTGTCCTGATGACGTTCTCAGGTTAATTGTTCCATGTCGATTTTTCTTAGGGAGGCTTGAGTCATTTCCTCACCTTCTCAAATTCTGACCTCTTTGCGTCAGTGGGGAATCTGGTAACACCCATATTTAGGCCACCAAATGCGCTGTGTTATGAACAAATTTTTTTTTTTTTTTTTTCCTTTTTTTAGGGGAAGCAGGAGGTGGGGGAGAGGAACTCTAGAACTGGGTTTGTTTGCAGTGGCATATGACTTGCCTTTGGCTTAGGGCATCTTTTCTTTGCCTTGGGAAGTTCTGCTCTTACCAAGAGAGAGCCAGAAAGTGAAAATTTCCTTACCGTGGCCTACATTCCTTGAGAAAACTTTAGGTGTGCCAGAAAATATGTACTCTGTCTGACCACACAGCCTTCACAGCCGCAGCAGCCAGGACGGTGCTGGGATTGCCTAGGAAATTGCGAGACGACAAAGAGCTTCCCAGCACCCAGCGTATACCCCGAGTACCTTGCTGAAGGGCACCAGGTGACGATAAAAGAGTCTCTCATCTTCCAGCTGGGAATTGCCCGGGAGCACCCTCCAGGCCAGCATTTAGCGCTGGGGAGGCAGCTCGCTCTTGTTGCTGCTTCCTCCCGGAGTAACCACAGCCTTTCCCTATCGTCTCATGTTCCCCAAGAGGAGAACGTGTGTGACGAAGTTCAGGATCAAGTTCAACAGGCAACGTCCAACGCAACCCGTCTAATCTGAAGATTTTTTTGGTATAGTTTAATTTTTTGATGAGCCTCATGTAATCGTTGCTGGTGCCAACAAGTATTCTGCATATATATTACTGAGTGTATTGCACAGAAAATTAGTGTTTTGGCTTCAGATGAAAAAAAAAAGAAGAAAGAATAGCTTTTAAAGTCTGTAAACTTGGCACAAAGTACTCCTGGGGGCAGCAGCAATAGAGGCAGCGCAAGAATAGCCTTTAGGAATGCCGCCCATCAGGGCAGCCGGTTGTGGAATGATGGCTTTCCACAAGCTAAGAAAGCAGATATATAGGGTTGTACATGTATAGTGTAGGGCGCGCATATGAATTTATGTGCTAAAATCTAAAATTAAAAGCTCTGTAGGAAAGCCCTCACAGCTTAAGAAATCGCAGATTTATGATTTCTGGTACAACCTTGAGTTTTTATGTTCTCCTGCGTCTGGATTATGATGGACAAAGACTCTTTCGGGGTACGTGGGACCTTGCTATCTCCATAGCAGAACATATATGACATTTTTCTGTCTCTGTGATCACAGAAGCCCTTTGAGGGAAGGATGTGTTGCTGTTGTCATTTTACAGCTGAGAGCTGGAGAGAATATACGAGCAGGAGAGAATATATGTTTTTTTTCCCCAGGATTTCTGCTTCATACTAGCTACACAGAAGGTATATGGGGGAAAATACAGCAAGGGCCACTTGAATCTGGGCTGTTATACTGGGAAGGGCGTCCTATGGCAACGCCTCGCCTCCAGTGTTCATACATCTTTTCACCAAGTGGGTGTCTTTGTAAGAAGATCCGGGGAGAGCTGGAAACTAACATGATTTACCTGAAATTATGCAAAGATCCTTGTTAAATACTTTCTTTTTTTCTGTAGGGGAGACTCGTTTCATGACAGCTGTTATTATGTGCAAAAGTCATGGTTATGAACTATTTGTTATGCCCCGATGAAGAGGATGGTTCTGGTGCGTGGGGTTCCCGTGGGCTCCAGAGGCAATGGGTTCGTGTCTTTGTGATTCTGTTCCATCCTTTGTGAGGGAGAGGTATTTCTCTCTTGATAGGACGAGGGGTAATGGTTTCAAACTGGAAGAGGGGAGATTTAGATTAGATATTAGGAAGAAATTCTTCCCTGTGAGGGTGGTGAGCCCCTGGCCCAGGTTGCCCAGAGAAGCTGTGGCTGCCCCATCCCTGGAGGGGTTCAAGGCCAGGCTGGACGGGGCTTGGAGCAACCTGGGCTGGTGGGAGGTGTCCCTGCCCATGGCACAAGGGGTTGGAACTCGGTGGTCTTTAAGTTCCCTTCCAACCCAAACCATTCTATGATTCTACGATTCTGCGCTAGATAATATAAAGAATTAATACAGAGCTTTAAAAGAGCAATGTCCTTTGGACTTTTTCATCATGAAAATAGAAATACATGTTTTCACTGATTCCAGGAAGGAGGCAGGCGTTTGCACGTACGAGTGGTGCATTGCGTTACCTTCTCGGAAGCCCACACAGCGCTGTACTTGAGGACTGACTTGGGCTGCCCTTGGATCAAGGTCTTGTCTGGATGAAAGGCTCAGGCTGAGTTATGTGAGGTGCTGCGGCTGCGTGCGCACTCTTTGCTCATGACAAATGCAAGGTTATTTCACTTATTTTTACATCTCAGGTAAAAGCCCTGGGGCTAATAGCGCAGAGATAATGTTGAGCTGGTGCCTGGTAGCTTCATTATGAATCAACTATTGAGAATAAAACAGGAGCGTCGGTATATATGCATATAAGCTGCTGGGTTGGTTTCGTCGCGCTGACCGCTCCCAGCTGAAGCCCTGCTTTGTGGTGAAATGCAGGTTGCCTCGTCTTAAACAGGAACAGGCTGAATTCAACCAGCCAACGCAGATCTAAAGCAAGACCTGCCAACTGCTCGAGGGTTGCCTGACGCGTGATGCTTCTCAGCCTGGCTTTAAATGGAGATTTGGCATCGCCGTCGCCTTATTCCCGTAGCCCAGCAGAGATGCCGTGCCTTCACCAGGGCTGCAGGAGGAGCCGGCCGGGGCGGCTTGTGACCACGGAGCAGAGCTCCAAGAACTCGTCTCACTTTGGATTGTCAGCAGGGAATCGTAGGAGGAGGGAGGGATGGCAGAGGTCTTCCTCCTCCACTGTAGTGCCTACCATGCTCCTCTTACTTCAGATAGACCCTACTGGAGCCCACGGATTTCTAGGAAAAAAACATATGGAGAACTTCAGGCTGGGCTATCTGATTGCCAGCTTAGCTTTTGGGCAGAAATGAAAGAAATGGAAAGCAGGGCTCCCTTGCTTTCCTCCAGGGGAGGGAAACTGGCCCAGCGAGCTGCCTGGCTGTACTTCCCTTTTCTTGCCACTTTATTTAAATGAAAAATGAAGGAGAAGCCCCAAACTTGGCCAGTTACATAGATTCATAGGGCAGAGCCAAGCACAGCGATGATATTCGCTGTCTGCCTTGTACCCGGTCTGTATAAGACAGAAAAAAGGATGTATGTATGAATTCTTCCCTCTTTTCCAGAATATCTCCTTCCATCCCAGGCTAGAGCAGAGTTTATTAGTTTGGGAAAACGTTTGGTTTTTTTTTTTAGGAAAAACTTTTCTACCATAACATCTTCATGCCAGTTTTTTATTCAAGAACAGCGTGGAGACCTCGAATGTTTCATGTCTCATTACGTTTGCATGTCTGTGCATGCGTGTGACATGCCTGTTTCATACAACATGTGTGCATGCTAATAACATTTTTTAAAATGACCTAACTTACTTGAACAGGTTTTAGTCTTGATCGACTTCGGTGAATTTGATTTTTGAGTAGAATGCTAGTAAATTAGTTAAAGTGCACAAGCTTTGCTTCTGGAAAATGTTCCTAGTTCATAAAATGGATCAGAATTCATAGTCTGCTGCAAGAGAATTTCTGTTAATTTTCTAAAAGGCAGCAGATAAGATTTCAGGATCAGATTAAATATTTGTATTCCACATTGGGAGACCTCCTCGGTTCCATCTGACAATCAATAAATCCTCTTCAGGTTCCTCCAGTCTGCGTTTACCTCTTTCATTTTGTGCGCCAAGGACCTTTTATAGACCTTTAATGCGCGTTTATTTGGAAATTTAAAAATTACATCAGAGGTTTGACCTTCCCTTACGTTTGTTTGTCTTCGTTTCCGTTAGCCTAGAGCAGGGCGAGATGGGCGCTTCCAGCTCGCTTGAGTTTCAGAGGAGCGGCGAGGGCAGCGTGTAGACCGTGTCCCACCGAGCTGTTGAGCCCTCATGGGTGTCTGGTGATTCAGTCTCATGCCGAGGGTGCTGCAGGCTCCCCCCACCCAGGCGCCCAGCCTTTCGGCTCCCTCTCGGCGTGAATTTCCCCCCCGCGTAGACGTGGGAGGTGGGTTGACAGCTTGCTCGCAGGCAGAACGCAGGATACCGGATGGGAAGGGAGAGCGTACAAAACATCTGCGCCAAGCTGGTGCTGAAGCTGTTTGCATAATTTATTAGTATTTTTAGAAAACAAGCGTAATTAAGGAAATAAATATTTGTCATACATTCAACATACCGCGTTGCTGAACATGGAATGATGTCATTGTTCAGAGCGGCGGCGGCTGTTACCTCCGTGCGCAGCAGAGGGCACTACGAGGTGCGTAGCTGTTGCAGTACAGCAGAATTCCGCCTTTTTTTTTTTCATCATTACCCAGAGAGCTGCCTTAAGAACACTTCTTGTGAGCCTCGGTTACCGTCTGGCACTTTATTTGGGTGCCTTGGTCAGATTCTTTCCGTTGCGTCTTCGTAAAATGCAGAGAGATGGCCCATCCAAGGGCGGTCTGCCAGGAGTTTTACGTGTTTTGGGGAAAAAAAAAACAAAAAAAAGGTTATACTCATTTTCTTAGTTCACCTGCTGTCCTCCCTGTCACTACGACTCCTCGTAAGTTTCCAGGCACAATCATGATGAAACTGGGGAAGACCTAAACAGATCCCTCATCCTGCAATGATGATGTGGGTGAACTCCTAGGAAAAGGGGGTTAGAGTCTGAAGAAATTGCCAACCTGGAGCAACCACTGCAAGACTGGAGACTGAAGTATTTTGATGATTTCTACCGGCAGAATATTTTGTGCAATGCCATAACCACTTTTCAATAGAAAAATAATCTAAAATAACTTTTCTGGAAGCTGTCTGATATAAAAAGTGTGTGGGATGGTTCATTACAAGTTTCATAACCCTACACTAAGAAGTAGTTTATATCACTACCATCTCACGAGCACATTCAACTTGCCTGGTTCAAAAATAAATTATAATAAGGCAAGAGTTCATTATATTCAAATGCAACACATCAGGGGTAGAAACACTCTTCGTAGTACAGAGATGAGGCGGTGAACTGTTTCTTCCCTGAAGAAAGAGCATATTGTGGTCAGCCTTTGCCATGCATGTTTGTGCACGCAACCTGGGTTATAAATCCCAGTATTCACTAATGCCACTGCTGAATTCTTTCTATATTGAGTGCGATGCTATCCTCAAAAAAAAACCAAACCCCTTTGAAGCGCCCAGTAGCCACTATCCCATCAAACCAGGCGAGGTCAATAATGTTGTATAAATCTGTGCTAGTAAATAAAGACGACATCATCATAAGGTGCAATGACTCGACGCTTCAGCTCTTGCTCACTCAGGTGCTGCTTGTCACAGCCAAACTAAGTTTGGGGGGAAATAAAAGTGAAGGGAGCTGGGTTCAAAGGAAAGAGGAGGTGATTCTTCATGCCAGAGGGAGTAACCTGCAGGACTTCTGGCTGGATGATGCTGTGGGTGCAGGAGGTTTACGTAGGCTGATGGGGAGACCGAGAAAGCCTTTGGTCTTTCTGGTCTCCTGGAGGAGAGGTCTTCTGGAGACAACTTGGTCAACTTTTCACGTCTCCTGGAGACAACTTGATATCACAGCAGGGACAGCAAATCCCTTGAGCTGAAAATGGGGGGAGACACAGATTATTAGGGGGAGGTTATGAATGCCGCCTTATTCTTCCCGGGCTGTGCACTGCTGGCCTCTTTAGGAGGCTGAACGTTGGGCTAGATGTGTAGTGGGGATTGCTGGGGCCTTGCTTCTATTTTAATGGTCTTGTAATTCAAATTAAAAAAAAAGTGAAGCAGTTGAAAGCAGTTCTTGTGCAAATGCATCATAAATGTAAAGCAGGTTCAGGTGCGTGACAAACTGCATTCATTGCTTGGCTATCAGAATATAAATCACAGTTATAAACCCACGGCCGTGGAAGGTTTCTGCTGTATTTTTTCAGATGGCTTTCAGGCCTCGCTTAAGAATGTGTTTCTCTTAAGAGTTTTCAAGTGCTATGATTCTCATATATTTCTTGTTGAATAGTTTACTAAAATAGTATGAACTGAGTAATTGCGATATTATTATTTCCTCCCCCTGACCTCCCATGTTCTGTGGGTTCCACTAATAGATCTCCAATTTGCGGGATGTTAGAGCAGTAAGGTGAATAGTTGCTTTTTTTAATGTCTTGTCCTGAGAGTCAGGGTATTTGAGTAGGTTAGGGGTGCTATCTGCTACGCAAAATGACCAAAACGTCTAATTCTGGACTAAATCAATGTGCGTTCATTGCAGGAGTCCTGCGGCCACAGCAGTAAGTCCAGTCTTGTCTTCTAGCAGAAAAGCAGCCAGTCCCGGCAGGGAATTATGGCTGCACATCCCGCACTCCCTCCATCTCCATCCAGCAGAGTATCTTCGCCATCAAAGGCACGGCTCCACGGCTTTGAAGGGAGTCCTTCCATTAGTCGCAGTGTAATTTTCCTGGGTACCCGATGCCGTGGATGCCCGGGGCAGGTGGGCAGGGGCTGCTGGCGAGGGCCGCGTGCCGTAGCCTTGCCAGCCTCTGGAGGAACAGCTTTTCCCTTGGCTGGGTTTCGCGGCAGCTGGCCGGCTTGCCCGGGCTTGAGAGAGCCCTCAGAAGCACATGCTCCTAGGTTTGATCCCCATTCTTTTCATCATCCCAAACCAGCCAGTCCCGTCCACACGCAGATAGTCAGTAAGCGCCGGACTGTGTCATCCTTTTGTGTTTCGTTTAACAGTTCCTATTTTTCTTAGTTTGGCAAGTGTTGTGCCTTACTCGGATCAGAAACAACCCCCTTGCTGGGGGCTGGCCCTGTTGCTCATTTGCCTGGGCGGTTTCAGATAAGCATCGGTATTTCAGATCCTGCTTTCCCCTTCCTTCTGGCTCCCAGCAGCAAGCGGCGGCGGTGGGACTGGTGGGATGGTGTGGAGCAGGTGGGGATGCCCACGGGACACTGGGCTGAGGTGGGGCAGAAGGAGTTTTCAGACGTAAGCTGGTCCTGATCCGCAGCAGGAGCCTGGGGCTGGGGGGGGTTCCTCTCACAGGTGAAGGGTTTTGGGGTGGTAATGAGCCCTGTGAGCACTCTCCAGTTCTTCTTCCTGCCATAAATCACTGCTACGTGAAAAGTACGCTCCTTTTTTCCTACACCATCCTTCCCCAGGTCAAAAAAACCTTTTTTATCATAAGGTTGAGTGAAAAAATAAAATCCTTGTCGTTACTTTTTTCAGGGGACGTTTTACAGATAGTTTAGCATTAAAGAGAAATGAAAGATTGGGACTGTTCGTGTGTCTCAAAAGCTACTCTGTCCTGTCTGTGCCTGTCAGTTTAGGGAAAGCTGACAGCTAGCCCACAGGTAATACGTGCATGAGGAACATCTTTCCATAGAATCATAGAAACATAGAATCACAGTTTGGGTTGGAAGGCACCTTTAAAGGCCATCATCTAGTCCAGCCCCCCTGCCATGGTCAGGGACAACTTCAACCAGACCAGGTTGCTCAGAGCCCCGTCCAACCTGGCCTTGAATGTCTCCAGGGATGGGGCATCTACCACCTCTCTGGGCAACCTGGGCCAGTGCCTCACCACCCTCAGCGTAAAACATTTTTTCTTTATATCTACTCTAAATCTTCCCTCTTTTAGTTTAAAGCCATTACCCCTTGTCCTATCACAACAGGCCCTGCTAAAAAGCCTGTCCCCATCTTTTTGATCTCATTAGGATGCAGGGTCGGCACTAGGAGATGCGAGTGCTGTTCCTATCTCAGCTGCCTGCACGGGGCTGTTCCCCTTTAGGACTCTCAGTTGGAGCCTGCTGGCAACTGATTTTCTCCTTGTTTTTTTCCGGGATGCTGAAGCCCAGTGAGAGCCAAAGTGGTCAGATTTGCACTTGCGGGACTTTGGACTTCTGTGAAAAATGAATTTAAAAATATTATCTTCTTCACTATGAAAGATGAGGCAAGTGAAATCACTGGACAGCTGTTACAAGCGGAGAGTACTAGATTGTGTGCCTCTGTCTCACTAGCTGTCGTATCCCCCAGCTGGGAGGCTATTTTGGTTACTTGTATTCCAAGCTCCAGAAACACTGTAAGGAATATATTCTCCAATTAATAGACCACACTGTCGTGTGCGATTAGTAAACCCCTCTGACTTGACAACCCAAGTACTTGGAAATTTTTTTTTTTAATTTTTTTCATTTCTTTGCATTTTAAGATGTGGATGTGAATAGGAAAGAGATAGCTAGTGATTCCACATATTTAGAAAGATGGGGTATTTTTCCTGGTCTGGATTGAAGTTTTCGTTGTGTTTGCATTGATCTATGAAATTTAGTGTTCTTTCTTCATAGTAGAATGAATAAAGACACCAGGAAAAAAAAGTTGTTTCCTCTGTAGGCTGTCCAGATGTCAGTATTGTGCATATTTATGCCTGTTAATTTTTATTGAAATAAGAGTTTCTTGAGTTTCTTCTAATTAAACTTCATGCTCCCACAGAATTTCTTTTTTCTTTTTCCTTTTTTTTTTTTTTTTTAAAAGAAGCAGTGCAAGCAAAGTCAGTTAGAAAACTAAGTACGTTTTGACTTCATTTTTCCTTTGCTACATACAGGAATGGAAAATGTAGGATTGTATTAGTGCACGTAGACCGTCTCAGACTGTCACCCACTGGAGGGAGGGAGTCAAACACTACAGTGAAGCAGATGGTGTTCATGAGTCTGTCTGTGTAACGCTTCCTACACCCGGCAGTGGGTGGAGGGATGGGAGAAGACGCTGGCACGGAGGCTGGGATGCTGCGCCGGGCACAGCGCCGGGCTGCCTGGCACCAGATGTGGACAGTCCAGATGTGACCATTCCCTCACCCGACCTCCTTCCTCCTTTCGGGCTTCAGTCTCCGGACTGATGCTATGGGAACTGCTGGACCCACGGTCCCATCGAAGTCCTTGGGATTGCAGGGGTAGTTGTTGCAAGAGGAGTCATTTGGAGCTCAGTAGTTTAATCCCCATGGTAATATACCTATGGATGTGAAGAGGATCTGATCCGGAACTGACTGATCCGTGCAGCCATCCTGCAGGCATCTTTTCAGCGTATCCCGTTAAGCACGTCCCACATCACAGGCACAGCCCGGTAATTCAAAGAATCTACCGAAAAATGCCTTGCGCTCTTGCCACTACGTAAAATTACACTGACTACTTTTAATCCTTTATTCACTGTCGTTGCAGTACGAGAACAGAGTGAAACTTTTGCTAGTGGGAAAATAATGTGAAAGCTCTTTGTCCAGAAGACACGGGCGAGGAGGTGGTTCCCAATAGCCTTTACAGCCGTAAGGCTGGTTGTTAACTGGAGCTGAGGGCAGCAGCATTACTGTAACTGCAGACGGAAAATACTTTCTGGTGATTTTCAGGGGGTCGGATGGTCACACAGTGACCTACCTTTCCTGATTTCCAGCAGCTAATTTGTCAGCCGAAATAATTCTAATTCTTTTCCCAACACTGTATTTATACATAACCGGATTTTATGTGCTTCGAGCGGCTGTGTTATTTTTCTATGCCCAGAAGAAAATGAGAACAATTAAAGAGAAGATAATGAGAACAATCCTAAAGAGGGGGTGAGGTGATCTAAGAAGAATCTGTCTTTTCAAGGATGGTTCATATGACAGGGCTCGCTGACACACAGAACAGTGCTTTTTCCTTCGCAACCATATGACGGTGGTTTCATCATGCATCGCGCAGGGCCAGCATCAACAGGAGGAGGTGAGCAGGCAGAGGTTCCTGGATGATTTAAAGGGTATAGCCAGTAATTAAAGGCTCAGCCCCCTGCCCTGGAGGACCAGGGCCAGTGAGGAGGACAGCTGTAACGCTGCGAGCCCCTTTTAACCCTTTCTCGAGCTGCGGTGTTAGACATACCCATCACTTCTCTCCCTGGCCTTAGGAAGGGTCAACCGTGACTTTTGTCACTGCAGGAGAACGCATGGCAATTTGAGGGTATGCACTTGATCCCTTGGTGCTGTGTGTAGGTAGCATTGTACTGCATCTATAATGTATACATAATATATAATTAACATAAGGAAAGTTTATTTTTTTCTTTTTTTTGCAAGTATGTGAGTAAATAAACAAGTTCAGCCCACATAAGTCATCAGACCGAGAGCGATAACTCATTGGCCATCTGCTTCTCTCTGCGACATTGTTTTCCTTGCCTGCTTTTCGGGTATGGAAATGTATCGCAGAGAGCTTCAGCTTGCCATCTTCAGCTAATTCAGTTGTCGCAGTCACCCTTGGGAATGATTGGGTGATGATGTCTTGTTTCTGACCATGCAAATCGCGATATCCAAGAAAAAGCTGACTTCCAGAAAAGTCAAGGAAAGCATGAACTCATACATGAATTATGAACTCTGTCAGAATAACTGTTTTGTTACTGGAGTTATTTATTTTTAATCTAAACCCAGTAATTACCCTTTTCAGTAAATGTGGCAGCCTAGCTTATGCAGGAATAGGATCAAACATGGGTAAACATAATTAAGTTTCTTTAGGCGCATTCCGTACCTGATAACTTGCCTCCATCATTTGGGAGATCCATCTCCATAACGGATCTAAAGCTGCGCATCCTGTTTTGGAAAGGATTTGCGCAGTTCTTTCCATTAAAGGTGTGCAATGTCACTTTTTTTTTTTCTTCGAGAGGGCATAGATAGTCCAAATGTTTTCTGAATTTCTTCTTGTTTTTGACCACTGAATTTTCTCACAGTTGGTAAGCTCAGGTCTCATTTCTTAAACATTATTTTATGAGTTAGAAGGTTTGAATTTCTTACTGAATTGTTCCAGGGGTGGTGGACTATTGTTATTAGAAGATGGATGTGGTGAAATTTGTGTCTCTAGCCATGTCTTCTCTCGGTCTGTTTGTTCTGAAATTGCCAGGCTTTGCACTGATTTTCAAGGCGTAGAAATCAGGGAGAACGCAGTTTTCTGAAGCGGTACAGTTAAATAGGAATCTGTTCAGATACCCTTGGAACCAAGATCTTGCCACTTTCGAAGTGTCCTGCTCAACATCTCAACTTGCTAAAAGGGGAACCTGCGTTATTGTCGTCGTGTGCTTGGAGATCAGTGTTCTTGTTCGGTTTGTTGGTTTTTTTTAAATAGGGAAAAAGTAAAATGTGTTGGAAACTTCTCTAACTGGTTACACTGAAAGAAGAAGTAGAAGTAAATATTTAAATGAGTTTTCGATAGCATAGAGTTATGAAAAAAAATCATACTTTTATAATGTTAGTGGTATATGTCTCATTAAAATTGACAAAAAGTCTTACTCAACAGAAATATGTGATTTTTAGAAAACATATTAATATTGAGTCATCGACATTCCTTTGCAACTAATGGGTGGCTGGTTACTGTAGTTGAGGACAGCGAGTACTAGTAGGTTTTTTCATACTCATTTTTCTTTTTTTCCCTTGGACGAACCAGGCTGACTGACTGTAGTTGATATTCAAGCAGTGTTGAGTCAAGGCAAGCCTGAACTGGGTCTGTGAATCATTGCTTCTGACTCCTAGGACGTTCTGTGGGCCCGATCTCCTCTAACATTAAAATACCTCCCTTCCAGGGTTCCTCTAGGGATGCTTTTTGTTACAGCTGCACACAAGCCTGGGTGCCGCTGACAACGACCTGGAGTTTGTTCGTGCTTGTTTTATGGAGGTGAGGAGTCCGACAGACAGGTGGAGATCCCTGTGGATCTTGCGTTGATTCCAGCCATGAAGAGTGAGGACTGAAATGGAGGAGCATTTTTGCCGGCCAGGGCTGTGTCTGGCCGTGCCTGTTCTCCAGCGCAATGGAAAGTCTTTGTGCTGCTTCGCTGGCCTAAAGCAGGGGCCGTGGGTAGGGTCTGTCTTTCAGAGAGTCAAACTCTGGAGAGCCAATACTGCCTGTGCAACCGAATTACCGAGGCATGTTCTTCGGTGAGCTAGTTTGGCATGTTATAAAAGATGCCTGTGATCTGTAATCATAGCTTCTCTGCTTGTTTAATCGTGGAGGAACAATAATTCTTCTGCTTACCCTCCTTTGCCTTTCATCCGCCTCCATCCCACCCTGCCAAAAGCATGTGACGTTCCTGGGCTTGCTGTAACCTTTCAGTCCTCTTCTGTAGCTGGAACATCTCTGTCAACACACTTTCCCTCCTGTGAAGGTACCCAGATAATACACTTATCCCTACAAGCAGAGGACAGCAGCTTGTCCAACATGGATGTAGTCACAGCAATGGCAGTTTCTGTGGGCTGGGCTACACTAATTTGCAAATAACCCAACATTAAACAGCTTGAATAACTTCAAACTGCCGTAGCCTGACTCTTCAGGATCCCCAGTGATTTAGCCACGCGTTTGCTGCTGGCTGGAGCGCTCGCTTCCATTAACCACTTAATCTAATTGAAGGGCTTTTTAGCTCTTGGTACCTTTCATGAGACTGAAGTCCAAAGGCTCCTCAGCCTGTGGACATCACTGTACCAACCAGTTATGATCCTCCTCAACTACAGAATCTGTAAATCCGAACAGGGACGTTTCTATGGATGTCTGGCAGAACATTGAGCCAGAAGCTAGTATGGACTGGGCTTGCGAGACCTTACGAGACGAGTGAACCAAACACAAGTTCTTCAAAAGGAATGTAAAACTCCTTTTTCATTGAATTTAAGATAGCCAAATGAGGAAGGAGAGGCACTGACTGTTCAGGGTGAGGCAAGGGGCAGAAATAAAACTCCCACCACCCCTTTTACCTCCAGGGGAATGGAAGTGGATGGGAACACTTGACCACCTACTAACGGTTGGAACCACAGAGCTCATCGCTTCCAGCTGGGGCATGGTTGTGTTTGCCTCCTCCCCTGCTCTGCAAGCAACTCTCTCATAGTTTAAGCTGACAGTACTTCTTGGCAAAGCTGGTATGCTAAACCAAATTTTTATTTATTTATTTATTTACCTACCTTGAAAATCCCATCCTCCTACGTAATTACCTGCATTTGTTGAGAAAAATTGCAGCGGAGAAATGGCTTGTTAGTTTATGGGTAAGAGGGGATAAAACAGGTCTCGATCCTCCTTCCTTTTGTGTGCACTGGAAGGCTCTCGGCAGAAAGAGAGCAGGATTTGCAGTGCGGCAGGGAGCCACGCTGGCTTCTATTGAAAGAACTGGGCAGATGCTACAGAAGATTATGCAGTAAAACCTATATGTTACTTTCAAGTGGCTGGGGTTTTGATAATTGCTGTAGGACCATTTATTAGGTAAATAATTAGTCTTTCCAGATAAGAAGTAGGATACAATATACACTGGAGAGATT
Source organism: Rynchops niger (assembly GCA_013400035.1). Lineage (NCBI taxonomy): Eukaryota > Metazoa > Chordata > Aves > Charadriiformes > Laridae > Rynchops > Rynchops niger. The sequence continues at coordinate 335,541 of VXBH01006252.1, read as the reverse complement.
TATGACAGCTAGAAGGTAACACAGGCATATATTGGCAGCTGTGTACAGCGCTAATTTGTGTGTTTGATTTCATTCCTGAATTTTATTTCAAAAGCTTCAGACAAGGCAGGATTGAGAATACAGTGGCTGAAAGCAAAGCAACTGAGAAATGTATCTGAAAAGCCTGCATATGATATCCACTCCTTTTATAAGGAATATTTCCTTTTATGACCTCCTCCTGCTTTGTATTTAACATTTCAAAGAAGTTTGGGGGACTGTCTGGAGGCCGTGTCTTCGTGAAGCCAGTAGCCAAGGATTTAAAGTATTGTCATGGCTGGCCTGAAGCTGAAAACTGCAGGCGGTTTTAATCTCGGGGTGTGCGCGGGGGGTGTTTCAACCCAACCTTTTGTGTTCAGATTAGGAGTGCAGGAGGATAGACTTAAGGGGTGTTAGTGAGAGTTTTTTCTTCGGCAGCTTGCTAATAGCGTCAGGCTTTGGAAAGACTTTTTTCCAATTCTTTGTTATTTCAGTAATTACTGTGGGGTGGGTAGAAATCCATAGGGCTTGTGGGGTTTGTTTTTTTTTTAAGTACCACAGCAATAACAGGAGGATGTGGGCAATAAAAAGAAATATTTGTTTTTATAACTTTTTCCTCCTTGGACGACGGAGGGCACTTCAACGCCTTCTCGGATAGTCTATCATTGTTTCAGTCCTGGATGTCTGTGGTTCTTCTGGTTCCATCACGGGATAATAGTAAGATCCATCTTTGGAGAGGAAGGAAGAAAAAAAACACGATTTGACACCGGCATCACGCTCTGACAAATGTGGAATCTGCCAGCTGTGGAGGCAGATTGCCTGATCCGCCTTAACCCTGCGTGGGAGACGGAAAGGTTCCCAAACGTCTCCCCCATCAAGAAAATGATCAAAGGCGAGACGCTGAGCGCTTGCATCTGGAGTTTCTTTTACTTTCCGTTAGAACCTAAGAAATATTTGTCCCGAGTATTTGCTGATTCCTGGAATAGCTAGGGGTAAAGAGCACTTGAAATTTTTAGGTATGGAAACGTGGTGACACCTGGCAAGAGTTTCTGAGATGAGCACCACAAACGAGTACGATTTACCACAGTTGGCTTGTGAAGGGATTGAGTTCAGCTCAGTTTTAATGAAGACTGAAGACTTTCTAGCTCTCCGTTTTGTACGTGATTCTTTCAAAGAGGATTCTCATGCTAGGAAATTTCCACTTTCATGTAAATTATCTCACTTAAGATGTTTGCTTCTTTTGAAAAAGATCTTTTTAGATTTCCAAAAGTATTAAGTATAAGTGGGTCTCTATGCCTCACAAAAATTCATTATAATATGAAAAGCATTTTGAAAGAAACCTCATCCTATGCCAGTGCCATTCATATGCTTTAAAGGGTGTAAGTACGCTTTTGTGGCAGGAGCGAGGAGTATGCTTTTCAGAACTTCAGAGTTTCTTTATTTTTCTTTATTTTCTAATTTGATTTTAGTTTACTTTTCTTAATTTCACTTTTTCAATACTGCAATGATATTCCTTTGTAAGAAGGGATGTTTTTCTTCACAACGTCTACATATTTCCCTTGTTCACAGCCTTGACTCAGGTAGGAAAGTTGTAGGCTGAAAAATTCACGCCGGAGACTGCTCGTATGTCCAGCGTGATGCTCAGGGGCTGCGTTAGAAGCATTTCACTAAGGTGGGGCTTTGGGTGCTGCTCCCTTCTGCTGAGCTCCACAGAGGGGTTAAAGATCTTGCACCGACCTTCAGAAAATGTGGGAAATAACAGCGCTCCGCTGGAGTTAAGCCCCTCTTTGTATTTAAAAACAAATTAATAAATAACAAAGCAACTGGCAGCCACAGGGTAATATAGAGGGATATATAGAAAAAAGTAGTAGAGCTTCCTGTGGTTGCTACATTTGCTTTAACAGATTGCACTGTGATGTAGGGCGTCACTTAGTAAGACAAAAATTATTTTGTTGGACTAGTCCCCAGCTGAAGAATTCAACTCTCTGGCAAAGTGATGGGAGAAGAAGTTTGAGACCAAGTGCTGTAATTTTTTTTTTTTTTTTTCTTGTTGCTCTGGTAGAATACACAAATCCCACACCCAGGAGAAATGCTCAGAACAGCTTGTGCAGAGAGGCGAGTGCATGCGGTGCCCGCATAAACCTTCATCCGAACAGGGCAATGCGACGCTCTCTGTGGGTGCACACAGGTGGGGGACGTCAGAGCTTCAGAAGCCAAGCGGAGGGTGGCACCCAGCTGTGGTAACCAGGAATAGGCAGGTTAGCTGTCCCAGGAGCATCCCTTCCTTCTGACGGGCGCTACTGCGGCATCAGAGGAGAAGGGAGAAGCTCCAGGGTCCCACTGAAAACCAACGACTAAAGAGGACACAGGAACAAAGTGACTCTGCAACGCTGCGGTCTGGTCCAGAGAACACACAGGCTGATAGCTTGGCATTGATTTTCCAGAAGTCTTTGGGTCAGGCATGTGTTGAATCACCTAATTTCTGTGCGTGTTTACGACACCCCTCTCGAATTTTTTCCTGCCCGGGTACTAGTATGTGCCAACGAGACAGCCTCTGAATCTAAGACTATAATAAAATATCCAAGAGGTAATTGAGTTATTTTTCTGTGAGGTGATGAATCAGTGCTTTTTCACTCTTGGGTTTGTCTCTTGCTTCCATTCTTTTCAAACTGATGAGTGGGAACCATAACCATACGTTTTCAGTGCTGACCCGCTATTTTGAAAGCTTATTTAATATAAGGAGAGCTTCATGCGCATATGGAAGTAAATTCATGACAAGAGGTTGTTTACAAAGGGTGGAGTAGCCTATTTTCAGGCCTCCCAACTTTTCTAAGGCTTTTAAGATCTCTCTGCCTGTTACACATGCTATATATATATACATCTATAAAATGTACTCGCTATATTGCACAGCTGTATAAGCAAGAATTTTGAGAGGGAGCTTAGTACTGGGCTGTCCAGCAAATGCTCTGTGGAGTCGTAGCAGCTGCTGGGATTTAGTTCCCTTGGTATGCTGCTTCGGTTTTTAGGACTGCCCATCAAACATGTTCATTGTCCCGTTTGCAAACACGCCCGCGGTGCTTTGTTCACTTTTGAGTATGGCGAGTAATTCTTTCTGCACTAGAATTTAGAGTTTGAAATGAATATATTGGTAAATAATAGCCATGCGACATATAAAACAGTGCCCACTTGCTATAGCCAATGCCTTTTCTTTCTCTGTGGATTTTTCCTTTAAAGGTACCTACCCAACATGCAGAATACGCTCGTCGTTGGTGTTGCTTTAGCGCCCAGCAGCTTCCCCAGAGCCCAAGGCTTGCTCGTGCTGGGTGCTTTCTCTCTGCAATCTCATGAGGTGTTCCACCAGTGTCAAGCAGAAACACAGGCTCTGTGGGGGAACGGGAAGAGGCGCAGCGATGTGTGAATCAGTCTTCAAAATCATAATCTCTAATGGCTTTTACTGCTGGTAGGCTTTATATTGGCTGCTTACGTCTCGCCCTCTATTTTTTCAGCTCCCAAAGCAGAAGGAAAGGCTGTCTTTCTGCCTTACAGTACAGCTGGCCCCCATATATCAGTGTGTTACTTAAATACCAGGGTACTAATGATATGTGACACCAGGGGAAAACAAGAAAGTTGAGGCCAACATTGTTGGCACGTCTTTTACTCCTATATCCTTTGGAAGAGCAGCCAGTGAGTGAACTGAGTTGCCGTCACTCCACTTCTCCAAGTTTTTGAATTCTGCTATATGCGAGAGGTTTAATAAATGCTTGACCGTTGTGAAAAACCAGTGCAGGATTCAGGGCTTGCCTCCATCTCCAGTCAGTTTTGTACACCGAGGTGTTATAGGTCCCAGCTTCCATCTGTTTTAACTAACCTACTTTGAGTCGGTGATAATAGAAGAGGAAAAACATGTCAAAGTGAAGGCTGTGTTCCCTTCCGAACACTGGTAGGTTTTTAGGTAGTCTTGGGTACCCAGATTTAAAACCCTTCTGCATCAATTGTCTTCTGTGCAGAGGAAGCACAAATTCAATCAGAAGTCTGGTGCGAAAAAAACCAAACAAACAACAGGGGAGCCTTTCTTCTCCTAACAGAGGCAGGTTTTTCTTAAAAGTCATGCAAGTTAAAATAAATACCACAACGCCTAAGCCAGCACAGAGAAAAATGAAGCGGTAAGCTACAGCATGTGTGCAGCAGCAGTACTGCATTCCTGTCATCACGCATTCCCAAAGCATAACAGCGAGAGAAATACGATCCGAAACTGGTTTAAGAGGTGCTGTAATTAAGCCAGGATTACTACCATAGTATAACACAACCTGATAGCGTTCTGGAGTTCGACTGAAGACTTCCTTGGGATAAGCTCGGAAATATTTTCCTTTTTTTTATATATATTTGGAAGTTTCTTCACTTGCACCTTTGACCTTGGGATTTTTCTCTTTCTCTTTTTGGTGGAGTTTCTCCAACGCCTTCTCCAAGGAGAGAGGGTTGTCAGAGCAAGCCCAACTTCTTCCTCGCCAATAAATCCATTAAGAGAGAGACTGCCTTTATTTTGTGACCTGGACCACAAGAGTAGATTGTAAGTCCTTGGCTTCTCTCGCGTATTTGAGTACTAGTGAGAGGTGACAAAGGAATAGTGTTAGTGTCAGAAGTCCAAGGGCTGCTGTGAAAGAGGATGTGCCGCATCACGAGTTTTCTGGTTTGTTCTTGCCCTAATATCTCTTTACAAAGACCTTGAAGGGAAAACCAGCACTTCCCACAGCCAAGGAGAGTTGCGGCCCGTTGGCAGACCTCCTTAACCAGTAAGGCATTGCAGAAAAACATCTTTCTTAGAGTCTGAGTGCTGCACGTTTGTTAGTACAGAGACACAGGAATCCAGGCATGAAAATGGTGAGTTCATGCAGTGGACAATTTTCCCCCTTCGTGGCTTTATTAATATTAGAAATGCAGGTAATGTATTTTCTCAGGAAGGCTATTATGCAGAGCTGGAGATCTAGTAAAGGGTGTGTGTGTGTGTGTGTGTGTGTATATATATATTTATATATACACACAAAAGGTACATATATATATATGTACCTTTTATTTTATTACATTTATACATATGTACCATATATATAAGATCTCTTATATTGCCATGGCCTGTGATGTTATACCTGTGTTTGGTGTTTTTCACCTGTTCTGAATTACAATTTTTCCACCTCTTTGTGCACCCCACTTTCCTTCCCCCTCCTCTGCTTTACTGCTTCTCAGCTGCTTGTACTACAGGCTTTTCCCCCCTATTTGTTTCCTATTTATTCCTTTCTGCTCTCCCTCTCCCGCTTTCATTTCCTTCCCAGCATCTTGCAGCAGCCTGCCTCCAGCTTTTAAGAAGTTGCAGAGTTTGACGGTTTGGTTTTCACAGGCCACAAAATGACCCCCTGCTCCCTGTTTTACCTGGCTAACGGTGACTGTGGCCTTCGTTAGGGCAAAGTCTCCCCTGTCTCCCAGTAATACCAGCGCTATTCGTCACTTTTCTTTCTGAAGCTAGGGAATGGGACAGGACCCTTACCATAGACCTGCAGAGAGTGAAGCCACTCGGCGTCTTGACAGCGTTGGTTCTTCTGGTGGTGTGGGGTGCTTGTCAGACACCAGCTCAGCCAACAGTAATAAATGCTTATTTCATTTAAAAACCTCCTGCAGTCAGTCCCCAAGCGGGTCACGCTGGGGCGGTGACACCAGCCCACCCTGCTGCTGGATGGAGCCCCCTGCTCTCCCCTGTGGAAACTTGTTTGTCACGTCGGGAGGAAAAAAGAGGTAGCCCTGGCTGAAACTTGAAATACCACATTACATGAGAGCGATTATCATATACACACACATGTGCAGAGAAAAAATAATACATATATGTACAGCTCACCATATTGTCCTCTGCTTCATAATTATTTTTTAATTGAGGAAAAACAAACCTACGAAACGGAAGCTGGGACCCTTGAGTTTTAAGTGTATTTGCCACTGATTTCCTGCACTCTTCTGCACCAGCTACATGCTTTTTTTTTTTTTGCCATTTCTCTAAAATGGGAACAGACCTGCCTAGCAACTAATAAGTGAGTGTTTATGAAGATCAAATGCCACAGACACCCTTAGTCATATTTGTTTTCTCGCTTTTTAAAAGATAACACAGAAGGTTTTCAGGAGCTAAGATTTGGAATTACTTCTCCAAAAGCCTTCAGGCTCCCTACAAATTTGCACTGATGCAGGGTTGTGATTGAAAGCTTGAACACGTAAAAATCTTTTGCAGTGTCTTATACGTACCTAAGCCTCTTCTTTTGAAATTCATAATGGTAAACCAGTGCCTTTGAAATGGCTGCTGTTATGTTGCCAATTCCTGATAAGGAATTGTAAGGCTAAAAGGGAGGCAGGATGCCCATTTTTAGTTTAGTTCAGACTTTTTTTCCCCAAGATCTCTACAGTCTGTTCATCCAAGCCTCACCTCTCCCTCTATTAAGTCAAGAAAGAGATGGTACCTGTTGGACTTTAAATACCAAATGGTAAAAATAAATGGTTTATCTAATTTTCAACAAAAAGCTTCTGAATCAATGTTTTCCCTTAATTAAAAAAAGCAAACAACTGGGGGTGAGTACAAAAAAAAAACCGCACAGAAAAGCTCTGAAATCATCTCCTTTCCCTCTTCACCATCGATAGCAAGTGATCAGATTCCCATCAGTTCGATTCCTGCTTGAAGAAGTATTTTCCCTTATTCCCAGCAAGCTCCATCAGACTATTTCCATTTTTCTTTTTACAATTAGGCAAAACTTTACCAATGTGCGTCACAGGGAGGCAAAAATATTTGTAAATTAAAGCGGAATTTCCCAACAGTTTCAGCCAAAGAAAATTATGATCCTCCTCGCCCCTGTTGCAACAGTTGGATGAAACGGTGTATTTTTATTTATTTCAGACCATGCTTATAGGGGTACTGTACTATTGTTCATCAAGCAGGACAGCTGTTTGTAGCTGGGAACTCTTCTTTCCCTACCCTGCTCCAACATATCCATATGAATCCAGACATTTATTTTCTTTTTTAAAAAAAATAAAGAAGTAATTTAAAATGTCTAAGAATAAAATGTTGTAGGATTTGGTTTTTTCATTTTTTCATTTGTTTTTTTGGTTTTTTTTTTTTTGTTTTCTTTTGTTTTGTTTTGTTTTTTTTTCCCAAAGCCCTCAGATTTTTGCTGTCAGATCATATGAAGAAAATTATTTTATTTCAGTTTGGCCACCGAAGCAAAAAATCAATTACACTCACAGTTCTAGCTCAGTTTCCAAAGAAAACAGCCCAAACTTAAACTTGGTCTTTAATTATATATTTGATTCATCCCACTAGCAATGCTTGACTTCAAACAATGCAAGAGCAGGAGGAAACTTGCTCTGAATTCCTCTCTTCAAAGGAAGAACTCTTTCAGATACCACGTCAGAAAACTTTCGGCTGAAACCAAAAAAGATAACTGTGAGAAGGCTGAATACGAGGAGTTTTATCTGACCACAGGAGTAACATCTCAGTACAGAGAGGAGGCCTCCAAAATTGTTTTTAAACAAATCTCCCCACATTTGGGAAGGGAAAGCTGACTTTACTAGATGGATTGCTTATTTCTCTTTTCCCCTCTCCGCCTCCCCATTTTAATATGAAAAAAACTTCTCGTAGTTGTACGAGCAAATTATTATTCATACAAAATTATCACACGGTGAAGGATGCATCCTGTTATCTGTGGCCCAAACTCCAAACCACTCCGATTCCTACAATCCATCAGCAGCAGATGCCATGTCTTAATCGTATGTACTGCGTTACTCAGGACAATTCCTGCAAGCGTACAAATTAAATCAAACTACTAGAAAGACTTCCGTGCGCTGTCTTCCACTTCATTAGCGCCCAGCAAATTACTCAAAAAAGAATTGAGATATCTGTGGTGTAGCCGACAGTTGCAGAGCTATCCCCCGGTTTTTGATTTGATACCAGTTAGACCAGCTCTGAAACTAGACTCAAACATTTTTAGTTGGGAATAATGATGCAGGAAGCCAGCGTAAGGATTGCTGTGGTCTTGTTTGTTCCCCCCCCTCCCCTCCCTGTTTTGTTCTGTCTTTCTACTTCTTGACCTCATTTTTCCTCCTCATTGCTTATTCCTATTTGTCTCTTGTCTCAGATTATGCCTCTTATTCTCATGTCTTTTTTAATGGAACAGATTGATATCTAGGACTGCATCTAGACTAGGAGTAAGGTTGAGTTTGGTTCCGCCGTAGGTTGAAGTTAGCTGGCCAGCTCGATTCAACCACCTCTTGACAGCTGGAAACGCGCAGCCATCGTTCGTTCAACTTCCAGACAGTGGAATGAGAGTTTGCGCTCCTGGCCAGAATTTAATTTGCTTTTACAACTGGTAAAACGAGTAGGTTTTTTTCGGTTGGACTTAGCTAGGGAGCGCTAACCAATCTATCCCAACCTCAGCCTTCGATGAGAAAAGTGGAACGATTCTAGAAGTTCTCCTTATGGTTTCTCTGGTCTGAGGGTGAAAACGTGCTCTATTATAAGCTTTGCGTAGGCTGATGAGTAAATTGCTAGATGAGTAAGTTGCATGATGGAAAATAGATTTTTATTAGTGGAGCTCTAGGCCATTTCTTTTGCTCATGTTATGTTTTCCTTTTGCTACCGGTATCCAAAGTATCAATGGAAACAAGTTCATGATGGCTTTTCAGACAGTTGGAAGGTGGTGAGGCTGAATGAGAAAGGACTCCATAGTATTTCGCTTTCAACGTTCTTGCTGGGTTTCATTCACATTATTTCTACTTGTGTGAAAAGGGTGGGTGCATACGAAATGTGGGATGATTCTTTGGTGTGTGCTGTGCCCGCAGCGGCAGAGCCGGGCGCGCCAAGGTGGGTGCTGGGGTGATTAACCCAAAGCTGCGCAGCAAGGCAGCAGAGGGATCACGTCTCAACATTCGTTGATGTTCAACTCATTCACCAACGGTCATCCTTCTACTGGTTGGTGTGAAGAACCCGCAACAATTTATTGTCATTTAGACAATTATTCTATCACTTGGTGACCCCTCCCCACCTGGGAAGGGGAACGAGGAAAAAACAAGGAAACCCAAGAGTTGAAATATAAACAGATTTAATAGAATAAGACTAAATAATCAACATTAATAATACTAAGGAACCAGTATTGATCCCGCTACCAACATAAAACCTACAAGGATCATACCCAGCCCGTTCCATCAGCAGAAGCCGTGCACTCCCCGCAGGGAGGGCCAACGTGGGACACTGCGAGTGCTGCGGCTGCGGGAGGACGGGAAGGGCTCAGGGCTCCGGCACCGGAGCAAGGAGTTCTCAGGATGGCAGCCAGCAAGGGACAGAGAGAACTCCTCAGCAGACTTTCTAATTTATATTGAATGTGCCGTTCATGGTACGAAATAATCCTGTTGGCAGCTTGGGTCAAGTGCCCGGGTCTTGCTCCTCCTCGTCCCCGCACCTGGCAAGGCTCGAACACACCGAGACCTTGACTCCCACATAGCCTAGCTGGCTGTAAAGTAAATATTTTCACAAATTCAGACACTAGAGTCTTCTGAAAGTGCAGTTTTCCCAAGCATTACAAGAGACCTTACTGCAAAGTAAAATTACTGAAAGAGAAATTAATCCCATGTTCCTCAAACCAGGACACTGGTTCACCCCTGGTAACGCTGACATCACCCGATGCCAGGCGTGCTCAAAACAGAGGGGAAACCAAGTCCCTTTGCGCGGTTTTGGTTAACCAGAGTTCATAAAACCCCGGTTTTCTGGCGGCCTGGCCTAGTTCAAGATGGCGGGTGACTGCCATGTTTGTTTAACATGGTGGTGTTACTGCCCAGGCCCTCCCGGGGAGAGCCGCAGAGGGAGGACGGTGGGTGAACCCCATGGGCTCCATGCAGGGGTACAACCCGCCCACGGCCCCTTCCCCGGGGCAAAGAGCGGAGAGAAGGGGACCGGGGGTCGAGGCCTGGTGGGCCTCGCCGCCATGCCCTTCCCCTCCGTCCCATCGCCCCCTCCCCACCGCCTGCCGCGGGGTGCCGCGACCCCGCCGCTCCCCCACGGGAGCGGGAAGGAAGGAAGGAAGGACGCACGGACGGGGGGGACGGACGGACGGAAGGAGGCGGAGCGGGAGGGGGCCGGGCCCCCCGCGGTGCACGGCGCTCTGCAAGCGGGTGGCTGAGCGGGGGAGCGCGGAGCCTGGCCGGACCCGCAGGCCGCGCTGGGGCTAGCATGAGCTCGGGCGGCGTGGCCAGCGGCCTGTCCCCCCTCGCCGGCCGGCCCTAGCGCCGAGCAGGGCGGCGGGTCAGCCCCG
>VXBH01006252.1:247000-323301 GCA_013400035.1 Rynchops niger | reverse complement strand
CCCCTTTCTGCTGCAAAGGTTGAGCCAAAGATTGTGGTTGTCAGTTATATGCTGACTTTCCTATCTCTGGCCCTAATAAACATGTCTCTTTAGTCAGGATTGGGCTCTCATGTTTTAAAAATGTCTCGTGACTGTTCTTTCTGAAACGCCCCAGCACAAGGGAAATAATATGCATTTTATTGAAAAATCTGCCTGTGTGAGAATGCTCTGCTATTTTGGCAATAGCCGTTCTGATTTTTCCCCTTTCCTGGGAAGCCACGTATTGAGAGGAAACGACGAGGATAATTTATGCTTGAACAGCTGAAGAAGAGGAGAATGGTGGTGGTGGTGGTGGAGGGGTTGTTTTGTTCCGTTGCTGCTGCAGGACCCGAAAGCAGCTGGAAAACCAAATCTGTCCGAACTGCAAAGACTTTTGTTGTTCTGCGGGAACGTCCTGATATTCCCACTGTGAGATACGCTGTGTCAGTTCCGTTGAAGTCAGTACTTGAAGGCCTTTCTTTCAGCGTGGAAGCCCGTATTTAAAAGAGAAGGAGCTCACGTGAACGTTTTGTGCCAAGCGGTGTGGTTTTTTGCTTGTTTTTAATTCTTCAGGGAAGCAGTCTGGCTCGGTAAAAGCTTTATCTTGGCAAGGTTGGTACAATCCAACCAGGCACTCAAACACCAGTGATCCGTAGAATCGGATGTGTCACTCTGCATTTTTTGGCAGATACCTGTGTCCTTTTCTGGAGGAGCGGGGAAGGGCATAGATTTGTAATCTGCTAGAAATGTTTTAAAGTAATCTCCAGACCCGCCAGAATACTGTGTTTATGAATATACATAAGATTTAAGTTGCAACAACCGAAGAAGGACAAATGTCATGTTTAGTTTGAGTAATTTGCTAAAGTTGTTGGAGAGAGAATACATTGAAAATTAAAATCAGCGAATGTTTGTTGTTGTTAGGTTTCTTTGTTTTGTTGGTTTTTTTTTTTTTTTAAACCCCAACAACAACTTAGTAAGCTTTTAGCTGGAAATGCAATTGTTCTCTCTTGATGGATAGTTTCCACATTCATTTATTTTTAAAGGATCCTTGTCCGCTGCCTTTCTAAATATTAGTTTTGGGAGGAATGGCTACTGTATCTACACACTTCTCCGTATTTTGAAGGAAACTCTCTTCCTCGCAGGAAATCTATACGAAGTCCTCTGGTGTAAAAGTTGTGGGGATCAGGAATACAAACACATTCTTTGTCACCCAGAATGTTGTAGGGGAGAAAGTGTCCCGAAACACATGGGCTTTTCAGAGGGCTGCATTCTGTTTATCCAACCATTTAACCTCATCACCATTAGCATTGTTGTGGTTCTCTTTTAATTAAATGCTGCATTGTTTGGGATGGGGGGTGGAGGGTGGGAAAGAAACCTTGGGGTTTTGCCTCAATTATGCTGCTTAGGGAAATATGAAAAAGCAGACAGTCAAACGGCCTTCAGCAACATGCTAAAAAGCTTGAAACGTTAATATTCGAGTGTGCCTGGATGAAGCATGGAGAATCGTATATCTGTTTCTTTCTGTACAGAGAAATAGTGAGTGCTGGTGTTGCAGTCAATGCCGTGGTGTTTCATTTGGGGAAAATACAGTCTCAAAGGAGAACCGTGTTTATAATGGAAGCACAGACCTCATGCGAGAGTGGTGAAGCACACACGATTTTAAGCAGCCTTTTCAGTAAAACCGAGTGAGGACGGGTTTGATATTTGCTTGATTAGAAGCAGCATTAGAAGCACATTTTCAAGAGTTGGGGAACAGACTGCCCATAATTATAGAAAATTGAGGCAGATGCAATTCATCTGAAATTTAAAGATTGTTTTGACAGATGAGGGGAGGTGGAAGTAAGGAGGGGGGGAAAAAAAAAAAGCAGGGAATTTAGAAAATCACACATTTTTACTGCTGAATAATGTCTTGATATGTGCTATTAAATCGGCCGTACTCCAGGGTTTCTTTAGGCCTCCTAGCAACCGCTAGGTTCAAAGGCCATGCAAGGAGTTCATTGTTCATGCGGAATATTAATTTCCCAGTGGAGGACTGACTTGGAGAAAAAACACTGAAAAAGAAAACTACAACAATGTAGAGCTTTGACCTTGCGTGAAAAGACATGTTGAAAAGTTTGAATCCAATAAAATTCGTGCACGTTACTGAAAAAGGGGAAATATACTTGAAGTTTTTGATGGATTGATGCTTAATTGAAGGGAAAATAAAGCAATCATATGAAACTGCCAAGCAGGATAAACTTACCGAAACTTAGAAGGGCTCTGAATAGTCACACGAAATAATATATACAGCTTTTGAAATGTTGGAATCTTCTTGCTTCTTTTATTTTTTCCCCTCCTAAATAACAAAGGCAAATCTTGGATTTTGTTTTAGCGGAGGGAGGAACTGCACCCAGTGGTTGACCCAGCTGTTAAATGCTACCAGAACTGAGTAGCGCTCTGGAAAGAAATAAGTTTTTTCTGCAGTCTTTCTTGAGCTGCTTTAATTGAAGATCTCGGTGGTGGAGGTAACATGTCAGTTTGAGATGGGGGGTGGTGTAGGGTAACAGCCCACGAAGCATGAAGGAATGTCTGAAGAGCTTTCTACAACAGTAAAAACTGATTCCGGCGCATGCTTATTTGAAGGTTGCCATCCGAAAAGCTTGCAGTTACTGTATTGCTCTTTGCTGTAAAACCCTCGCAGAGGTTTCAGTGCTCCAATGTTGAAGGGTAAAATTCAGTCACGGTGTTGCCCTGCTCTTACTAGGGTTTGATTACCACGTTGAAGCAGAAGGGAAAGGAGAGAAGTATGTAGCACTGCTATCCCGCTGATGGTATCTGTGTGCAAACTAAAATTTGTAGGAGGAAAAGATATCCTAGGACTGCCTCTTCAGCCTCCGTGAAGAATAAGAAGGATCTTGGGAGTCATTTGATCATATCGGGGAGTCCTGAGTATTATTTTATTTTATTTTTTTTTAAGCTTGGACTTCTCTCTCTAATCAAAAATAACGTTTGGAGATAGCCATGCATGATCTGAAGAACTCGGTTTAACGTAATTGAGAAATGACAGGTACACGCAAAGCCCTGAAGCTCGCTCAGGTCTCCTGTCCCTTAATTCAGTTAGCTAAAGGAATATGTTCTAGCTTGAAAGTAGCTGCATTGTAATTAATATTTAATGGCATAATCAAGATTGCATCACCACCTTTTTTTCTCAGTGTGGTATTAAGAAACACCTTCCAATTCATCTGCTTACCGCTAATGTGATCTCTTTGCTTCTGAATTCTGAGTAGTTTTAGGCTGTCTCAGACCAGACCCATTAATGGGACAGTAAGAACTGAGAGCACGGAGGTGCCGATGGCTAGCAGGGCTACCTTTGTCTCTTGGCTCCTGCTCCATCACCTTTGCTTCAGCCTGTGCTGACCTGGTGGTCCCCAAGTGGGTCGCTCTGTTGAGTGACTTCAGGGGCCGTGCTTGCTTTATTGCTTGGGAAGTTGCTCTTGGGCATCCTCTTACCTTGTTAGAGAAATAGGAGCTTTCACTGCATCCCCATGTGGGGAGAGGTCAAAGTGCGCTCTGTCTTCAGACCACAAACTCGGTCCAAGTTTGTGGAGCAATCGTTTTTGCCCAGTTTCTAGCTCATTTTGGTTTTCCCCCGGTTTCTTGCCTAAAAGAGTCCTCCTGTAGAACCCTGGTTTTCCCTCCTGCGCTTGTCTGTGCAGTACTAACTCACATATGGCAGTGTGCTCGTGCTGGTGCGTTATGCCATGGTCTCTATGCCTTGTCCATTCTCACCAGATACCAAGATATCTTCTGCATATCTGTGGCTTCACTTTTAGACGGAGCTGTGGACCGTGTCCTGTGTGCGACTTGTGCATTCATCTGACCAAACTGCATTTGGGTACCCGTTGTTTTTCCTGGCTGCTGTGACCTGTGAGCAAGGGGATCCAGAATGGCTTTTTTGTCCATGGCGTTACAAGTAAAATCAAAGACGAATGAATATAAGAAAGAAACAGAAGTTTCTGTGTGTGCCTATCTCACCTAGACCTGATCATGTTTCTATCTCAGTTCAAAGCAGGGCTAAGTTTCAGGTTCTTTTCCCTCCCCAGCCCCCATCGCTGCTTGTATTCAAAGTCCTTGTGTTCCCTTCGCTGGTTTGCTTGGACCTCCGGCCAGGTCAGGGTGCACAGAGGTGCTCTAGGATGAGGTCACCAAAGGGTGTCATCTCACTGGCTTTTGCGCAGAGGTGTCCGTCTGAACTTGAAATACATTTCTAGGTGTGTTTTCCAATAGTCCTGTGATGGAAGTAATTTGTTACATGGCCACTAGGCATCATGATAGCCTACTGAAGATACCGGAAGCTCCTCTTTCAAGAACAGACGAGGGCTCAGAACAAACGCAGTACTGATTCATCACAAATAGCTCCCAGTCTTTCACAGGTGTAGAAGTTATACTCTGTCTTTGTTGGCAACGTTTGATAAACTCAAAGGGTGTTGAATATTCAATGTTGGAATTGAATAGCAGCCACGTCTTTGGAAAATGCATTACTTGTTGGAGGAGGCTGAAATGTGAGGATTTTGCAGATCACCTTGGTTTAGCCCAGTGACCTGCTCAGTTGTGAGCAACAATAGGCCTTCATTTGTATGCAGGAGAATTCATCCCAGAGTAAACTACCATCTTTGTAACGTCCTTTGCAGAGTTGAGAGAGGTGTAAGTACAACCAGATACCAAGACTAAAAAAATGATGTTTTGCTGAGCACATTGTAGAAGTCCTCCAGAAATTGGGGGCTTCTTTTCAGTCTTCTGGGGAGCTTCTTTAGGGTGACTCTGCTTTGTAACCTGTAGCAGGTTGTACAGTATCTCCATGAACTGTGTAAAACTGAATCAGCGTCACCTAAACTTTGGGCCAAGATTCACATAAAACAGGCCTGAAAAACAATTTTCAGTTACAATTACTCTTGGCTCCTCCTGGGCATGCTTTTACCTGGTTGGAAGAGTATTAAAGCCATGATCAAAAATTGTCAGCTAATTTAGAAGTTGTGTAAGAATTGCGAAATAATACAATGTTTATTGTGGGGTTTTTTCCTTGAAAAGCATGATACATTATTTTCAATGATAAAGATACCATTAAGTTATCAAAACTGGATATTGGATGGTTTTGGTGGAGTTAGATGTAAGTCTGAGCTAGAAATATGGGTTGCCCTTTGTAAGAAGTATCTAATGAATGCTTCATGAAATTCTACCAAACCACTGGGTTTAATTTGCACCAGAAAAAGGGACAGTAACCACTGAAACTGAGATTCGAATGCCTGAACTTAACCCAGAACACTTTCAGTTACAGATCTTTTTTTTTTTTCATAGGTAGATTAAATATGAGAACAGGAGGCAGAAATGAGGGATAAAAGCTTCTCAAAAAGTCTCAGGAAACTGTGTGCTTCTGTACCTACCTTGCAATAATTTCTGGTATCAAGGCCAATGGCGACCAGAGTAGTCCTACGGAAAATGCTTGAATATTGAAGCTGCAGAACTCTCCCAGACCAGCATTTGTTGCTCCCAAGTGACTGCCTGTAGCTAAGAGGGGGGTATGAAAGTTGTTATAGCTACTGGCTTGCTTTTTTTCAGCACATGTTATCAAGTTGGCTGCTCTATTGATGCTGTTTTGTATCTCACTCTTGGATGACATGTAGGTACTGGAATTACTTTGCTCACACAGACTGTGGAGGAGAGGGGAAAAGGAAAAAGGAAGACCTGGCTTTCCAGGAAGCATACCGGGGCGTGCAGCATGATGGAGTGGGTAGAGCAGTCTAGTTTAGACAGAGCCCTGGGATCTATTGGCAACTTTTAAGCAGTCTACAAAAGGTAACCGAAACAAGAAAACTTGATTTTCAACAGGCTTGAATTCATTATAAAAACGATAGGAAGTTTCCCTTGCTCTTCCTCCAAAGAGAGGTGAAAATCACAGGGTTTGAAAGCCAGGAGGTGAGGGAGATGTTCCCGGTTGTGTCAGTGGTCATCTTTGTTTTCCTGGGCACTTGAGCTGTTTCTGCAGTTCCCTATGCTTAGGTTGTAAACTACTCAGTAGGAAAACTGTCTCCTTTATTTTGTACTGTAATATTGCCAATCACAAAAAAGATCCTATCTCAACCCAGGCCTTGAACTGGTAATGGTGGGTAAGAATGAACATCCAAAAGTAGGTGCATTCAGTGTGAACAGAGCAGCCCTCGTTCTGCAAGTGAAATCCCGCGTTCAGATCAGCCTTTGGACGTCACGGTGTTCGTAACAATTTTCTGTCTCACCTTCCTGAAAGCTGAAAAAGAAAGCCTGTTTATAATACCAGCAGTAAATGATGTGGAATGATTGTTATTCAGTACTGTTATCACTTCTGCTTTGTCAACCAACTCCTCACAACCCAAAGGTAGTTCTCTTTTTCATCAAATTGTAGATGGCGTGATTCCTGTAATTTTGAAAGTATAGGAGGGGTTCTTGTTACTTCAGTGGGAAATGCTATCTGCAGGAGATAGCTACAAATGCAGACTTTATTAGAAATTTCAAGTTGTGGTGTTGAAAAAGCAGATCTTGATGGTTTTATTGCATCTGATAGGGTGTAAAAGCAGAGTATGAGACAGGAATGAACAATTTATTTGATAAACTGCTTTTAATTTGTGGATTTTTATGTGGACCTACGATTCTTGAGGGTAGGGATGGCCTGTGTTGTTGCACGTGGATTTGGGGTATTGTGGAAAAGAATGAATGAGGAGTTGATCGTATTTATACTACATCTTTTTATTTAATGAAAGTGGCAAGAAGAGAGACAGCAGAGGCATCTTCTAAGTCTTTCATTTTGTATGCGTCTTGTAAAGTTACTCCAAACTCTTGTTTCTCTGTGATCCATCAGACGTATTGGTAGCTAGGCAGAACATCACACGCTTAAACTTTCAGCTGAAACAATTAAGCAATAACTGCTTCTGTTCGGCAGTTTTTCTTTACAAAAGTTGTCCAGCTGCCGTAGATGACCTGTAGCCCTCTCTCTTCCTTACGCCTTATTGACCAAGGCGTCAACATTAAAGCAGAACAGATTCCTGGACGCTAATTGTCACCTTCACAAACGTGATGGAGAATGCAGCTGCCGGTTGGGTGGGATGCTGGAACTGAAGCAATATGAGAATCTCAAGTTTGGGTACTGTGTTCAGTGTGGTCTGTGCGTCCATGAAGCATCTCTCACACCCGTCCTTGGGGTGCTGATAGTGAGTAGAAATCATTCAGTGATCTCAAAACACCTTTTCCAGCTATTATTTTCCTTCTCAGCTCTATTGTTTAAAGAAAAAAAAATGAATGGCCCTTTGTAGTCAATTTGATCTCAACATTTTGAGGCCCGAAGAGTATAATGGACAATTCAGAAATTCTTACTTAATGTGGTCTGGAAAAGGCAAAGTTCACTAAGAAAGCTGAGTTCATCAAAACACAGGAAGCTGTGCTGGGAGAACCTAGATTATATAAACTAGTTTTCTTGCCCATTTGTGTTCTTTTAATTTCCTCCATAATTTCCTATGAATTTCCTGTTGATGACCTGTGACCTAGTTCCGGAAGATGAACTTCTGACCATATGTGATAACATTTCAAATGCCATAAATTGGACCGTTTATCTTATAAGCCAGTAAAGATGATGTACTAAATTTCATTGTGGTACTTAACTGTGCCTCTTAAATTTTCACAGCATTTTAGAGCAAAGTACCAATCTCCATTTTCATAGGATGTCCTAAATTCTGCTCTCCTGAGAATTTGCATTCTTGGATCATACAGTGACCTTGTTTTACTGCACATAAGCCTTAAACTAAATATTTTTTTAAACGGGGTGAAACGGAAATATTTTTTACAAGATTTTCTTAAGATTTGTGCGCTTTTAGGTGTAAATGCTGCATGGCTGGCTGGGTGAGCAGGGGAAACAAAACCTTCAGAGGAGGAGTTTTATTGCTTTTAATGTTGAGCTTGAAACAGCTACAACTCCCCTGTGTAAATGGGGCATGTCTGCAGCACGTCTCTTTTGAGAGATGAAGGGCAGATACCACTGGCTGTGGAAAGTTCACCCAAGGTCCAAGTGGTCCCTCAGCCTCTGGTGTCAACTTCAGGGTAGGTTTACCGACACAGAGACGGGATTGCAGTCCATGTGCTAACTCCCTTTGCACTAGTCCGGTCCAAAATTATCAACGAAGGAAATACATCTTTGGAAATACTTAGGGGTTTCTAATATGCTCCTAGGTTGTTAGTCTCTGCTTTCATTGTGGATGGATGTAGTTACTTTAGGTACAAATGCTTTGCAGTTGTATGTGTTCTATTGGTTTGTGATGGAAATTATGAAAAATCTCAGGGAAATTATGAAGAGTGCTGTACATCATAGAATCATAGAATGGTTCGGGTTGGAAGGGACCTTAAAGATCATCTCATTCCACCCCCTGCCCTGGGCAGGGACACCTCCCACCAGCCCAGGTTGCTCCAAGCCCCGTCCAGCCTGGCCTTGAACCCCTCCAGGGATGGGGCAGCCACAGCTTCTCTGGGCACCCTGGGCCAGGGGCTCACCGCCCTCACAAGGAAGAATTTCTTCCTAATATCTCATCTACATCTCCCCTCTTTCAGTTTAAAACTGGTACCCCTCATCCTATGGCTCCCCTCCCTGATCCAGAGTCCCTCCCCAGCTTTCCTGGAGCCCCTTCAGGGACTGGAAGGGGCTCTAAGCCTATGGCTCCCCTCCCTGATCCAGAGTCCCTCCCCAGCTCTCCTGGAGCCCCTTTAGGGACTGGAAGGGGCTCTAAGGTCTCCCTGGAGCCTTCTCTTCTCCAGGCTGAACCCCCCCAGCTCTCTCAGCCTGTCCTCACAGCAGAGGGGCTCCAGCCCTCCCAGCGTCTCCGTGGCCTCCTCTGGACTCGCTCTATGTATACACTTAGTAGGATCATCGTATGGAAGTACTGTGAGTGAAAGCTCAGTGAAAATCATTTGGGCTTCTGTATGGGACTGGTGTCTTTCTGTAGGCATTGAGTTTCAGGAATGTGATCTTGAAATCGTATTTGCATGGGATGTCTGCATAAGAATGGATCTGGCTGGAATATTCTCACAGAACAAAGAAGCAAAAAATGGTTTTCTGCTTTTTTTTCCAGCCAACTCTAGTGAAGTCTCAGTTTCTGAACAACTTTTTAGACGTTCTCTGGAAAGAGATACAGCCCTTTCTAAATGNTTTTTTTTTTTTTTTGGTAAAATCATGAGGTGTTTTCCTTTGAGTCAACTTTAGGTTCAGTCTGTATAATTACTTTAATTGCAGAAATACTCTCCAGTAACCATGAATGTATAATTAAAGCATCTTTTGGAAACCTCATTTCAAAACTGTGTTCTTAACTACCTCTCTTCACAAGAGGGTGAGGTAGTAAGGTATTGCTTCCTGTAGAGCCGCGTGCAATGACTTTTCATCAGATACGCGGTCTGCCATATTGCCCTGTGTGGCATAGTAAAGCATAGTTAATGTAAGTTTATTAAATTTTATATGTTGCAAAACCGTGCTCTGTGCGTGTGTGATAATGGTTCTACATGAGAACATACGTGGAGTCCCCAAGGGTTTGATTCTGTCCTTACATGGGAAAAGTGCACAAATATTTGGTTGACTGTTGGGGTGGGAGACCTTAACTCCCAGCAGCGCTGCTTCCCTGGACGATGCATGTACTGGTATCTCGTGCACGTATTCTTTGCCTACATCAAGGAATTGGAAAGGCTGAGGAGGACGTAGCTGTAGCTGCTGAGTAACGCTCCCTTTTTTAATTGAAGTCCGCCTTTGAATAAAAGTCGTAGATTGGACAGAGAGAAACTGGGGCAAGCTCAGCAAAAACAAGGGCGGGTGTGATGGCAGAGGACAAAAAAAGGAGTCGTGGGCAGAGTTGCTGTTTTGGCGGAGCAGGATTGTGTTCTTGCATCCCAGCTGCAAGAAGCACGGCTTCTCCAGCTCACCCTTGGATTTCAGTTTAAGTTATTTAACTCGCTGGATTTAAATCAGGACCATCGCGCCTTCACTTGCAGATCTCTGAGCTCACTTCAAAGGCTAATAATGGATACAATTTTTTTCTGCCTGCCAGATGATAATCTCATTCAGTTTTCATCCCAGTGCTGATTGTCCCAAATAGAGCAATAGGCAGGCAGCGATACAGCGCACTCAGCTTTTCATGGCTCCCTTTTTCACATCTTCAAGAAAAGTACCAAAGTAAAATAAAGTGTTTCACTGTAGCTTCCATCTAGAGTTAAATAATAAAAAAGTAAGATTAAAAAGTTGAGGAAAAAAGCTTCACCTGCTTGTGTCATCGTAGTTCATTTGGTAGTTGATGGGGCAGTTGAATAGGGTGATGTATTTCAAGCAATGCTAAAGCATTCAAAATGATGTTGACTTTTAGATGTTACTCATGGGTTCGTGTCAAACAACCTCTGTCAGTGCTAGGTGTGGCAAAATTGTCTGGTGGCACAGCTGCCCTTGGCTGTGAGGTCATAAAGGAGGCAGTTGTTAATTGTTTGTGTGATTCCACTTACTCCTTTTCTCAGTTACTTTTATTCCCTTAGTTCCTCCCTTTCCTTTCTGAATCCTGGGCATCGTGAGCCGTCTCATCTCGAAGGTGACACATGCCTAGATGAAAGGCTTGCATTAAGCAGGAGTTTCTTGTTATATCAACTCTTGACATTCCAAAAATGTCAGCTCCTGATTCATGTTGCAAGCAGGATCTGGTGCCAAGGCGTTACTTGTTTCCAAGTCTTCCGCTTATTAATCAGACAGAACTGCTGTTTCAAGACAGAGTTTTCCTGAGAAGATACTGCAGGAGTGGATCCTAACTTTTCATGTCTCCTTTCCTTATTTTGGAGGCCTTGCCTGACTCATCAGAATAACCTTGGGTGAGAAATAATGGTTCAGATAATAGCTAAAGGCCATCCCTTTCCTTTCCTCAGCTTGTGACGTATTGGATGTCTCAGTGAAAGCGCTGAGATTTGCATCTGGGCCTGAACCGACCCGATCCATCCATGATCGTTCTCGGCAAGTAGGCTACCGTTGGAAATGGTGGCAGAGCATAGAGACTTCTCTGGTCACTGTCATCTCTCTGCAGAGCTGCTCAAACATCATGTCTCCAAGCCCTGTTAATTCATAGGCCAGCGCCGCAGAAATGTGTTTTCTGAAACAGATTTCAGTTGTGTTGTCGGAAACATGGATGGAGACGACTGCGTGTGGCAGCTCTTCCTCTGTCACGGTGGGAGCTGGCGCAGGTGCGGGGTGGCCCATTGCTGCCCAGCAGTGCCAGCACTGCTCCGTGTCCGCCAAGGGACACCGCTTCCACCTTCAGTGACACTCATGGGAATCATCTTGTTCCTGTGTATGTGCAAAATAATTTTACTTCCCATGCTAAGTGGCATAATATATAGGTTATATGTAATTTTACCCTATACTTAACGTTCTTTTTACGACTGCTCTCTTTAATCTCCACCCTTCTACTGAAGTTTTTATATTCTACTCATTAATATAGCATCAGAGCACATCCATTTCAGGTACTATATTTGGAGAGACTATATTGTATACCAACATGGGTGTATTTTGTTTATGCTTTCTGTACATCCGCAGGTATTTAATTCAGAGGTGCATGCTGTTAGTAATTGATGTTGCAGACCTGCTTCCTAGGAAGACTGAAATATAAACTTTGGAAAAACAATGCAAGTGGTAGAAAACACAGGATGCAAAACAGTAAAAATGATAGAAAAGTGTTGCAATTTTAGTAGTAGAATTCAATTAAAAAAATTTTAAAAATTCACTCTCAGCAGTCTTCGAATTTATCACTTCTTGTTTCATCTGCAGCAGCGTTGTTAACCACCATTGTAGCCCTGAGATTCTCACAGGAGATTGATTTTTTTTTTTGCTTGGATTTGTTTTCTTTTACTAATCTAACTGTCTAGTGAGTGCTTAATGAGGGTAACTCCAAAGTCAATGATTTTGGAGTCTGAGGTTGCTATTATGTACTAAAAAATTTAACTTTTTAAATTCTAGCGTGCAATAAGAGCATATCAAATGTCCCTTACAGGATCTAAAGCCTTTATTTTGTGAACTCTTGGGGAAAAAAAAAAAAAGCATGTACTTCTAATCTGTATTAGTTAATCTAGAAACAACAGCAAAGGTCAAATGTTTAAACGTTTAATTTGGCTTCTCTAATTGTAGGCTTATTGAAAATGACCTGATAGGCCATGGAGTCAGATTCTTCTTTGTATGCCAGTGCAATTCTATTGATTTTTCACTGAGTTGTTGCTAGTTTATCGTAGTGTGAGAGCAAAAGCCAGGCCGTTGCTGGCAAAAGTAGAATAATTTCTCTAGATGGAGAGCCAGGTAACAAAATTGGATTTAACTTGATGATGGTCAGGGAAGACCAAGGATCAGTTGCATTATGGCAGTCGTCACTCTTGTCCTCCGTTCGTTAATGGCGCTGGTTTATTCCTAATTGTCTGATTTGAAGGGGGATATTCATAGTCATGTTAATACCGTCTCTTTGTGGTGGTGTCATGGAAATGAGCGGTGATACAGCTGTGACAGCAGTGAGCTCAGTCTGGTCTTGCATGTGCATGTAGGCTGGTGACTCCCTGCGTGCACAAGGGGCAAAAGTGGAGCTAGAGCTCCTGGTGCTCAGGTGGAGGAGAAGGAGAAGACCCTGGAGCACTTAGGTCAAAAGCATGTAGGTGAGGGAAGGGGAAGAACTGCAGCCTAAAACGGTTATTGTTGGGTGTTACTTGCACGTAAGCCTAAAATCAGGACAGGGTGCCAGGTTTTGTGTGGTAAGATGCCTTGCTGAAACATGCTATGGTGTGACAACACGGAGCTTACCTTTCCCTCCTGTGATCCTGAGCTGCACCTTGCTGTCATTGCAATGTGACAGTCCTTCCCCATGATTTTACCGGTAGTTTGGGATGGTAGGGAGTTGGACCAGAAGCTGGTATTTAAGTGAAGCAGGAGGTAAACTCATGCATTTAAAGGGAAATTTCTCTGAGTGGAGGCTGCAGGGTTCCCCCCATAGTTATTCACAAGTAGCTGCTAAAGTGAAGAAAGCCAGGAAGTTTTTGTCAGTTATGTCTTCCCATCTCTTTCTTTCATAGACCTTCTCTCCCTTCTGGGTGCTCTGATGTCTCCTTGTATGGCTGAGCTTTGCCTTCAGTCTTCCCTCAGCAGACCGTGTGCTGGGTCACCAAAACTTGGGGGGGCTTAAGACCTTTGAGACTGCTCCCCCTCTGTCAAATTTGCTTAATGCTGTCCAGCAGTTACGCTGTGGAAGAACTGACAGTGCAGGGCTCGGAGAGACAGTAGTGTCACACCAGACCAAAAAAAAGTCAATAAATGGGTCTCCAAGAAATATATGGAGGTCCTAACTTCGGAGTATTTCATTTACTTAAATAAGGAGGTAATGGGAAAAACTACTGTTAGGTAAACCCAGAGCATTTTATTAAAAGCAAATTGTTAATCCCAATTTCAGAGCTCTTCATGAACAAATTCTTTTAACGTTTCTCCCCTGGCTCTTCAGCAGTGAAAAGGAATAAGCTGGGTGACGGCGGGAAACCTGTAGGCTACGCTCTCTGTTGGAAAGCATAACCACCTCGCTGGTACGTTGGGGTAAGAGAATTTATCTAATTCAGCCTCGAGAGGAACGCTGGACGTGTAAATATGAAAGGAATGGGCCACAAATAAAGTTGGATCATTCAACAGTATTTCACAACTCTGAAACAAAAGTACATGAAGTGCAGCATTAGCAAATGTTTATATAAAACGTGCTACGGTATTACACAGAACAATTACACCTCTCTTATCTCAGGCACTTATCTCTAGCTAAAGCCAAGTGGCTTGCAGGTTTAAATGGCTCAGTATTTTTGAAGTCAGTGTGGTAATGAAATATGCTAAGCAGCTGGGGTTTATGTGTGAGCATTTTGGGTGGGTTTTTTTGGCCTGACTACTTTTAGCGTTGAAGACACAAAAATAATGCACTCAGAAGGAAAAGGCCAAAGTCTGATGAGTTTAATTGAGAAGAGTTGGTGTTTGTAGTTACACTTAAACCTTCTCTTTAGCATTTGCATCATGACTTCACCATTTTTGAAAGTCTGCTGTATAGAAATATTTATATTATATGAGAGTAAATCCTACGCCCCCCTCTTGTCACCTCTTTCACAGCCACAAAGGGCTCAGATGACAGAGGGATTGCTGTCCCCACGGTCACAGGCAGGGTGGTGGGGCTCTGAGATGTCTTGCACTGGGAGCCGATGGCCTGCCACCAAGCCTGTCTGACCAAGCGTTTGTGAGTGGTGTAAGCTGATCTGGTGGATGTCTCGTGGCTCCTGCTGTGTTGTGTACTTGTAAAATCTGCCTGAAGCCAGCTCAGGGCAGCAGTGAAGAACGTATCAAGGCATGGCTTGTTTTTAGAGCTCTAGAAATCGTAGTTACGCTCAGATCTTTCTTGGTCCATGTAGGTTCGTTGTGTTCATTGTGTGATTGTTCTGTGAAGAGCAAAAGGCATAACCTGCTTTTGTAGCTTGCGTTCAGGTAAGAAGTTCATGTTTGCTGTAGAGTTTAAAATGGCAGAGGTTTCTTTTCTTTTAGTGTGTGAACCACAAAAGTTGGGATCTTAACGTTGCTTGTCCTCACTCATGATTATAGAAGACAATATAACCTCTTGTTTGCAATGATTGTGGTTGCAGCTATCATTTGTATGGAGGAATAACATTAGGGAACAAATTAATATTGGATTTATAGCTTTTCTTATGATAGTTCATCAGACAAGGGCAGACAACTCTTCGTGTGACACTAGGAAATGCTCTGTGGCTTGGAAGTACTGCGGTCTGGCTCTGGAGGTCAAAGGTGGGATGTGCTTTCTCATGGTTCTCAAAGCATCACCAGTATGGAACAAGTGGAGGTGTGGTTTTTATGGTCTTAACAGTAAGCACACGTGCTTTTAAGTGGTTTCTTTTTGATCTCACATCTAGCACTCCTGAAGTTCCTATGCTTCTCATCTTGACTAATCAAAGGATAACTTTTTTTTTCCCCTTCCCTTACTTCTCACTCTCTTCACTCTTCCCTTTCACTTCCCACATTGCAGCGGGGAATAAGCAGAAAGGTCAGTGTCAGAATTCCTAAATTATACTCCGTATTGGGACCAGTGAAGCCCAAGAAGCATGTACTTCTTAATTCCTCCTTCCACGTTTAGCAGTACTTTGCCAGCTTCTGTGTTGTGCTTTTTTTTCTACCCTTCTAGCCTTGCCTCTGCATTGATCAAGTGGACCTTAGGTCCAATACGACATTTTAGAAATTTTGATCGTGCCCCTGGCTCTGGAGAGAAACAGCTCAGCATCAGTTTTACAAAGGGGAGTTGAGTCTGCCTGGAAGGAGCTGAGTTGTGGTACTTG
The DNA here is from genome assembly GCA_013400035.1 of Rynchops niger. NCBI lineage: Eukaryota > Metazoa > Chordata > Aves > Charadriiformes > Laridae > Rynchops > Rynchops niger. The sequence continues at coordinate 307,872 of VXBH01006252.1, read as the reverse complement.
GAGGAGCAGTCAGACAAGCGAGAGTGGAGAAACAGCTCAGGAACCCTGAAGCTGAAAGCGCTGACCTGTCAAGGGATTTATAAGCTGTGTTCTTGCAGGATTTACAGCCATTCTTTTCCTCACAATCTCACTGGCAAGCTTTCCGCACACCAAGGAAACAAGTTATATTTTAAAAATGGAGTCACCAAGAGAAAGAGCCTGTGTTTGTGTTTATTTCCTTTATTGATATCTTAAGGTGTCCTCTAAAACACCTTCAGACATCTCAGGACCTTTGGTGTCCTGGTAGTGAACGGCTCTATTCTGAGTTATTTCCAAAATACAGCTTTTACCTCTTGCTGTGCACTTTGCCAGCAGCTTTCCAATAGTTTCCTGTGACGTTTGTAGGAAGTTTGGCCGGCAAAATGTCAGCAAGTATGAGGAGAATTTCAGAAAACCAGATTAAGCCACTGATTCTGAGCTACCAGCACATCTGCTTTACCTCTGGCTCTCAGATGAGATCTTCTCTGTGCAGCAGCAAGACATTTTTGCTCCTCCCTTTTACCCTGAGACCCTCCTGCCTTTATTTCCCCCTCATCTCTTCTGGGCTCGCTGCCCCCAACCGGTGACCCCGCTTTCTGGAAAGGTCCCTTCCCATAACTTTGCTTTCTGCTGTATCGTGCAGGCAGAGCTTGAAGTACGAGGCTTTGAAGGTTTCAGGAGGCCAGACCAGGATAGGACAGGGGAATCAAATCAGGGCTCTGATGAATCAACATAAGCAAAGTATCAAGACCTATTGAATTTTGGGGTCCAAGCAATTGCTCTTCAGGTTACTTGCTGTGAATATTAAAATACTGTAATTGGAGAGAGAATATTTATGGCTTTTTTTTATTACTAAGTGGCGGTTATATATGTGTTGTCTCTATATGGATGCATTTACTTGCACCCGGAAATGTCAGGATGTTTTACTGGGATCTGTACCATGCATTCAGGCCAAGCTTAATGCAAATCAGAGCGTCTTACCAGTAAAGATGCAACAAGAAGTCATAGCAAATTGGATATATTTTGAGTTTCTCTGGCTACCTCTTTGTTAAAAACTAGCTTAATTTAAAGATCAAACCCAAATGTTGTGCACTGGTCATGGGCATGGCTCGTTTTGTTGTTTGTGGGTAAGTTGTTTTGTTGTTTTTCTTAATCTGAAGCGTTAGGGTTCGGGGGAGAGAAAAACGTAATTGTCTTTATTTTTTGCACGAGCAGTGTAATATTTTGGCTTCCAAGATGACAGTGGTATGTTGAAGTAACAGTTTAAAACTCTTTAGAGGCAAATGTGTGCTTGTTGTGTAAAAGCTGACAACTGTAGCAAAACGATCCTGAATTTGTTGACCCAACTTTATATGGCAGGTAGCGAAGAAACTTCATCCCGGAAATATAAATTCAGGTGTTAAATGATCTGGGATGCTACCTTTCACCCATTCTTGAGCCAGTAATTAAAAAGAAGGGAAAGAAAAAAGAAACTAAGAGTTAAGTTTTAAATACTTTGACTTTCAATCTAGTCATTCTTCTGTGCAAAACAAATTTTTTTTTAAAAACCACGTGGCTCACTTATGTTGCACTTCTGTTCCAGTGGCAAGAGTACTTGTTCTAATTCAGAGCATTCAGGATTTTAAAGTAGTTTAGTCAGCCTTTTATATTTGAACTAAAATAAATAGGCATATGGCAAGTGGAAGAACATATAATCACTCTGCTGCCTCAAAATTCTTTTGAGGTCAAGAATTTGAAAACAGGAACCTATAGTGCGGCTTGTGAACACAATAGGAACAGCTGGTGCTCAGCACTTTTGAAAATGAGGTCACTTTATTCTTGGTTGAAATGTGCAAAATGGGTCATCTGGGCATAGGCTTAAGACAAAGGCTAAGCACGTGTCCACTTGTAACCAGGTTGTCCACATTTCCAGAACTAGTTGGTTAAAAGGATTCAGTTAAACAAGGAAACGCTGGGATAGGTCTGTATTTCCCCCAACTTTTGGAAGAATATCTCCCACCAGGGAAATAAATCGCTGCCATATATTTTCAAAGATCTGCTCATCCTAAGGATGACATCATCCATATTTTCCGCAGCCACCCCTCCCGCTTGTGCCTTTCTGCTCGTCCTTCACATAACCCACTTTAGGAAACACTGCTCTATTGTACAGTCCTTGGGAACGCCGCCTCTCCACCAGTCTCAGCGCTGGGACCTCCCTGGTCCTGCCAGCAAAACAAAGGAGAAAATCCCATAGCATCATCAGCAAAATCTAAAGATGCATTAAGAAGGATAACAAGAACGCTTCTTAGATTTGACTGTTGAGTTTTCATTATAAGTATTCTGTTCAAAATATACATAAGTTGATAGCATTAAGGCCCAGATTCTGCACTTTTGGTTAATTGAACGGCTGTTGCTACCACATCCAAGGTGATGGTATGAATCAAAGGGTACAGCTATATCAGAGTTTGCAAATTTGGGACCCGATCTTGATCGCTGTTGACTGTTGCATGACATGCATCAAAACTTGAGCATGAGAACTGATACCTGTTTTCAATAGGAGCGTGCGGGTCTTGGTTTCCAGATCCTGCCTCCAGTCATCCCCATAGCCTGTACAAATTGGCATCCGACTAAACAACTGGAGGGTCAAGATCATAGGAAAATTCAGATTGGAAGGGAATCTCTTAGATTCCAACCTCTGCCCTGTGGAGACAAGCCGTTCCCCTCAAGTAGAGTTGAATATTTGTGCACAAACAATGTTTTTAAAATTAAAGTAAATTCTGTTAATTTAGTTGGGAAAGAGTACCTGCAAATCACACTGGCCTTAAGCAAAAACTTGAAGCCCATGCTAAAATAAACTGCACACCTAATTCAAGGACTACCCATTTTTGTCATTAACGATCTTACCTAGAAGTGTATTTTGTTAATCTAGGCCTGGTTTATGCCATTTCTTGCTTTAATTGCAAAAATACTGATTTTGTTGATTACATAATACTTCTGTATCATTGCTCTCATTTTTTGTGCAGTTTTGTGTCCGGTTGATGTAATAACCCAAAAAAGTCTGTGTTGACATTATCAAGAACAAACAAAGCAGGAGGAAAAGAACCTGTTCTCAAATCCCTGTGGATTTTGCCTCCTGAGGTGGACCTGTGCTAGGGTTAGCCAGGGCTGTGTCTCGTAGCCAGCACCAGATTTCAGATATGCCCATGAGAATGGTTCTCATTATTTTATTATTATTGTAAATTTAATTTATTAAGGCAGGCTTGGTGATTGCCTTCGTACAAGTGAGGTAATTTGCCTGTCTAAACCAAGCTTATGTTTTAGCTAGTTTTTAACAAGAGCTGTCAAAAAGAGCATGGTGGAAGATGATGAAGTGGTGATAGCAGCAATGCAATGAATTCCAGACTGGAAAAGAAGAACGTAAGGAGGCAGTCCCGTGGTTGGCACCAGGGCTGAGTTGGGATATCAGCACACATTGTGGCACAGTACAGCATTGCTTGTACAACGTGTTTGTTGTAGGTTTGGTTTTGAAAAGTGTTTCTCTTCCATCGAAAAAACTTTCATTGAATTATATGTGTGATGTGAAAGTACTCAGTGGCAACTGAGTAGTTAATATGAAGATGCATAATGGATTGGGTTTTTTTTTTCCCTCTCTACCACAAGGTCTTGGATATCTTTCGGCAGTCGGAAACACTATCTTGTGATACCATGTGGCTCTACTGCTTTCAGTTTCACTGGTAGAGGAAAGCACTTGAAAAGCGAAGCATTAAGGTTCCCACAGTGTCTTCCTGTTTCCAAGGTTTGCCTTGGATGAATTGCTGCACTGAAGAGTGATTAATCACTAGCCGGGAGATGGAACAAGGGTGACCAGCATAGCAGACAGAAGCAAAATTGTCTGCTGGATGCCCAGATGAATGGGCTGTGTCTGGAGGAGCAGCGGTGGCGTCTGTCTGTTTTTCGTGACGTGAATTGTGTCTCCCTTTTGACTTCATCCCAAGTTCTAGTAGATGGTTTTCAGGTCATGAGGGGGACTGCTCCAGCTTTTGCAATCACTGTAATCGATTCTTGCTTTGCAGAAGAGATATTTAAAGGGTAACAGTAGTATTTTATTAGTCATTCAACAGCGCATTTCATATTTTATTTCATCCTCATTTAAACTGTTGCTGGACTAATAAATATAACAGTCAGTAAGTTAGTTCTCTAGGATTTCACATGTAGTCATTTCCTTCCTTGCAGGAGTGGCATGATAAAGAAGTTGCATGCTAAAAAAGCTGTGTGTTTTCTGTTTAGAAAAGAACCATTTCTGGCATCTCTGCAGTATCTTTTACATGAGCATGTTTTTCTTTCTTACTCAGAGCTAAAAGGTTTGTGCATGTGTTATATGGATAAAACTATTTGTGTGCCCTATAATAATGCAGCAGTGATTTTGGAACTTTATATTGCGTTACACATTTCCCTTGAAGTGGGTAGTTTTCTTTTCAACTTTCTGCACAGCCAAGACTTGAAAGCAACCCTCCATCAAAGTATAAATATCAATACAGGTAGGTTGCAAGTCAGTTCTAGTTTGTGCTTTAAATACAGGCATGGAGAACACTCAGACTTCCCATGTCCCCTTAATGTGGAGCAAAAGGAATGGTGGGGCAGCTCTTCAAGCCCCGATCTGCCTGGAGGAAAACCATCCTCAGTGCAGAGACTGGAAGGCAGTCTTAGGGATGCCTTTAGGGGACAGTGCATGAGCCCTAAGTGGGGTGACGGTTGGGGAAAAAAAGAAGGTATATTCCTGGATAAGACTTCTGCATGCTGTGGAATTTCAGGAAGACGGTTGTAACCAAACCCTAGTGAGACCACAGGGCAAGGGTGGGAAGCACAAAGGGGATTCAAAGTTGCCTCCACCAGGCCTGGCCTTCCCTGGTGGGCAGCAATGAGAGGAGCCCGGAGCGTAACCTAGGCGCTAGAAGTCTGTGCTTGCAACAAGAAAAGTGCCCCTGATTTTAAATTTATACATTTTAAACCTAAATCAACCACCTTGCCCACCAACTCTGCCCAAGTCAAACTTCAGACGCTTTGCGTCCTTATATACCTAAGGTAGGGGCTGCATATAACAAACAGCTCTTGTATCTTCCCCTGTGAAATGCAGTATTGCCGTGCTTAGCGTTGGATGGTGTGTCAAACCCCTTGTTTTAAACAATGTTAAAGGCGTAATTAGCTTTGTCTGCAATATTCTAGTATTGGCCGTTGTAAGAAATGACACTGAACATCTTACCTGTGCTAGAAAGTCTTTCTCACCTGCTCCAAGCCTCCCCTCTGCAACACTTGAGTTGTCTGNAAAAAAAAAAAAAAGTTTATTCAAGAGGTACTGCATGTTTGCTTGTATGCGTATATATCACAAATGCACAGACATATTTGATTCTGCACATTTTTTTTTTAACTTTTCTGTGCTTTTTTTGTTGTGTACCATTTAGTTTATTTCAGCGCAGCAGTACTGTGGTACTGAATTCTGTCTGCATCTGCTTTGTTAGCTTTTTGTAGTGTTTTTTACGTTTTTAAGTGAAAGCTGGGGGGGCCTATATAGATTCTTCGTTATGCATATGAGCGCATTATGCAGCCTTACCTTATTCTGTCTCCATGAGTCTTGCTGTAATTGTTTTCTGTCTATCTTTTGCTTTTTGTGCTATGGGTTAAATCACATACGTGGTGCTTTTGTTTTGCTTCTGTGGACAGATGACTCCCAAACTCTGAGGCCCTTTGTGATTTTCCTAGGAACGCTGTCATTGTGAATAATCATATCAATACATAATTTTTACAAGCATTTACTGTGCTTTGTGTCTGAGGAAAAATCAGTTGAAATATTCTTGGAGATCAAGTACAATGTTTTATTGCTGTTGCTACAGTAGATTTTTCATTCTTATTTCATTGAATTAATACATTTTTGCCAAATAATAATATTGAGGTCTTCAAATATCTGGTGTCACACACTTTTGTTTTAGTCTTTTTTTCAGGAGTATTTTGCTTTCTGCTTGAGCCTTTCCCGTTTTAAATAACTTCTTACAGTGACTCGTAGTTATCTCTCACGTTGTAAAAATACTTGGTTGGTTGGTTCTGAGGGAAAACAGGGGAAGGACCGAAGGAGACTATTTCTCAGGACCTATAATGATGGTGAAATTTTGGTTTAGCCTGACCTCTGCTGGGTAAGTCTTGGACTTGACCCTTCCTCTCCCACCCCAACACAGCTCTCCCTTTCTATTGCCGATGACCTGCCCATGACCAGAAATTCAAGCCTTGGCTCTGCAAGCACAGAGACTTCAACCAAAGTTCGCGTGCCTGGCATGCAGCTGAAGAGAGAATGCTGATTTATTCATATCCTAATTATTTATTTGTTTTTCAGTTGCGTACCCATTGTGCTGGGCACAGAAAATAAATGATTGTAAATGCCGTGAAGCCTTAGGCTCTAAGCAATGTATTCAAAGAGAAGTAAGATACAAAAAGAGATGGAGATGCAAAATAGATGCAGAGTTAAATATTCTCCTATATTTTATACTGCCAGTATGTGAAATAATAACGCAGCGAAGAAGGAGCCAGATTATTAACTATAGTTTGCAAGAGAGAACTCACTTTGGAATTTGGGGAGTGTGGAATAAATCATCCTTTGGGAGCTTTTATTCCCTTTTTTGCAGCAGAGCCATTACCTTCCCTATCTTTGTAGTTATGGCAGAGCAGCCAAGTTAAAAACAACCTCCATAAATGGTGCATAAACTGAATTGATTTTTATTTTAAAAATATCAACAAGAAAAAAAAGAGATAAGAGTGATTCTTAACCCTCTGTCATTCAGCTGTTTGATGATGAAAACCAGTGTGTGTTAGAGAGCTTTTGTGTAAATGGAGAAAACTGGTAACAAGCTGAAGTGAATAGTCCTCTCAGCAGTAAAGCTGTAGTATAGTCTTTTAGTGTTTAGGTCACCTCTCTCTAGTGGTTTAATGTTAATCTCTGTTTTCCCAAGACGTTGGGAAAGCAGAAGGCAAAATTGGGAATTGCCTGCTGGTCTTCAAATTGCTGTGGCTACCAGAACAGCCAGAACTGTCTTAGCTCGGTGGCTGGTGGAGTCCTCTGCGACGCCTGCAAGGCTGGACTCAGTAATGTTTGCCTGGGGGATGTTCAAGACGCGGCTGGGTTACAGACCTGCTACCTGTCATCGCTGAGGCTGGGAAAAAGGGAGAAAAATGGGAAATGTGGGGTATTGTATTCTCCCATGTCAGCTTGACTCGAGTGAGCAGCGCTGCGAGGGAAATGGTGTGCATATGCTGTTGTGGCACACATTCAATATGGATCGCTGTGCTAGGTGATGGGGACGTAAGTGATGCTTTATGGGGTTTTAAGGAACTTTGAGAACTTGTTAAAAGCTGTGAGTGTAACTTGCTGATCTTTTCTTTCTTTTCTAAGCCCTGACACCCGTGGACTGTGAAACTAACCCAATTTGTTAGCAAGCCAAAGACCTGGAAGGAAAAAAAAAAAATTTAGTAAAAACTTTGAGGTCATTCTAGCTGCTTGTACTCAGTTGTATTGTGCCTTAAATACGTAAAATAAAGGATGTCCTAGTGCACGGGAAAACAGGGCTTCTCATTTCTAACTAAGCTTACATTCCTGGTGTGGGGGATACAGGCCCTGGTACAAGGAAGACAGGGTTCATGGAGGTAAAGTATAAAACCTGGTTATGTATTCACAGGAGGTGTTATTTGTTGCGGGTGTAACTGAATGCATAACAAAAAGTGGTGGAGATCGGTAACCCATGGAGGCAACCACTGGAAAATTAATCTACCTGGGGTCTCATAAACTGTCTTGAGCTGCTTCTTAATGAAGAGTTCTCAGGTGATACATGCCTAGACTGGGAGAGATTATGGGTGGATATTAACAGGATGTTGAGCTAATCGCTGACACAGAGCTGGTTCCCATTCTTTCTTCACTTTGAACCTTAATTACATCCTGAGAATGGAGAGTGAACCAAGAACAAAAAAACCACCCCAAACCAACCAAACAAAAAAACCCCAACCCAAAAAAGAGTTCTTGGGAATCGATTTTTGGATAGCAGGGGGATGAAGTGAGGGAGCTGCTGCCTGGAAGGTATTCTGGCTTCTGCAGTACCCTAGGTAGAAATTCTTCCTCTCTGCACCAGGCTGGAAGCGCGGAGCAACACTTGGAGGCTGTGGATTCAACCCCACTTCCAGTCCTGCCATCCCTCAGGCCAGCAGCTGGGGCCTGTATTCAAATAGATGCTTGGAAAATTTGTTCAGGGTGCTCAGCCTGCTTTGAGGTGCGGGCCAGCCCGCGGCTTCTGCTGTGGCTTCCACGCGCCATCCCCAAAGGGCCAACCCTTCATTTCACATGGCCAAGTAAAGAGCTTGTTGGTGCTTCTCTTTGGTCTGGGTAGTGAACGGGACCATTGTGCTGGTGTTGCTTACTTGCTTATAGATCTCCCCCGATCATAAACTTGCCCAGTTTTTCTTTGGAGGAAAAGTATTTTCCAGACACCTTCCCCTTCAAATGCCAGGGCTTCGTAACAGATGGTGTTAGCATCTACTGGGAACCCCCTCAGTATAGGTGTACCTCACTTTCTCCTTTGAATATTTTTTTTTTCTTCGAGCTTAAATTGTAAAAAAAAAAAAAATGACATCCATTTCCCTAATGCTGGAAATATTTTTTTTCTCTCAGGAATTTAAAAACGGCCAGTTTTTCTCCTTTTTTGTCTTCGTAACTCTTTAGATCTCTTTCTTTCCCCTCTCCCTTTCTTCATCTTCCCTCATTCTGGAAGAGTATTTCCCCTTTCTCATTATATCCTGTGTGCTCTTTTTCTTCCTCCCATCACCATCGGCCCCCCCCATCCTTTCAGGCAGGATAGAGTACACTTCTAATCACCCGTACTTTTTATCTTCTTTCTGAATCTTAAGCAAAGCCTGTCTGATCTCTGTGTGTGTTCTGGAGCAAAACGCGCCAGGATCGGGACGGGGTGAGGCTGAAAGCAAAATCACTGAGGCAACGACTGAGAGTCGTCTTGAAAGCAAGAAGTTAACTTTGTGATCCATTATCTTCTTACCAGAGCTAGAAAGTTCTTTCTGTGTTTGTACGTTTAAAGTGTTTGCATTTTGAATGAGCTCAGGAGGTTTATTTGAAGAGGTAAGGTAGTAGGATGAGAGTCTTAAGTGCATTGTTCGAGCACATTTATGTGTTTTGGAGTCTGGCATTTGTCACATCAAAACATTTAAATTGTTCTCTGTCTTTTTGGGGTTATTTTTGGTTGGTGGTTTTGGTTTGTTTTTTTTTTTTGCTTTTTAAAGGGGTGCAGGGGGAGTAGTCAGAGAATCAGGATAATGGCTTTAACAAACGGAAGTAGTTTGTGTGAATAACTCCACCAGCAGCTCCTCATTCAGGCATAATTAGAAACATATTTTAAGTCACTTTCACCAGTACATTTTTTTTGTGCATCCTTTGGGCTTGTAATAGAAGGCGGCACAAAATTAACTCCCAAGATGAGAGATTCTCTTCTGAAGAGGTGGTGTGGCTGCATCCATGGTATTCCTGAAAGATCATTATTTTTTAAGTCTTTTTTTTTTTCCCTTTTTCCTTCTCCCATGCTCAGAATCTACCTGTATTTTTGTTGCAGCTCTCGACAAGGTATGAGATCCAGTTAGATAAAGTAGAAGTTCGGGATGAAGCATCTAGTTAAAATCCTTCTCTGCCTCTTAAAGTTTAGCTGTGCCGTAGTTTACTGCATTTTCCAAAAGTTGGTGCTGCTTTTTAATGGACATTTTATTTTCTTTCAGCCAATAGCTGGTTAATGAATAGCCCTGACTACTTACAAGAGTGATGCATCCAATGCAACAGAGGCATGGGGACATTCCCAGTGGTATGTCTGCCTTGTTTTGTGAGACGCTATCCGTCATTAAATTTCCATTTAAAACAGCTGGTGTTAGGTGCTCCTCTTTGTGAGAGGCAATAAGAATGTCCTTGGACTTTCATTTACATCTCGGTAATAGATAATTAATATTAAATAATGCTATTAAGGATCTGAGCTCCAGTAAGAGACAGTATAAAGACTCGCAAATAATCTATGTTCTTGACCACAGAGCTCAGGCATAAGATCACAGAGATGACAGACAAATACCTGAATGGTTTCAAGAACCTGCCCACCAGTTAGATCATCTTCTCACAATGCTTGTTTTTTATTGCTCTTTGATATGTTCCCTAGCAGTGAGAAAATGCCAGTTTTCATGGGCTTTGAGTGTTGATGAGCTTTAAGGCAAAACCACAGCAGATCTTTAAAACAGTCTTGGAGTTTTTCCCATGCAGCAACCGAAACTCGTTTTTCCAGAGTATTTTTATGTGCATTGGAAATGGGTGGCACAGAATGTTTTCTTACTATGATTTGTTCACTCACAGAAAGGTTACCCTTTCTGATCCCTTGAACATTGAAGTAGGAACAAACTTGAGGGCTGGGAGTCCTCTTCTACAGAAATGCTTGGTTAGGCACTCCAAATCTTATTCCCAGGAGCAAGTTGTCTGTCTCCGAGACTCCCGCCTCACTCACTCAAGTTGCCTAATCTGCAGCCTTGTACCAGCTCCCAGCCTGCCCAGAAAAACCCTGCTAGCTTCACATTTTTCCAGTGGGATCGTGCTCTTCCAGCAGCAAGCCTGGGCTGCTAAGCTTGACAGTGTCCTTCTGAGCTTGATAAGCAACTCGCAAGGTGGGGAGGATGAAATCATGCTCTAGACAACATCGCCGTTCTGGTTCCTGTGCTTGGGGCTTCTCTTTATCACTTCAGAATCAAGATTTGAAATTAAAAATAAACATTTCCAAAGCAGTCCTGCTGCCCCGCAGGGGTTTGTCTTAATGCTTACTCCTTTGTAGCCTGTCTTCTAGGTATTCACATGCTTCTCCAGCCAACACCGTTCCCACAGCTGCCTTCTTGTAGGGGCCTGAACCTGATGACACATGCGTTTGGGGTCTTTGAGTCCCATCTCTTGCTGCTGCTGCAGTTCCTGTCTGAATTTTCTGTTTGCTGAAAGTGTGCTGTTTTCTGGGTGAAAATGCACGGTGAGCGTCTCCCCCAGTGTCCTTGCTGTGTGCTCTGCCTGAATGTATAGCTCAGCATAAAGGTGGTAAACTTCTGTGGTGCAAAATGAGGTGTTTTTTAAGGTTTGTGTTTTAGATTAGAAGAAGAATTATTGTGGCAGTCATTTACATTAGAAGCTGACTAAGCCTTTGGAAGCAATCTGTTTTGTAGTTTATCAGCTGTTTTCCTTTTGGTTTCTTTTCAGTTTGTTTCTCTGTGAGTGTGATGGACGAGATCTCGGTCTCAGACTTAAAATGTTCCTTTCTTTTTGAAACATTTCTTCAAGCTCTTTTTGGGTTTTTTTTTTGGGTTTTTTTTTTTGGGTTTTTTTTTTTATGCATGAAGTGCTTAATGCCCTCAATCTGCATGAAAATGTTTTGTATATAACTCTAAAAGCTCCCTTAGGACTGTAGACTTTTTTTAAATGGAACAATTTAAACATTTTCCACGCAAATGGGCACTTGGGGCAAATGTCATTATAGAAATTGTAAGAATATTTGATAGATGTTTTCACTGTTTTTTGGTTTGGGTTTTTTTTTTTTTTTTTTCCTTTTAAGACCTGCCTCTCCAGTCACCGTGGAAATTACAAGTCAAATGGAGCCAGCATGATTTCTGTTACTGGCAGAGAAGTAAAGAGTTCGTAAGGCTGGGAAGCTAGACGTTAATAAGAAAAAGAAACAATAGACGGTCTTCTCTGCTTCAGTCAGCGTGGTGCAGGTGTTGAGGGTGATGTAATGGTGTTGCTGCTTTCCTTCTCTGACTTGTACATACATATTTATAAACACATGCAAATCAAGTATTGCATTTGCAAGATAAATTAACAAAACGGGGACCAAGCCGCAGAACAAGGCAAAAGCGCTTCAAGTTCAAATCCTGCTCAGACCGAATGGAAGTTTTCATTCGAAACTAATGTGTTAGGATTCTCAGGTTTCGCAGGAGGAAATACATGATACTGGATATTCTTGTAAGGATGTTTGTTGAAACTCATGTTGTAAAACTTGAGGCTTACCTACCGTTGACTGGTAGACAGGAACTCTATTTTGTGGAGGTTTTCAGAGTCTAAGGAAATTGTTTTCTGATTTGAAACAGAGCTCCAAAGTAGTCAAATTTCAAGTGGAAGAAACCCCTAAACCCAGTATTTTTAGATCAGATGAAATACTTTTAATTCCAGCAGGATCAGACTGTTTTGTTTCAAATTTGACTGTTTAAATGTTTTAAATATTGCTCTACCTAATGCAGCCTTTCAGAACAAACCAGTTTGAAGGGAGAGAAAGAAACGCTTCATGTAGGAATGCAGTAGCAGGAAGTTCTGATGTTTGTCAAAATTTTTCTCCCTCTCTCCAAAATTAATATTTCACAATATTGGTATGGTTTTCTGATACATTTTAATATCAGTGGAATTGTATTCTATAGAGTAGGTCCTCGTTCATATGAAGCCATTCTTTCTGACTGCGTCATCTGTGTTTTGGGGAGATACTCCAGCAGTGGGTGGAGAAATGCAGGATTCTGCCAGTCTTCTCCTGCATGTTATTTTCTACTAGCATGGTCAGTATCTTATATCTAGTAAGACCATATTCCTTGAGAAAGTTAGTTATTGCTGGTGATGGTTTTTAACAGATCCTTGGTACTGCTGATGAAAATGGGTACATGCTGTCTCTGTCAGAACAGCACTATTTTTAACCCCATTCTTGGAATGTGCACTTTCTACTTATATCCTTGTTTATTCCGGCTACGTGTCCTTACTTTGTTCAAGTCTTGTTGGTCTATCGGATATGACAAACTACACTTGCTTTTGCAAAACTTGCCCTTTGTAGCTAAAACCAGTGCTGATAGACCTGAACCCAGATGCCATTAAACCAGACAGAATTTAGTAAGCCTTTTTAAAGATCTTTGAAGATTCCAGCTATCACATGGACTTGCTGTCAGGTCGGTGACCGTGTCCATCATTTTTGTGGTGAGCAGCCATATTACAATGCAGTTTTTACATATAACTAGTGGCCCCCAGAGCAGGAGGTCCTACTCCTCCATACCTTTGCTCCGAGGCAGGGCCTCCTTGGTCCTAACAGGACGGCCAGTCGGGGTTCGGCATAAAGTATTCAGGTTTTTTTGGCAGGACTAGCCTTCTACTGGGTTAGGTCCCTAAACTAACTCATGGGGGATGTCCTGGGATGGGTGAGGAGACCAACAGTTAGCCTTCGGATTGGGTAGATCTGTTGTGCAGTTAGGCATCTATAAGTGCTTTGTCAAACGATGACTTATCTGTGTCAGGGCTTCCAGTTCCCTATGAACAAAGGGGCAAATACCACCAGCGTGGTGGTGGATTCCTCATGCCATCTGAAGCAGCAGTGATGATGTCCAGTCAACAGCATTTTCAGTATTAGTCCAGAGGATCTAGCTGAAAACAAGTTGTTAGTGATGGCTTTGTTTTCCAGTGTAGGTCAGGGTGGGATGGTTTGGGTTTTTTGAGGCTAACCCAAACCTACCCATTGGCAGTATGGCTGAACGAGGGCGGGGTGCCGTGAGCTGATTTTGAGCATGCAGCTTAGCTTTGGTTTCTCCAGAGCTGTGGAAGGGAGTTTGGTTCTGGTTCTGCTGCCGGATTAGATGTTTTGCCTGTTAAAAGCACCTAATTTCCTTGTAAGGTTTTAAGCACAGAGAAGACTATGTAATTTCTAACGTATGTGTCTGACATGAGTGTTTCAAGGGCAATATGGGTACGTATGGGGTTTTTTTATTGCCTGTTTAACCCTATCTCTCTCTGTTATATATGGAAGATTTCTGGCACGGGAGAGACCATTTTGCATAAACTGTTCAGTAAGGTTTTCCAGATGCTTAGATTTCAAAATAATAAAAAGTCTATAAGGGACAAACATCTGTCTGGGATATGTTGAGTACTAGGGGCTGTAAGTGGGACTTCATTTTGTATAGTCAGCACTGTTAACATAGGCAGTGTAACTGCTGCACCACAGCGTTCAACGCCGACCGCAAGAGCTGTTTGGAGGGTCAGGGAGTTACCCCACGTGGGTAGCGTAAAGCTGGCGCAGGCACATTTCCATCAGTTGCAGTCATACCACTGAATACACCGCAGATGTCTCGGGTAGCTTTACGTCCTTGACCACCCCTTGCTTTTGAATAAAAGCTGTTTTCCTGGTGCTGTTGAGGGAGTCCTGATGATTAGCCTGCAGGAATTAGGTGTGCTGGACCTGTCCTGGAGCTTTTCCAGGTGGCTGGAAGAATCCAGGTGTGCTGTCCGAGGATCTCCTCCTGGAGTTATTACTGGTCAGTGCAGGGCCTCAAATTTGGTTCTTGCTGTAACTAATTTGCTTGATGATCATCTGTTAGTTCAGTTCAGGTTGACATTTTTGAACCTGCATCTGAGAGAGGTGGGAAGTTGGAACAAATTGAGTGCCTAGCCTAGTTTAATCTTTGCCATAATTTTTCTTTTTTTCGCAGTGAAGGAGAAAAAAGCAAAAACGTCCTGTGAGCTTACAGCAAAAATCCAAAATTTTACTATCTGGGCAAATCCTGTATGTGGAGGTAGTAGTTAGATCATTCCAGGCTTCCAGTTAACAGAAACTATGTGTAGAAAGCTGACGAATCCTTTGCTTTCAGATACTGCAGAAATGTGTGAGCATCAGATTTTTCCGTATTTTCTTTAAATACAAACAAGAGATACCAATAGAAATTTTATGGCTTTTGGTTGTAGGCTTATCATCCTTTAGCTAAGAGTCATGGCACATTTTCTATGGATTGTGCAATTTGGTTGAGCAGTTGCTAGTTTAGCTGTAAGCTGTTGTCAGTCATCTTGTCCTCCCTGGTTGTTTGCCAGGTTCCTCCTCCTGTACTTGAGGAAAAAGGCAATTGCGGATGTTTAATAACTGAAAGTACATGGTTGGTCCCAAAGCCAAATACTAAAACTGATAAAATCATTATGAGCCTTTTTTTTTTTCCTCTGTGTTTTTTTTTTTTCTTTTTCTCAAAGGAGCCTTTTAAATAGAAGTAACTGATAAGTATGTAAAGCTGAAGATCACAAGGAGGAAGTGATCTCATGCTTCCATGGCCTCATAGATTGTATCTGAAGCATGTTGGCTCTGTCTGAACTAGGCTGTGAACTCCTTGGGGCAGGGCCGGTCTTCTTCCAGATCCTGTAAAATGCCAGACACTGCTGATGTCACCCAGTAAGGAACCATTTCCTCATACTTGACCTGTAGAGGAAGTCATGAGTTTCAGTGGCATTAGTGAAGGAAAGACAATTGCTAGCACTTAAAGGTCTCAAAAATTAATGGAAAACAGAGAAGCCAAAGCAATGCTATGGGAAATCAATGTATAGGCAAGAAAATGCTTTGGACACAGTATGGTGGTATGCTCTTTTAAAATCCTTTGCACTCTGTTGGTTTGTAGCTTCTACGCTGAGCCGTGGTCTGGGATTTCCTGTATGCCAGAGGTTGAGTGATCGTACGAGTCACCTGCTGTTGCTTTTTTCATACTGCCTGGCATGGAGAAATTGTATTTATAGAGAGTTTGGGGTGGGGTTTTTTTCCACTCTTTCAGCTATTTGTTTAGGGTGAAAGGGCTGTGCTAGTGGTCTTGTGGATTGTGTGTGTGTTTTCAGTGTGTAGTTGCAGCGCGGGGGAGATCCTCACAGTTGTGCTGCCGCGCAGCAGTTCTCAGTCTTGCTGAGAGTGGTGGCAGTTGCCTTTCAACATCGGTATTACTCCGCCGCGTTACCTTCTTGATCTTTTTTTCCATTGCTCAAGCAGAAAGTTTCAATTTCTTTCAAGTTGGCCAACTCCACTAATGGGTTGCATGTCAAAGTCTGGAATAAAAGCATTTATGCAGCTTCCTTAAGTAATTCAAACGATGAGTGAGCTCATAAAGGGAAGAACATTGAAATTCAGGCTGAATCAGTGGTTAATTGGCTGCTAGTCCATTCTCAGCTTCCCCTGTGCCTGAGCGCTGGGGGAGGATGAGGTCATGGTACTGATTCTTGACCGCAGCATGCTGCAGACCTCCCGTGTCTTACCAGGGCTTGCATCAGCTGCGTCCCAAACACCAAGTTACCGTGACACAAATACTGCTTTAGCTTTCTCCTAAACATCCATCAGCTTGGTGTGGTTAGGCTGTACGTGTTGCTGATTCCCATAGGCCATGAGACACGCCATCCCTAAAAACCGAGATGCCGGTTTACTCGTGAAGAAAACCTTCGGACAAAGTTTAAAGCAAAGTTCAAATTCATCCTCAGGGTCCATAGCAAGGCACCTTTGTTACCCCATGATTTGCCTCTATATACTAATTCTCCTGCTTGCTTTTCATGCTTTTTTAAGACTATATAGTCAGACATCATTTTCTAAGCAGAACCAAGAGAGACGGAGAATGTTTTTTGGTTTAGCTTTTGGATCTGCTCTACAGCTTTGGTTTTCAGCTGGTGTGTTGTTTTTACAAAGCGTGTTTGGGTCATAGCAATCTATTCAAGATAGCATCTGTTCAAGACAGAGGTAGTGGATCTTTTTACCCTTCTTGTGCAAAAACATTCCCTTTATGGTTGTCTTTTTAGACGACAACTTCTTTATAAAAAAGCGGAAAACCGGTGTAAGTTTCTGTACAAGTGTAGATTCTATCTCAGTAGCAGCCAGAGGGGAGTACTTTGCTGTGGTCCTTTGTTTTACCTTCTTAAATTTAAAAACAAAGCAACAAAACCCAACAACAAAAACGTTGCATCAATTATGAAGCCATGCTGAGTGAAAAAAGTTGCGTACGGTACTTGAAGGGTTCCTTTTGAAGGAGGGGGGTGGATTTGGTTGCGGCGACTGTTCACATCCAGTCATGGCGTCAGCAGCACACGTCCTGTCATGTCGCTGCCCTCGGGGAAGCAAAGGGGTTTTTCCTGCCTTTACCGCTTTTCGGAGTACCAGGCCCCCGCCGCGCCCTCGCTTCAGGTGGGAAGGTTTCTCCCGAGGACAGAGAGCTCATACAGGAACTGGATGGAAATTTCCTTTACCACCATGTAAAATCCCCAACCTCGAATGAAAACGCGAAGAAACCCCACAACCCCAAGCCCAAAGAAACCCATCAACAAAAAACTGTTTTTTTTCTTTTTGCCTCTGAGCTTTGCCTGGCTGGGACCTGTTGCGTGTCCTGTGGGAACTGCTCCAGCATCCAAAATGGCGGGGTGGGGTGGTGGTGGGGGGAAGCTTCGCTGAAGCAAAACGCCACCCCCTGGTTTGGGTTGAAAACGTGGCAGAAGCGTCGTGCAAAGGTGAGAGTAACCTGGCATCTTCGAACTAGGTGAATTGTTGCTTTTCATCCCTTTTTTGGGGGGGTCCTGAAGCTTTCTTTGAAGGGAGGGGCTGGGGAGAAGGCCCGGCGCGTTGCCGCCACGCGTTGCCATGGCGACGGGCCGGGTTACCACCCCCCCACCCCCCTCCCCGCGCGGTGCATGCCGGGACGGCGGCGGGGGCGGGGCGGCCGCGCCTCAGCGCCGCCGGGAGGTGCCGCCGCTGAGGTACCGCGTCGCCGAGTCGGGCTCGGCCCGCGTTTCTTCCCCCGTTTGACTCCCGTTACCGGCTTTGCCGCGACATAAAGGCTCCGTCGGCAGCGCGGGGAGTCGGGGGGTTGCGCTGAGCCCGGCAGTGTTGGTTGGGGCGGGCCGGTTGTACCGGCGGGGCTGCTCTTCCCACCCCGGGGAGCGTGGATGGTGCCTTGCCTTTGTATTGGGGATTAACTCGGGGTGTGCTGGCGGTTGAACGGGCGTTATGCTGTAGCAGGAGGCTAGAAAATTGCTGGTTTAGTGAAGGCCGTGTTGTTTCTCATCCCTGCAGGTTTAAAGAGACGGCCTGGGCCAGGCCTGGCTGCGGTCTGTTTGAAGGCCCTGGTGTCTTACAGCACCGTTATTTACAGGCCTAGAAAGCTGTAGGGGTTAGTGTCTAAGCAAGTAAATCTGGTATATCTGAGCACTTGCTTGGAGATTCTTTATTGCTGGTGCTGGAGGGCAAAGAAACAAATATGTTTCAAAATAGGTTACAGAATTTCAAAGCGTAGTTAAAAGACTGTGAAACATCTCATCAGTCTGTGTTGTTATTTCTTAATGTTTTTAACAGTTGTCCAACTGCAAAATAGAGATCTAAATTTTCCAGACCGGGAGGTGAGACTCCAGATGAGGTCTTGATCAGCTACTGTAAAGTTGTCCAATCATAGAATCATACAGAATGGTTTGGCTTGAAAGGAATATTAAACATACCTAGTTCCACCCCCCTGCCCTGGGCAGGGACACCTCCCACCAGCCCAGGTTGCTCCAAGCCCCATCCAGCCTGGCCTTGAACCCCTCCAGGGATGGGGCAGCCACAGCTTCTCTGGGCAACCTAATGTTTTTTTTTTCCAGTCCTAGAATAGAAATTGGTATTAGTGCCTGCACTCATAATGCTGGAAGTCTCACCTTCCAGCTCCAGTAAGCCAGAAGCAGGCCCTAACTCAAAATTTTCAAGATGCTCACGCTGCACGGCTGCTTTATGGTTGCATCACAGCTCAGGTTGCAAATTATAAACCAGGCAGGTTTAAGATTTTTAGATCTTAATCTTAAAATCCGGGACAGTCCCTGTCAGATAAATTATGCATGTGTGGTGCACTTGATGTGTTGGGCCTGCTGCACATGTGAGATGATTCTATATGCATGCAGTGGCTAGTTTACAGACATTAGGCAGCCTGAGTTGCCAGGCATCTGGAAAAGTGGGAAATTACTTCAAAAATACAGAAGTGTTTTCATGTGCAAGCATGCACGGGGCATAGGATTTCTGTGAATAACGTAGTAAGTCTCTTCTCACCTGGTATCAGCCTTCCTTTCATTCCCCCCTCCCCTGATGGACTATAACTCCCTTTAAATGCTGAAACCAAATTAACTTTTAATTTGTGCTCTGGATAGTTGCATGGATGCCTCAGTGGTTCCTTGAGGGGCCAGGAAGTGTTTGTCGGGTGATTGTATTTGTGCTCTTCTTGATTTGCTCTGTGGTGGGGAAGTGGGGAGATAAAAGTTTTGGAATAATTTCAAACGGGTTCTGGAGTTCTGTATTTTACAAAACTTTTAAACAGGGTGTTCACTGGGGAGTAAACGAGATTGTTGAAAAAATGGAATCACTAAGGGTAATGAAATTATTCATACAAGTGCTTTATTCTAACAGTCATGTTTGTGGTAAAGATTCATGTGACTGCAAGTATATTTTGCAGGGAAGGTTCTTCTAAATAATCAGTTTCTCGCATTTAAAAAAAGTATTTAAAGTACTGTAACTTACAATGTGTATTGTTTTTAATCTTTCTTAGGAACATAGACTCCCGCTTTGGAATCATCTTCACAAATCCTTGCCTAAACAGTAAGGTGGGCTAAGGCAAGATGTTTCCAGGCTTGGTTTTCTATTTTATTTTTTTTAATTACTTTCTGGAACTTATTGCCAGCTTTGAACACATGTGAATATACTAACCAGCATACAATTTGAGGAGAGTGGTCTGACTGCTGTCTGCACTTGCAAAATCAAATGACTGAGGAGTCAAAAGATACAGAATTTTTTTCAGGATTCAGCGCCCATGTACTGGCTCAAGAGGCAGCCTGCAGTTCACTCAGTTACTTGGGAGCTGTCAAAGGAATATCTTACTTTACAGCATTATTGAATAAAGGGTGCATGCCAGACAAAGACAGTTTACAACCCATTTATTTTCAGCATTCTCGTAATTCTCATTATTTGAAGTAAAGCCCGTCTTCCTGACAGACCAGCTTCTTAGTTCCCTTAATCCTGCAGCAAAGTCATAATCCTTTATTTGTGACCTCATAGGCTGTTGCTATGGAGAATGCTGTGATATCACAAAGCCAGCCCTGTGACTTCACTGTTGGTGGAAGCCATGGTTGAAGGAGATGACCTGCGCTCTGGGGGCCTGGGCGAGAATTCATGTATTTCTGGTATTCTGCAAGCACTTCGTAAGGAGCAGTATCTGGCAAACAGGCTTGCATAATGTCTGCATAGGTGATGAATGATACACTCAGAGTCTGTGTATGAGGGGAAAAATTGTGGTGATTATGTTTGTCAAGGTTAGTCCTGCCCTTGAAAGAAGTTCTGTTATCGGAAGGAAAATGTGACTAGGAAGTTAGAGAAGGCTTTTGCATCCTCAGTCTCCAAAGGTGTCATGAGGAAATGACTCTGAATATCGTAATTATTTTCTCTAAAACCAAGAGCTCCTCACTCTGTATCCCTGTTTTCTTTTTCTTCATTTTAAGAATATCATTTTGCAAACCCAAAACTTTTCTTGCAAACACTAATTACATCAAAGCTTCAATTGAAAAAAGTATGCCAGGAGCAAGGCAAAAGACATGTAAATCACATTCAAACCTTTATGCCCTAAAGTAGACTTTTAGGCTCTTATTTAGAAAAGGAAGTATGAAGGAGATGCGTGACTTTAAGCATCGTATCCAAGACTTTTGGATATTCCCAGATAGCTTACGTGCATGGGTTCTTTTCACATTCAAGTCTGAGTTTTTATGCCAGATTCCAGAAATGAGGCTCCTAGGTGACTTCTGATTTTCAGAAGTACTGTGAGTACAGCAGCACTCAATGGAGATAAAGGGAAGTGCAAATTCTACATCAGTTTTGAAACTCAAGCTGTGACTATTAGAAACAACGTATCGCAGTAGGAGCCAAATTTGTCTCCTTTAATATCTCTGCCTTTGACCATAACAGGAAGTTTTTAGATAAATAGTACTTGCAACTCTAAATGTCAGTGGTTATCTACTCTTCAAGAGTAAAGCTGTTGGAACCCAGGAGGAAGTGTTACTTAAAGGAAAGGGCAATTCCTTTGTTTTGATATTTACTTTTTGAATACCTTAGGGAGCATATGATTGAATAACAGGAAGATACATTCTTGCCTCTAATAAAATCAGTATTTTATTTTTACTATTGATTATTCTGTTTTTAATTTTTACCTTTTTTATGCATGATATGAAAGGTCATGCAGAGGAATTTAGCATGTACAACTGCCTGCATTGATATAACTTTGGAATTTGTATAAGCTAAATCAAGTTAAAGCTCTTATTCCAGAATAAATAGGTATAATTACACCAAGATAATTTTGGCAGTCAATTAGTCTTTTAGACCAAAGTCCTGAGGTTTGTTTCCACCATATCCCTTTTCCACAAATCCTCCCCAAATTGTTTTCAGAGAGTGCCCCAAACTGGATGCTGTGTAACAAATCTACATTGCAATACCTCAATTAAATGTAGTACCAGAATTGAAATAAAATACCACAATTTAAATAAAAAAAATTACGAGCCTCATGCAGAGGCTTTGCAGGCCTCACATGGCATGCAGGATGCACTTTGGGCAGCCCCGCGTTTTCAGGTTCTTGTGGATTACACCTTCTTTCTAGGAAACTACATCTGCATGTGTGTTTTGGAGAGCTTCTCATAAAGCAGCTGAACACTTCTGAAGACATCATTGGTGATGACATGCTTAACTGCTTTCATGTGTTTTGGTTCAAACTGCCCAAGCCATTAGCAGGCTCCCTCAGTGTAGTGATGTTGCATGTGTGCCTTATTAGTATGCACAACACTAATTTACTCTCAAACTTTCTTCACTATCCTGTAAGCTCCCATCCTTCCCCTAGCCTTGATCTTTCACCATAAAAGCTTAGGAGCAACCCTTTGGAGAACAAACTAAACGTTTCTTTTTGAGCTGTTCTGCCTGTCCCAAGCACTGGGAGGGCTCCTTCAAAGCCACTGGAGGAGGCAGGTTGCCCTGGCCAGAGCCAGGCACTCTGGCTTACGCCTGAGCTGCTGGGGATGCTCCCTCTGCTGGGTGGCTGGCGCTTGGGCTTAGGCTTTGGGCTGCAGCCCAAGATACGTTTGTTCTTTCAGGCTTTTAATTGAGATTTTGAACGGAGGCTTTCACTGAATCCTTTGTGTGGCATGGGGTCAAGGTCAGTCTAGAAAACAAAACAAAGGCAAGCAGCGAGTGGATGCAGAGCACATGCAGATTGACCTTCACAAAACAACTGTCCTTTTGTTTGCTTTTTTCTTCACTGATACATGCAGCCGTTCCCACTTTGCTTATTCCAGCAGTCCTGCAGACCCTTATGTTTTCCCAGCCTTCCTACAGCTGGAGGTACTAATTTTATTTCTTACCATTTGGTTATTATTCCTGCTTCCGTTTAGCCCCACTAAGCATTTGGATTCTTTTAACAAGGCTTTCATCATTAACATCACATATGCTGCATCGCCTGCTTTAGGAATCAGACAGAAATCATCTCTTTTCCCCACATTTCCTTTTAACCTTTCCTGTATTTTTTCTTTCTTACGTTGTTTCTTGTTTTTCTCCCCAATCTGCTGCTAATTCAGTCATTACAGCCTAGGTTTTTCTTTAAGTAGTGTCTACATCAGCTCTATAAGACTAAATCTTGTAGCTAGCAAACAGGCAGGAGGAACAGCAGAGGCTTCAAAAAATGCTTTTTAGGGCTACTGATATCCTCTGCAGGCATTTCCAAGGGCTGGTCTGTGCAGCAGCCCCAGCCTCCAGGAGGGGGTGGCCAGGTGAGGAGAGGGGCATGCGCCGTCCCCTTCACCATGTGCAATGCAGTGTTTACTGATGATCAGCG
Organism: Rynchops niger; assembly: GCA_013400035.1. Lineage (NCBI taxonomy): Eukaryota > Metazoa > Chordata > Aves > Charadriiformes > Laridae > Rynchops > Rynchops niger. The sequence continues at coordinate 285,150 of VXBH01006252.1, read as the reverse complement.
ATGCTTTTGAAGCAGAGAGCCGTGTCAAGCTCCAGCTCTGGCAGAGACTCTTTTTACCCTGCTAAACAGGAGTTGTGTGCCCTTGGGCCGGTAAGGTCTGGGTGAGTTAAAGCACTGCCTGTGGGGGGTAGCTTGTTGAAAGAATATGGCAGTAACTGTAAGCCCTTTTTTCTTATGATCCAGAATAAGGAGTGACAATATAATGTCAAGATAAGGAATGATTATTTTTTTTTTGGTTGTTTCAATGTGTGTTGAGAAAATATTATCTTGCTATGGCATAAAATGCAGTCATTCAGAGTTTGGATTTATACATCCTCTGTGCTTTGATCTCAAAATCTTGTTATATGTGATTTTCTCTGTCCAGTGGTTACTTGCCAGATTTGTTCAAGAAATTATCCCAAATCTCTCCTTTTGCTGTCCTTTTGGTTTAGTTCAGTGTAAGTTGAGATCATCAGTACCTCCTGAGGTCATCTCAGAAACCTAGTCTTTATATCCTAATTTAGGTCTCTCTATACTGAATAAGAGGGCAAAGGCACAACTATTTTTATGTGCTCTCATCTTTCAGAAAACTGGGTCATAGCGACACTTGGGGAGCATAAGGACTCTTCCACGCTCTAGTGCTTTATAAATGCATGGTGGAAGTCCAAGAGAACATCTTGTTGAGCTCATTTTAGAATACTGAGGAGAAAAAAGAAGAGTGGCCAGTTTTGGTGCCTGGAAAGGGTTAACAGTATTCTGTGCAGCAGAGATCAATACCAAATGTTTGGGTTTTAATAGCTGTATTAGAAATCTGAGGGATGGAATGGATAATGAAGTGGTAACCCTATCTGTTGGATCACAGTTGTTCAGATTCATTAGGGCTGCTGAGGAGGACTTCAGAAGGCGCTAGTGGCAGCTGAGCGAAACAGCTGAGCAATTCTGCAAAATAGTGACATCAGCAGCGCAGTGTAAGGCAATGCAGTGAACACTGACAAAATTGTGCTCAAATATGTTAAGTTCCATTCTTTTTTAGGAGTGTGGTCTGCATGTTGCTGGAGTCAGTGGTGAACATGGGTGGAGGGTGGTAATTGAAAGCCTAAACATAAGACTGTAATTTAAGAGGTATCCAAGAAGTCACGCAAGAGAGGTCTGGCTGTGAAATTCATAATTTCATCCTTGTTTTGGATACCATGTTTGGTTTTATGGCTTATGTACAGGGAGATTTTCAGATTCCTGAAATTTCACTTAAAAAAGAAAAGAGCAGGTGGTAGGGAGGTGTTGCTGTTGTAATAGTAGTAAAATGCCTGGTGTAGGTTTTGGTTTACCGCTTCCTGTAGTAAAAGGAGTGCTCAATAAAATTAAGAAGCAAAAGACATGAAATGGACAGGAGGAAACACATTTAACCTAGTGTGGTGTTTAATTGTGGGAGCCCCTGCTTCCAGATACTGTCCCTTATTTGAGGAGGTAGTTTTTGACTGCCACATTTGCTGATGGTCATACCAATTGGGAGAAAAAATGAAAATCTGCCAGTCCTTGAGGTTTGTAAAAGAACTGTTTTTGTCTGCAACAAGGGCATTTGCCTTTAAGATGTGCTATACACTAGTGGCAGTGTGTGCAGTTCGTTTTCTAATGCTTCCTCTAAGATGCTTGACCAGCATGAGAGAAGCAGCAGATTTGGTGAGCTGCTGAACTGTTGCGCTGTGGCATTTCCCGTGTTTCCATCCTCACAGCTGATCCCCACACAGGGGAGACCGAAGGACAGAATTTGAAAGTATTTTGAGCCATTCTATGAAATAGGGGCCACTGCATTTACTCCAGGCAAGGCAGAGCATAGGGGCAAAATATCCTAGCATGTCCTTCATGTGTTAGGGTATAAGATATTTTGATTCCATGAGCATTAAAGTACATCTTAAATCTACTCCAGCCATAGTGAAAGCTCTGCTTTCCAGCACAGGGAAAAAATGACCCATTAAACTCTCAACTGCTAAGTCTTTGGAGTGTCTAACCTTTTCTTTTCAAAACCGCTTTGGCACTATTTTAATTGATTCCATGCCTGGCCTTTTCATCAGTTCTCTCCTAGCCAGGAAAAACTGGGCTGTTAAAGGCTGCTGCAGTACCATGGGACTTGCGTTCAGTGTTGCAGGTTCTTATTTTAACCTGAAGTTATCTGCCAGTCATCACTATTTGTTTGAAAAACTCTAACAACCGCAGTATCATCTTTGGGGTGAAAATCCTTCCATGGTTACCGCAGTCAATATAAATGAGAGAGGGCGCACTCTGTCATTGGGTTGTTTTGCTAATCATCCCTTCACCTTTCAAGAATTTTAGCTGCCGACTAGACTCTTGCTGAATGTTTGCTGCAGCATCCCCAGCCACGCTGAAAATGTGTTCTGGCTAAACTGAAGAGGATCGTGAAGAACATGTGGCTAAGACAGGATGATTGTTGTGTTTCAACAGCCATGTTCTGTGCTTTCAGGAGTGTTTGCAAAGGAATATTTTTCGCTGCCTTTATAAAATTTCCACCCTAAAAGAAAACATCTAGGTTTATCGTTGCTTTTTTTTTTTTTTCCTTTTGTTTTTCATGTGCTCACTCTCTCCTGCCAAATCTCCTCTAGTGTCAGATTTTTTTAATGCGTCTATCTTTCCTTGCATTTACTGTTTACTGCCAGAAAACAGGCAGGCTTTGTTTCTGAGGGGGTGGGGTGGTGGTGTGCTCGATGACAATATAGCTTTAACATTAATTGATTAATTTAATAGTAACAGGTTTCTATAAAAAAAACCACAACCCAAACCCTCCTCCCCTCCCATCTCATGGTCCTAGCTACAAAATCTCTTAGACAATTCTTCTGTGTGGTTTAAAATGCCACCTACTTTCAAGTAAGCTATAATTTAAAGAAGCCTCTTCTAGTAGTCGAATTCTAAAAAGATGATTGTTTTACCTACTGGGCTTTTGGAGGGGGGAGTTTTGTGTGTTGCTTTGTTTTTCTTGTTAAGACTGATGGGTTCATTCAGATGCTGTTTATTGGGTTTTTGTATTAGCGAGCGTGGCACAGGGTTATGGTTCTGTCCTGCATTTGGTAACATTTAAAGTATTGTTTTTTCTTTTAGTTTATGTGACTCTCTTTAGCGTGTGATAAAGTGGAGATGCTTAAAAATGCATAACAAATAAGAATAATTGGATGGTCAAAGATCCTTGATCATATCCGCAGAGTAAGCTGTTAAACTGTAATGGGCAAGATCATGGTCTTGAGAGTCAAACCCAGGAATACTTGCTTCAAACTCACTAGTTGCAGGCAGCATAAAAAAGGTATCTGGAACCGGCAGTTCAGTTGTGGGGTGACAGTAAACCACCAATGTGGTACAGCTGTGAAAAAACCCTAGTTTTGTTCTTACTATATATAGGGCAGGGTATTTCCACTGATACTATGGAAATTTCAATTTCCTTGTACTTGACGCAAGGAAGAAGTTAGCTGGAGCTCTACAATAGGGTGCAGAATTCTGGTTGTTGTTTTTTAAAGAAAAGTTACATGGAAGTTGGAGTAAATGTAGAAAAATCCTCTAGAAAGATTAAAGGGACAGGAGAAGCAGACGTAGGAAAGAACACTAAAAGAGTGGAATGAGGTTTGAAGGAGGAGAGGTTATGTTCTCTGCAAATACATTGGGTTGTAAGCAGCAGGAGGGGGGAAAAAAAAGAGAGTATTTAAGCTCCTAGAGAACATTAGCCCAAAAGCAGATGGGCTTTACTTGTTGGAATATTGCTGAATTTAATACCCTGATCATGTTCCCTCTTGTATTTTCTTAAGTGATTTCTTAAAAGAGCCAGAATTGTTCAGGTAAGCCAAGTGGAACTTATTAGCATACTGCAAGTTAAGTTGTTATTCGTGGAGTACTAATATGTCAAAAGTTTTTAGCATGAAGAGATTTCTTAAATACATGTAAATTTGTATCTTTGTGATGTTCCTTAGTCTGGTTTCTTCTGAGGCCGCAGGGTTTATGGGCTGTGTTCCCAGTCGGGTGTTTGGGTGCTTCCTGCTTTGTGAAGCTGGTTCTTGTAGAAGTAATCATAATGGTAAATGTCAGTAGTCTCTGCAGCTACAGACTCCAAATGCTGAGTGCTGATGGCTGATTTTAGCCTCTGAAATTCAGGATCCACTGAAACTGGTACAGGCTAGTCTGGATTTTCTCATGCTTTTGATAACCTTCTTGGCATCTTTTGGCAGNGTTTGAGCACATTCCTTTTCTCCTCTCGAGTTTCCCTCTGGTGATGGTGAAGGTGCTGTGGCAAAGGAAGGGAATCCCAGGCCCTGGCTCGGGACGGCTCGAGGATGCAAGCTAATGTGGAGTTTCACAAAGGAGTCTGTTCAACTCCAACACAATGCGTGTGCAAAGGAGGAAAATGGGATCTCTACATCATCTGCTTTCTCAGTGTATGGTGGAGATCGATCTCAGGCCATGCTGTATTCTGTACTGGTCTATTCGGATGCACGTGCATGCATGGAGTTATACAGAGAGAAGTATGTGATGTACTTGTGCCATACACTGTCAATAAGGCAGCTTTTGTTTCAGTACCAACTTGTATCACGTGCTGGGGGTGAGATGTGGGACGAAGGAGCAGAGGAGCTGCCTTGAGTGGAAAGTGCATGTAATATTTTGGCCAGGCCTTCCTCCTTTGAGGTCACGCTGCAGTAGCATCTCTGATGGTGGCAGCGCTGGTTGATCCATCAACTTCAGCTCTTCTAAACATTCCCATTTACATTTTCCCCGCTGCTGGTCTCTCCTTTCGCTTTTGCTCTGTGCCGTGCTTGAGGTATCAGGCACTTCTTGCTGTTCTTAATTCTGATTAAAGGGCTGTGTAATGGTGCTGTGAGCTGATGAATTTGAGGTAAGGCATGCCTAGGTGCCTGTGCACACGAGATGTGTGTGCACCCACGGCACATGTGCACGCTCAGCGCGTTCTAGGCATCTCTAGGAAAAGCAGATTGCAGCTCTCAGGTTGGGTCTTTCTTTTTGGTAGGTGCCTGTTGTAATTCACTTTTAAGCCCACAGAAATTTTTCTCCTTGGAGTGAGTTTCGTTGCTGTAAAGTGGGTGTGGGCTTAGCAGACAAACAACCAGAATTTCCGCAGGATGATCCTGGGGGACCCAAACACTGTGAATGCCAAGTTGGATTCATTAGAGGCTTTGCGGCTGATCCTGCAGCCCCAGGGAAGGCAAAACTCCTGTAAAGTTGAAGGAAGATTTCCTGGAATGAGGCCTTTCAGGGAACTCAGAAATTGATGACTGTGTGTGTAGCAAAAGCGCAGCTTTTAATGTTGAGGTCTTGGCTACTGTGTAACTGCAGGTGTAGCAAAGCAGCCAGCTTACCTTATACTTTTAAATTAGCCTCTTTATATTATGGCTTTGCTGCATAACAGTCACCATAGTCCCGTAAACAAAAGTGGTTTTGTTAGTTGTGTAACTCGGCTATTTATTTGTACTCTTGAAACACACAGAACTATTTTAGGCTGGCTTTGACTCCTTCACTGCCAGGGTAGTTGAAAGGCTAGGGCTTGCAGCGTATGGAGGTGGTGACCTTGGTATTTAATTCAGTCCTAAACACCTGGTGTGTTCATTTAGGGGAGAACCTAAGAGAACTGCCTGTTCCAGCACAGTGAGCCCTGAAGTGCTGTGTTGAGGATTTTATGGATTATGTGCCTACTATGCTTCAAACTGTTTCAGTTTGCTTAAGATACAAGAATCTTTAAAGAAGTGCCTCGTGGCAGCACTTCTTTTTTTGTTTGCCCCTTCATTTCTGCATATTGATCTTCTAATTTTGATTACTAGATCACGACTAGAAATAGTTCTTTTGCAGCAAAGGCAATTTTAAATGTTTCCTTCTTGTAAAAGAGAATCCCCAAACAACTAAAAACGTTTCTCCGAAACAGCAGCATCTCTCTCTCATCACGCACTATTCCTATCTCTTCTTCTGTGTTTTCCCGATGCTTTAGCATAGCTTTTTCTCACCAAGCAAAGGAAAACCTAGCACTGGGAGTGAGATCCTGACACAGTGACCTCCTTCCGAGCATTACCTTCTTTGTCAGCAGCAGCAGAAGCCGAAGCAGCTCTGCTGGCTCTCGGCACTTGGAGCAGTTTGATGTTTTCTGTCTGGCATGGTTTCAGGGCTCACTTTGTTTTGAGCCCAAATGGTGACTGGGATGATGAAAAATGAGCTTGCAAGAACTTGTCCACTGCTTCTAATTTTTTGATAAACAGTTTGCGGCAGCACAACTTTGATCCAGTGTACAGCAGAGCTGTTTGTTACGTGCTGGTCTGCAGCATTCTTCAGGACTGACAAAGGAGAGTAAAGCTTTCTTTTTAATCAATAGAGTAAAAACTGGTAAGTGTCATGCTAAATAGTGAATAATTTAAGAAAATAATGCTCTGTGTGTGTGCATGCACATATGTCTGTGCATTTGTGGTTGGGTTTGTGTATTGGGGGGTTGTGTATTACATCAGGCAGATACGTAAGGGGTAAATTTTTTGTCTTGACTAGAGGGTTGCAGCTTTAACTTGTCTTTGCTAATGCATGTAAATAGCTTTCTTGTCCACTCAATGAGGAGGCTGGCTTGTTATCCTGTACAATGCAGCTGGGCACTGTTCCAGAAGCAGAGGCACTTCGCCTCAAAGACAAAGAAGCCAGCTCAGACGTAGGGAGAAACCTGGAACGTTGCGCCGTGGATTTTTTATTTTTTTTTTCAGAGCGATGACTCATTTCAGTTCACAAAGGATTCTGGGCAGGGTAGTGAGAAGTCAGGTTGGCTGATCCATTCCTATGACTTCACTTTGCAGAGAGCCAGGGAGAAGAGGAGTGACACTGCAGAATCCTGAGGCACTGCAGTGGAGAGGTGCTTTGCGAAGACTGTGAGTGCCTTCGGAACAGGGGGTGGTGTCAGAACATGATTCCAGCCGTTCCGTGGAAATAGGGCAAAAGGAGAGAGATGTTTTCAAAACACCATGTGGGAGTTATATTTGTAGTCCCTTTTAGATTCTCTGCCTCCACCTCCCCTTCATTTCTTAACCATTTATTTCTTGTACTTATGTGAGAATTGTGTGAAATAGCATTCCTTTCAGTGGACCTGAATAGATACTGCATTATTTTGTATTTTCTGGAAGCCCCTGTTTCCTGCTTTAAGAGGTGGGTGTTCAGCATATTACTGCCTAAAAGCTTGCTTTGTTTTTCTTCTTTCAGGTCCTGTGGCACTGACCTATGCTGCAGCCAGCCAGCTTCCACAGTGATATAAAGCCCCAATATGCACATTGTTGTTACATCACAGCTACTCTGGATACTGTACTGGAGCATGGAACCAGACCATAGGGGTTCAGGTAAGTCCCCCTTTTTTAACATATTGTGTGCCAGGAATATAGACACAGATATTTATTAAAAGATGCATTTCAAAACTATTGTTTGAGGAAACACATTCTAAAGCACACAATATATTAAAAAAACACAGTCGCACCCTCCCTCCCAGGATAAGCAACGCCATCAGAACCTCCTCGACTGAATCCTCTGGGAAAGTTCCGTGCTCCAGCAGAAACTTTTTATGATCATAGTTGTAACACGTGCTGGGATATCACTTTGGATCAGGAGGCAGCTGGCCACAGGACATGAACAAAGAAAAGGAAATTTAAATCGCAGGAAATGCACAGGATTAATGCATGTAAGACAAGTTCTCTGGCTGTGGGCAGTTTAGCACCTGTTTCTGAAAGTTAGTGTCACTTGATGAACATGGAGACGGTGCTTTTAGCCGGGTCTGAACGATTAAAAAGGTCAATTTACATGCTGAAGTTAATAACTGGTGAGGGACTAGAACTTTGTTGAGGCAAATGTTTGTCATATGGTTAGTCATTATCGAGGCTGCTGTCTTTTCTTCAGGCTGGTTAGAATTGGAGTGGTCACGTTGCCAGGTCACGGTGTTGAAGTGTTTGTGACCTGTGCCTGCAAGGGAAGGTATGTTTTGGTGTGTGTGATTTTGGAGGTGCAGAACAAGCTTGCTGGTTAGCAAATGTGTGTTACTGCGTTTGTCGAGCCTTTGTTTAAGCTGCTCTTAAATAGCAATAAATGGACGAATCTTTAATGCATTTTTTTCTTATTGTTATCAGTCCTCTGATGTGTGTAGCTGTCTAGTAAACACAACCTGCATCTTTGTTCATAAAATACTCCAGGAAATGTGGTTTAAGAGGAGGATTTAGCTATGGCTGAGAACAGGGCAAGCAACACACCTTCTAATTTTCTTTTATTTCAGATTTTGCTGGTAAAATGTGTTCTTTTCTGTGTTAGTGTGCTAGTGTAGATCCAAGGTATTTCAGTGTAATCTGGATAATATGACAGAAATCTGCATATTCTTCCTGTTCCCTCCTGTTGTTTAATCACATGGAAACGTTGTCTGGCCTGAAACGGCAATTACTTATCATTGTTGTGAGTTCACATAAGAAGGCTTTTGTTTGCTACATCTATGTAAGTATTCTATAATTAGAGTGATTCAGTCACATTGGGGTTTGGGGGGAAAAAGGGGTAACGTGCAACCCAGGCCAGATGTGTAACCTCTTCAGCATCTGTCCCTTCTTTAAGTAAATTTGACAATGTGCTTTTTCTAGAAGAGGCTTTTTTCACTTATGGTATTCTTGAAAAAAGTGATAATATTCTAGGCTAAAGAGCCCTCTTTTTGCCCATTAACAGTAGTTTTGGTTTTTTTAGCTACCTTTTGTTTATAAAGGGCCTTTTTGTAGTTCTTCTCAGAGTGAAATCATAGGTGAGTGTTGACCAGAACAGGCTGTTGGCAAGAAATTTTTTGTAGGGGATTGCTGTTGTGACCACCACGATAATCATGAGATGCCATGAAGTTACAGTACTCTAGTTTGATGTTTTCTGATTAATAACGTAGTTGTGTAAGCAGCAAAAGTAGTGACGTCAGAGTTCCCTTGACGAGTGGGTTTTGTCTGGATTCTCCCCTAGTGGGAGATGGCTGTGTCTGAAGCTCTGTGCAGATGGAGCATGCATAGCAAACACTTGCAGAATCTCTGTCATCTAGTGAGGCTCAACCTCTCTGGCACATGCACGCACACAGACTGTGATTGTGCAGGTCTCATTTCCTGTGGAAACCAGGTTAAAAATGATTTTTTAAGTTTTTCTTGATCCACAGGAAACAAAAGATTAAAAAGGTTTTGAGAGGCTGAATGAAGAAGAGAAACTGGTCTTTGTCTTCCTATTTTTCACAGGATGCAGAGCGTAATCAGACGGTCTCTTCCCCATTGCAGGGAAAAAGTGTGTATAAATTCTAATAAAGTGTAGCTTTGCACTGTAATTTCCTTAATTTTCCTTCACAACGGCTGTACTGAATTGCTTCCATTTATAAGTCAAGAGGTGATTTTTCAAACAGTCTTCATGCAGACTTCATGAGATGGGGAGTCTGACTTCCAGGTCACTCCTTTCCAGCAGCAGAACCACTAATAAAAATTCTGTCATTAGTATGTAGTTGATTGTTTAATTGCTGAAACATGGTGCAGAATATATTTTACCTCATTTTCTCCCAAGACAGTGGTACCCGAACTTTCAGAGAACAGAGGGCACTAGATAAACTGGCACAGGAAAGGGTCTGGCTGACGTGGGTTCAGGATGTGTGAATTTTCATTCCCAGCTCTGTTACAGACCATCTCTTTCTCATCTGTATGTTAAGGATAATCATGGGTTACTCAGTTCTACAGAATGTTTTGAAATCCACTGAAGAAATGTGCTATGTAAGAGCTAAGGATTTATTTTATGTGCTACATAATCTTTTGTTCTAAGTAACAATAATTATTTTTTTCCCACAGGGTAGCGCTATAAATCCCCAAGGCATAAATGAGGACAAATCCTATTCATTGCTTGTTATGTATTTACACACTTAAAAAGTCTAGAAAACTTTTTTTGTTGTTGTTCTTTAGAGAAAAGTTTGGAAAGACATTGCAGAAACACAGCTTAAACTATGTAAACATGCAGTCAGCTGGTGAAAACTGCTTTCAGAACTCCAGTTTTCATTTAATTAGAAACATAAACATATGAAAGTCAAGGATAGTAATTTGATTTCAAAAGAAAGCTGCTTGAGACAAGCATCAGTCAGAGCTAACAGGAGCCATATGCTGGATGTTTTATGTAAGTGATGTGGTCTTCCAAAAAAAAATTAGGAAAAGCGTATTTGGTATTTTTTTCAAACAGATCTTTCCTAAAGAAGTTGGAGTAAACCTTCTGTGCAACAGGCTAAACAGTATTTCTGCATGTAATTGATGTTAATGTATTAAATCATAAATGCAAGATACTTTCTGTTGTTGCGCATCAAAGAGGTTTGTTCACTTAACTATAACCACAAAGTGCTTGTAATTTCCCGGAGCCACAGGATAGTTAAGATAAAGCTTTGCAAATTAGAACCTCCCTGTGCTGAGGGGGTTTAGCTTTCTGTCACTATTTTACAGATGCATGCTGGCTTTTCTAAAACAAGAGCCAGTAATTAGCTCCAGCAGATGGTTATGGACAACAAGTTCTGGAGGTAATTCTGGCACAACAGAGGTGAAACAAGAGTTCCCTTGTTGTAATGAAGAAGGTTGGAAAGCACTCAGTGGAAGAGAATAAGGCTTAACTGGCAATAGTCTTTTACAAAACAGAACGGCTCTCACATAAACCAATATTTGTTGGCCATTTCTATTGCATTTAAAGCCATTTAAATTATGATTTCATGGACGACTGTCGTCTTCTTTATAGTTAATTAAATGGTTGTTAAGCTCCCAAATATTTGCAAGCGGGATGCATGTTACCCTGGCATACTAACTTATAGCATGCTTTGCTAGAGATTGTGTTGACATAAAGGAACTAATAGTGAATGTATGGTTTATATTGGTGAGTTATGTGAAGTATAGTTAGTATTTCTGTGGAAACTCTTGGCTTGTTCCTAGTGGCAGTGGTCAAATGTGCAGACGGAATGTTTTGTGCACACTAACCTAGAAAAGCTATTCCGTGCTGGAGGCCTGCTTTGAAAGGAAAGATTGTGTGAAAGTGCAAGGTTACTAAAATCCAGGTAAACTCTATTATTCCGTAACTTGTACTTAGCCAGTTTTACATTAACAAGTCCCAACTGGGAGTGATGCCAGATGTGGATCTCTGCAGGCTCTTGGTGGTCAGGGGAGTGGGATGGGCTGCTCCGAGGGGTGAGCGGAGTAACTGGTTTGAGTTCTTGTCCGAGCATCCCTCTGGGAGCAGCTGGGAGACTGCAGAGCAAACCTACATAAATAAGCAGCACTTGCTAGGCTTCATGTATAACCCTCCTTGAGTCCCTTTCCAGCTTCAGGGAGCTGATTATGGTTTTAAGGCCCATTCCTTACATCCTAAATACCGTTCTGATTAGCTGTGAGTGGATCATTGTGGGTGCAAGGGGAAGAAAGAAGTCTTCCTCCCGCTCTCCCATCCTGGCGCCTGTGTAGGCGGCAGTGTGAGTGTGTGGCTGGGAGTAGCCACAGGGATACTCTGGCCACGGTGCTTTGGTTTAAGAAATTTCCAGGACTGTGATGATCCAGATAAAACAATTGAGGGAGTTACTGCCCTTCACCTGGATGCTCTTAAAGCTACCCAGGGAGCCCATTTCAGTGCCCAGTGAACCTGATTAAACTTCGGCTGAGGGCAATATATGCCAGTCTGTTTGACATTGCACTGAACTGAACCTAGTGGTGCTCACAAGGACACCCGTGACACAGATAATCTCTGTGTGAAGGACAGTAATTTCTTAAATTGCTTAGCTAAAGCTGTATAATTCTTGTCACAATTCTGATGCTCTTTAGACATGAAACTAATCGTTAAAGAAACTGATCCCTTACACAAAGGGCACAGTGACTGTTGATCAAAGTTGGTGAATTTACGTGTCTGGCTGATTATAAAGATTCATCTATGAACAAGTTTAAGCTGACAGCAGGCATAATTATTATTAAATAGTAATATAATAAATGTGATGTTCTTTATCCATTCTCAAATGATGAGGGGACAAATAGCGTTTGCTCCCAAGTCATGTGAAAGTGTCTCTCTCACATTTCTCTGTAAGCTGCCTATGATCTTCTTGATTGCCATTGTCTGCAAAGCACGTGTGGCAGGAACTTCTCAGGTGTATATGAATAAAAAAATGTCCAGAAAAGCTTGTATTTTAAAGTCATCGTTCAGTGGTTGGATAAGAATGAGGAGGATCTCGGGGTGCCCTGTGTTGAAGCTGGAGGAGTGCTGCTCTGTTGGGATTGCAGCGTTGATCTGGTCAGGCATGATTAAGCAGCAGCAATCGGGAGACAGCATAGCACAAATGCGTGTTTGAAATCATTGTTGTGTCTCGGGTAATGTGTATCACTGTTGTACAACAGATTGTACAGCTGGTGTATTGAAAAATATTGCTCATAAGTCTCACTGAAGCAGTTACGCAGTTTGCTACTCCCACCAATTTCTTTTTTTTTTTTTCCCCCGAAGTACTGTGTATAATGCAAGATTAAACGCATTTTGATAATCAGTTTTAGAAACTGCTGTTCCTGTTTAGTAGATGTAATAGGAATATAGAATTAATAGGGCAAATATGAGATCCTCTAAATTGTGGAGGAAAGTTGGAATTTGAATTAATTTCCAGTAATTTGATTCCTGATTTGGCCACAATGTATTGCTCCGTGACACCAGAAATAGGGTGATTTTCCTGAGATTTTAAAGCCATTTAGGTAAAACTTAATCCCTCACTATTGACTGACCTGTGGCCCAAAATTGTAGTTGATCACCCCTTTTTCTCTCTTTTCCTCTTTTATTATTCCTTTACCACTGGCAAAGGAAATCTTTTAGCCTGCTGCTTCCCTGTATTTGAGATCATTGGGGAACAGCTACCACTTCAAGAGGAGGCACAGAGCAGAATCTAAAAGCATTTCTGCATTTATATAAAGTATGTTAAAATGCACATGTATATGTGTATTTGTACAGTCATTTTAGCATTCTCGAATTGTAATTTCTCCCGTACCTTTCCTTTTGAAGATCTTTCAATGATTTTTTTAAGTATAGGTTAATGCGTTATTTTTATAGACAACATGAGAAAAGTTACAGTAAAGTTAATTTTCAGTCCATCCTGGAACTACTAAAACTTCTGTTCTAAAAAGTACGTAGTCCATACAAAGACACTTGACATGTAGATCCAGGAGAGATTTATTCAGGGCATCAATCTTAAGGCCTCTAAAGAGTATGCTGCTCTTTATCAGCTGAGCAAAAATGTTATTAATTTAGCAACATATTTTCTTTTGCTGATCTTTGTTACTATTAAGAAAAAATATACTATCAAGTGGAAATGGTGGGTGATCCATACTGCTAGTCTTTGAAAGGGGAGTGAAATCTCCCCTTTTATGTCCAGAGAAATAAATGCAACTATTTTGTTCGTGCAGTTACCTGGTAAGATATTAAAGCGTGAGGTTTTGCAACCGTAAGTGCTAATTTGTTAGGCATTTTTCTGGATCTGTCTGCTGCATCCTTTGAGAAGCTCTGTCTGCATAGTGTGTATCTCCCCTTTTCCAAAGTTCGCCATGTCTAAGTTTCAAAATAAGCCGTTGGAGGGTTCTCCATTGTAAGAGCCCCAGCTCAGTACAAAGACTGCAGAGCTGTGCACGTCTTCTCCGACTGTATCTCTACATCCTTGTTCTACGAGCAGATTTTTAAACAAAACGCTTCATTGCACATCTGTTGTCTTTTTACAGGTGATGTATCACCCATCAGCATGTCTCCCATCAGTCAGTCACAGTTTATTCCACTGGGGGAAATCCTTTGCCTGGCCATCTCAGCAATGAACTCTGCCCGAAAACAAGTCACACAAGAAGCACTAATGGAGCACCTAACAACCTGCTTCCCAGGTAACTGGACATGAATAAATCATTGGTCAGATGAGCTCATGTCTGCAAAAGGGCAGTTAAAGAACCTCTGATCCCTACCCAAATGGTTGCTTATCTCTTTGGTTTCCTTGAAAGAGGGAGTTTCAGTGTTTGGTAGTCTGTTTTTCTTCACTATTCTGGATGGGATTATTGATTAATCCTGAGATGTTACCCAAAAGTAAAAGGTGCCTTTAGGGTTCTAGGCTTATAACTTTTTATTTATTCTTAAACATACAGAGAAACGAGTTCTCTTTGACAAGGCTGTTCACGTGAGATGCATTTTTCTGGGTTAGTTCCTGACTTTGGGTAAATATTAAAAATGACTTGAGGTACTAAGCAGCAAACCACATTGCATGTTTCTTTTTTTCAGACTGGTGTCAGAATAAGCTTGTTTGTGATTTTTCGCACAAAATAACTTTATTTATCATCATAGTCAAAAGAACTTAGGACTTCTTTAGTGGTTATGGAGAACGAAGCATGTGTCATAGCCGGAGCAGACTTATTCCACCTTGTGGCTTCCAAGCCAGTTGTAAGCTAGCTCCTAAGAGCTCTGTTGACAGCTTTCAGCCAATTAAAGTGTCGTTGTCCAGTCTCCCTAGAGATAACCTCATGGAGGTCTCTGTGTAGCGCATTCCCTGTTAAAGAGCAGGTTTCCCAGAGACTGCATGTCTTCCTCCACCTAGGACAGGCTCTCAAAACTGGTGTGGCCTGATGCAAGTAATGGAGTCCAGTGACGGTGATTTGCCTGCTTCAGGGGGAGGTTATATTTAAACTGAAAGGAGTTTGTCAGACTGGTTTTCAGAGCCCTCTTGGACACAGTTGAAAATCTTTAAATGTGTTTTTTGTTTGAATTTTTTTCTTTTGGTTTGTTTTTCTTTTGGTTGTTGTTTTTCTTTTTAATGCAACAACTCTCTCCATGACTGAAGGTTTGGGGAGCCACTTGCTGTGTTCGTAAATGCTGGTGTTCAGAAGATATTCTTGTCAGCATTTGATAATATTAATCAAATGGTGAAATGAGAATAGCTTGGATTAAAGATACTGTAACATGAAAAAAAGGAAACCTGTGTTAATGTACTGATGAATATGCTGCTTCCCTACTGACAGTCTGTTTCTGGAGGTGGTGAATCATGCAAAACACATCTTGTAGAGACATCTAAAAGTGTGGTGTAAAAGTGCTGGGCAGAGGTTTACTGCTCAAGAGAGCATAACTTTTTCATTTGTGCTTTGATTGAGGTTTAACCATTCTGTGCCTCATTTGACAGTTCTCTAAACTGATTGAGAAATTATTCTGTTGTACCTCTTCTACAGCTGTAAAAATCAGCTAATTTAAAATGCTTCAGTAAGAAAACTCCTGATGCATCTGCCTCATCCGAGCAGCCTAACCACAGCCATGTTTTGATGTCTTGAATTCTTTTGCTAACCTTTCAGAGCAAGAGTTACTTAAAGCCTTGAAGGTTAAATGGTTTTGGTGTAACTGGTACTAAGTTCTGGGATTTTAAAATACGATTCGGGATCGAGAACTATCTCTGAAATAAACAATTCTGTCTGACATTTAATAATTGCACTTTGGAAAAAATTACTGCAAGTATATTTTGTAAATACTGGCCTTCTGTCCCATTTTGTGGTTTTGTTTATCAGAGTGGGTTTTTTTCAGTATGCTTGGATGATTTTTGAAAATGAAGTTGTAAGGGTTAGAATGCAAAGAAGGCAAAGTTTACAATTATAATTCCAGTTTAATTCATTTTGATGATTTCTTTTTTCCCAAGTCGTGTTTTCTATGTAGATCTGTACTAGAAGAGTTCCATAGATTGCAAGTATTTTTTTGAATGATTCTATGAATATTGCTATATAAACATTATTGCATGGTGGAAATGATAATTTATTGGTGGCATCCCTTGGGTTTCCTGGGAGCACGATTATCAGTTGACTTGATGTACTGTGCTATTCTTGCTAGACAGAACCATACATCAAAAATAATTCAACAGGCTGGATTATTTCCTAGACTCTGCTCAGAAAGAAGCCTGAGGCAAGTTAGCAGTCTCTTGCTGCCTCTTTTTTTTTTTCCACTAGCCATGAACATGTGCATTTCTCAAGTCTGAGATTAAAAAAAGGAGAGCCTTGTTTTTCCTGCCTCACTTCCCAAAACATAAAGAAAATAATTTGGAAAAAAAAAAATAGAAATCCCCGCTTTGTTGTCCATTTTTTCCCCTCTCTAGAGAAATGCCTTTCTCTCCCAGCCATGACACATTTAACATAGTAAACATACACATTCTCTTACTCTATGAGGATTATCCAAAGATTTTATCCTTGCCAATAAATAGAACCTCTTCTTGTGCTGAGTGATATTTTTCCCTTGTCTACCCAAACTCTCTCATAAATCAGCCGCAGCTTTTTTAGCCCTTGTGTTCACTGTGGCTATTTTCAAATATCTGATTTCCTCCCATTTTCTGATAGTTTATTTTTCCTAATTAGGTGCTAACGCTCTGAGAGAGAGGAGAGCATTACCAGTGTCGATGTGTCTGTCATGGTCACATAACCTCTCTGTATCTCACCCTGTAGCAGCACTTGTCTGCCTGTGCTGTTTGTGTTTTAATGAACAGATGTTCACTGCGTTTCATGGAGTGTATAAATTTCCTAAGACCCTAGATGCTATTCTCAAACTGCCTAAGAATAATAAACCTCTTTCCTCAGCGCAGGATCTTACACTTGCAGTCTAGCCCTCTAGTTTGCGGAGACATTGTGCAGGCATAAATCTGGGCCATGGCTTGATCTGAAATAAGGTATGCTAATTATTTATAACATCACATAGCAACCACTCCACATCCTTAACTAGTATTTCATGAGCCAATCAGAGTATTTCTTTTATCCCTTGTTAAGCCTTAGCATCAGCTCAGGAGAAAATCATTTTAGCAGATTTAACACCATTTAAATACTACTTCAGATGTATTTTTCATTAATTTATTTTATTGAAAAAGTTTGTAATGATAATGCACATCTTATTTGTGGGTTTTGTTATTTGTCCTGTTGGGTTTTTTTTAAAAAAGGGCTCCTGCTGCACGTGCTCCCATTATTCTAACTTAGAATTAAATAATGAGGTGTTTGTACAGCCCTACTTTATAATTTATTGACCATGGTTTAAATCCTGTCCATTACACGTAAATCTTTGAAATCCGGTATGAGTTAAGAATGTAACCTCTGTTCCTGTGTTTGGCAGCCAGACTCTCTTATCTGTCTGAACCCGGCTGAAGAAGACATCAAGCGTTAGTCTATGCTGGATTTAGTAATGATTTTTTTTCTTTTTTCTTTTTTTTTTTTTTTTCTCTTCACCAATTTTGTCCATGTACTTATTAGAATCAATTTAAGGTGTTTGGAATTTCAGTGTAGAACATACTTGTGTTTATTGGACTAGGTTGCTTTCCAAGCAAACAGTTTTCTGAAAGCTGGTAAATTCCTCTGACGTTCACCTTCATAACTGTTCACTCTTTAAATATGTGAAATGTATATGTAGCACTTAAAATAAGTGTCATACATGAACCGAGTTCACTCTAGGTCAGTGTTCTTTGTGAGCAGCAAACAAGACATAATCTTCCGTCTGGAAGCTCGGTGGATGGCATAGTAGACTCTCTTGAGATGCAGAAAATGTACATGTCTGATGATTCAGTGTCCAGACAGTTTCTGCTTTTGAATTATTAAACCACTTCATAATCTTAAATAACACCACTGCTGTCATGCAAGATTTTATATGCTGGAGTCTCTTAAACTACTGGCTTTTCCCCCTCTTCTTCTTATTTAATGGAGGAAGGGAGACCTTCGTAAGGAGACTTCTGAATGCAGTGGGGTAGGTTACGTATCCACATGATGTGGCCAGGTTGCTGTAAAGAGACAAGTCTTGAGAAAATCAGGAAATCTGTATTTAAAATAGCAACAGTGGGAGCCAGAGTAGTGTCATTGCTCCTGTCCACCAGGCAGCAAAGCCTGATTTGAGTTTGAGTCTATTTCTGCTTTTGTAAGTACCTGAAAGGGATCTGAACAAACCCCATAGCTAGCATTAGCTGTCAATGCTGAGCTCCAAACATCTGCATCTGCCATCATCACCGCTGGCTTAGGGAACCACAGGGATGTGCTGTATGCTGGGAGTGATAAAAGTGATAGTCTCCGACTCCAGAGAGAAGGCTGACACCATTAACTTTACAGCATCTTTGACTGCCCAGGCACAATTTTTTTTTTCTTGGTGTTTATCTGCACGTTCTGTATTCGCAGGACTTAGTCAATTAATGTAACTACTGTGCGTCCAGTGTTTAGAGACCCATTTACCCAGCACATTGTAGTCATTACTGTTTACTGGGTGAAAAATACATATTATTTTTTACCATGTATTTGCAGTGCATTTTTGCCTAAGTTAGTGTAAAACATCAGAAGGTCCATTTCAGTCTCTTTCCCTAACTTTTCCGTAAACTCCCAGGAGAATGTTTTCCTCTCTTTTATTTTTGTTCTGATGCTTCTGAAACAGTATGTTAAAATACATCTTTAAGTAAAATAAGGATGTGAAGGACGAAGTTCTTGCAGACAAAGGTAGGTACGTGTTGAGGTATTTACTTGTAAGCTCCTGGAAAATGCAATGGATCAGTCAAGTTGGTTGTGTAGAGGCAGGGAGAGGGATTGGCTGCTGCACAGCAACCGCATCTTAGTTGGAGCGGGGTCGGGCCCTGCAGTGCATTTCCAGCCCAGGATGGAGAAGCACATGAGCTTGAGTTCAAGGTCATCCACTTCTTGTGGTGATGCAAGGCATAATGTAAAAGGGGTGGTGTTACACAGGCAGACAGCAGCTCCACCGCAGGAAAGATGATGTTAGGTGATGACTGCTCGTTGTTAAGGGAATTGAAATCACTCTTCGTGTTCCTGTGCTTTACTGAAAGCTCATGGGGAGGGCAGCCTGCTCTCCAATTGCCACTGCCTCACAATCCAGAGGAAGCTCACCATGCTGTTTACTTCAGTCCAGAGAGATTTGGGACTCTGGGCTAGGGAGGGGTAGTCCTTTTTTCCCCCTGGTTCTCTGGATTTTGGCCTTTCCCATCTGTTGCTATTTCTGGCATGGGTGCTCATCCAGAAATTCTGGGGGTCTTTGGTACTCTCTCCAGGATTATCACAGAAATTGTAGACACCCACATGAAAAGGGGAGAAAATGCACATCCCTGATTCTCCGTTTCATTTGTGTGTTCTTTCCAATTTTCAGCCTCGTTTATTCTCTCAAATTATATCCTTTCTCTACGTCTTCTACTCCCTGTGTCTGGATCTGCACCAATCTTTCAGCTCTGTGGACTGTGCATGAAATATATTTACTGCCCCCATGTACTTCTCCCTGGCACCTTCTCTGTTGTAACTGCTTTCACTCATGTGTCCATGTCATTCCTAACACTTTGCTGTTTCCATTGTAAGATTTTTAGTTACAGATATTACTGGATATGAGCAGTATGGTCACGTCTCTAAATTCAAACAACATTCAAAGCCAGACATAAGAATACTTACTATGTTGCCTGCAACCCAATAGCAAGGAAGAGGGTGAGATAAGGAATTAGTACAACTTCTCTATTTCTTGTCGCGAATCTTTTGGTGGGCTATTGGTCATAGTGCCAGAGCCCTTGCTGTCATCCTCATGTTTGCGAACACGAGGAGGTCAGTGAGCTTGCCGGCTCCAGCCTTTGACATGTGGGAGAAGAGTTGGTGACCAGACACTGTGTGCTACTGACAATACTGTGTTTGTGACAGGTATGCCTGGTTTTTTTTCTGTTAAGTATTTTTGTGAAAAGCATATACTTTGTTGAAATCCATGCATAAATTCATGGAGTTTCTGTTCTTGAAGACAGTCAGAGCTTGACTTGATAAGACCCTGACCAACCTGACCGAAGTTTGGCCCGGTTATGAGTAGGGCCCAGAGACCTTGTTGTTGACCAGATAACTTCGTGAAGTCACTTCCAACCTAAGTTACTCTGTGATTCTTTTTTTTTTTTTCTTTCTAAATTAGTTTTGTTGAAAAGAAAGCTAAGACCCAGAATATTAACTTTTTTTAGTTTAAAATAGACCATCCAAGCTTTTGAAAAAAAATGTCTCTAGTTCTAAAACTAGCATTAAGTTAAAATGCATTTTAGGTCAACAAAATGTTGATTGAAGATAGCTTTTTGCACTAAAAATGTTGAAAGATTTTTATTTCTTAGTGAGCATGAAGGTTTTTTTTTTTAAACTGGCTTGCGAACTAAATCTCTTGTTTCCTTAGCTCTAGATGGAACTTATTTCTGTGCTCAGCATGCTCACTTGGTATTTTATCTGATAAAGTATTGAAGACCTGGTTCTGCACCACTGAACCCAGCAGGAATACTGGTAGTGGGAATGACCAGGCTCACAATGCCAGGTCTACCATGTGGCTAATGTGGCACTGATGCAGGGTTGTCATACTTGTCCCCCTCTCAGTAAGTGCTACATGCACTTAGGTAGTATCCCTCACATCTCACACGGAAGGCAGGGTACTCTTCGACGTATGTTTTTCGGAGCTAAATCTGTAACTTCCAGCATAGTGGAAAAGTCTGTGTAAGATGAACTGTATCGTTCAAGACGTGTCTTTTTTGGAGCAGCTGATGTAATTAACATGTTTTAATGGGAGAGGAAGTCAGTTCAATCAAGTTTGTGATAAAGGGCTGGTTTGGGAGAATGCTTTTTTCCTGTGCAGTATTCTTCTGTGGAAGAGCAACTTAGGCATCCAAAGTAAAAAATAACCACTGTTTTATACATGACTGGGCATTATAATAAACAGTTCTGGTGAATTGGGATATAAATATTTAGTTGGAAGAAGAATAAAAGTGAAATGTTTTGCCTGACACCCTTTGATTTCCAGTGATTCCATCTTGTAGTTTAAGGTCACCTGGAAGTAACTAGAAGTTGGTTTTGTTGTTTTTTGGTTTTTTTTTAACACTCCATTAATGGCCTCCTTTCTATTTAATTAATAATTGATATGTCTGAAGTGTAGGAGATAAGTGGAAAAACAAACAGAGAAGAGAATGCCTAACAAAGTGCTTTGGTGAAATTGTTTGTTCAGCATATTCCAAGCTTGCATGTTGGAGAAAACAGCTTTTTCTTGGGGAGGGGGGAGCCAGAGAGTCCTGAATGGTTTTATGCGCTCCCTGATACGTGTTTACTGTCATTTCTAGGAGTTCCAACACCCAGTCCAGAAATCCTTCGGCATACCTTGAATATGCTTGTACGGGAGAGGAAAATATACCCAACTCCGGATGGTTATTTCATTGTAACCCCGCAGACTTACTTTATAACACCATCTCTCATAAGAACTAACAGTAAGTGGTACCATTTGGATGAGAGGATACCTGACAGGTCTCAATGTACCTCTCCACAACAAGGAACTATAACTCCCTCCACCTCGGGATGCGTCAGGGACCGAACACTACCCAAAAACCACTGCGACTCCTGCCATTGTTGCAGAGAAGACATGCACAGCATGCATGCGTCTACCCTACAGAGGAAATCAGCAAAAGACTGTAAAGACTCGTACTGTCCTCCTTCATTATGTCAGGTCCCACCTACTGAGAAAAGTAAAAGTACTGTCAATTTTTCTTATAAAGCAGAGACACTCACAAAGCCTAAGGATGTAGAAAAGCAGTCTAAGAAATTTGGGCTCAAATTATTCCGATTAAGTTTTAAGAAGGACAAGACAAAACAGTTGGCAAATTTCTCTGCCCAGTTTCCTCCAGAGGAGTGGCCACTAAGGGATGAGGACACTCCTACCACTATACCTAGAGAGGTAGAAATGGAGATTATCAGGCGCATTAACCCAGACTTGACTGTGGAAAACGTCATGAGGCACACTGCACTAATGAAGAAACTTGAAGAAGAAAAAGCTCAACGAAGCAAAGCAGGATCTTCAGCTCACCACAGTGGACGAAGTAAAAAGAGCAGGAATCACAGGAAGTCTCATGGGAAATCGAGGTCACACAGCAAGACTCGGGTGTCCAAAGGAGACCCATCAGATGGCTCTCACTTGGATATACCTGCTGAAAGGGAGTACGAGTTCTATGATCCCTTGACTCGATCCCCACGGGAAGGCTGTTTTATAATAGAACACAAGGGAGATAATTTTATAATGCACAGCAACCCTAACATGATTGAATCTCACTTTCCCATGACACCAGAGTGGGATGTGTCTGGTGAGCTGGCCAAAAGAAGAACTGAAATGCCTTTCCCTGAACCTTCTAGGGGAAGCTCCCACTCCAAGGTCCATCGGAGCCATAGCCATACACAGGATAGAAGATCGAGGAATGAGCGGTCCAGTAAGGCTAAAGAAAGGTCTAGATCCATGGATAACTCCAAGGGACCTCTGGGCTCAGCTACTTTAAGCACACCTGAGGACATAGGTGAAGGCTGTAGCCCAGATGACCAAACAGCTAGCCAAACTTACATTGATGATAGTACCTTAAGGCCATCTCAGTCGCTCAGTCATCAAAGGGCTCTGATTTCATCAGTAAGCTACAAAGAGACTTGCATCCCTGAAGTAGCTAGTGGCAGTGTAGAAACCCCCAGTTCTTGTACCCTGATAGAACAAAGCAAGCCAACAGAGAATTTGCCATCGTACAGCGAGCTCAACTCCTGCACAACAAAATCTGCAGTCGATGACTATTTTCAGTGCAACACATCCAGTGAGACTGTGCTCACTGCTCCATCACCACTGGGAAAGAATAAAGAGGATCATGACACGCTGACAGGGACAGATGGGCTCAAAAAAATGACTCCCGTAGAAAGGCAGTCTCAACACATTGCTAGGGAGCCTGGAGTGCACAAAGAAGAGTCCCCAAAGGGCCCAAGCAGTGGTTCAGCGGTTGCTGGCCAAGCTCCAGAGGTGATCGCAAACGGGCGGCTGGTTCAACACCATAGTGCTGAATCAAGCAGCCTTGATAAAAGGAAAGAAATATTTAGCAAGGATACACTCTTTAAACCTCTGCACAACACTCTTTCTGTGAATAGTTATCATAAGTCTAGCACACCCCTGCTAAAGCCCCATCAGAAGACCCCCTCTGACACGTTGCCAGTCAGATGTGAGAAACTTGAACAAGCGATAGTAACCTCAGTCACACAAGTCATGCCCGTTTCACAGAGACAGCAAGAGACAACGGGGAACCAGGAGGCCTCCTTCGACTACTACAACGTATCTGATGACGACGACTCAGAGGAAGGAACCAACAAAAATGCCGAGGAAGAAAAAAACAGGGATGATGTCGGCACGATGCAGTGGCTCCTAGAGAGAGAAAAGGAGAGGGATCTGCAGCGAAAGTTTGAGAAGAATCTTACTCTTCTCACCCCGAAGGAAACAGAAAATAGCAACAACCAGAGAGCCACCCACTCAGCCCGCCTGGACAGCATGGACAGCAGCAGCATTACTGTGGACAGCGGGTTCAACTCTCCACGGTAGGACTGTCACATTCATTGCAGCTTTACAGACTAGAAAGTTCCGTTTTTAATTATGTGTGTGTGTGATATCAGTGACAGAACGTAGGGCCGTATTAAACAATTTCAGACAGTGTTTTCTACAGCTCTGGAATCTGCTGGTCAGATGTGTGGGTTTCCCACCATACTGTAAGCAACCAATGACCATTTGCGGCTTTGACTCTGTATTAGTTTGTTTTCTGTTTGCTGAAAACCTCCTTGTATCCTTTTTCTGTATCAAACTTGTGTTTGCATTTAGAATAGAAGAGATGAGCTCCTGCACATTCCCCCCCCCTTCCCTTTCCCTCTTAAGATACCATCAACAAGACTAATTGAAAGACTAGACATGGCTAGGTGGCATAATCTTTGGCTCAGACCAGAAAACCAAAAACCGAACATGATGATTGTTGTGGGTTTGGGCTTTTTTGTTTGTTTTCTTCAAAAATTTTGGAAGTGTATCTATCACCGTTCCAAACTGGTGAGGCTGGAACAGCCGCTCCCCCCCACACGGCTGAAAGTGCCCAGGATATTTGGACTTCAGAGGTGACCCAGCGCTCCATCAGCAGAGAGGTGCCTTGTCTAAGATACTTGGGAAAATCGTCCAGATGTTTGCGTGTGGTGGTGTTGATCAGTTATTTCCATTCCAGGGATCTCAGAGACATTATGGAATTCTCAGTGCGTCACCAGTGTGTAGGTGCTGGTTAGTCATTTCCGTTATAGGGATCTCAGAGACATGCTGGAAGTCTCATCATGTGTCTCAGTCTCATGGAGTCTTAGAGGTGCAGGGAGGAGAGAGTTGCTGGTGTGTTCTCTGCCCTGAATATTTCACAAGCTCATTTTCAGGTTAAGAATGCTTCACTCGAGCCTTCTTTCTTCTCTCTCCAGCCTCTGACATTCCTAGGTCCCTGCTGGAATGGAGCATGCCTGGTTTTGTTTGCCCTGGATAGCAACCCATCAGAGTTCAGAACAATGACTCTTAAGAACACAGACATAATTTACAATGGTAGTTCTCTTACGGCCTCTTACTTAAGCTTAAATTATTTATTGCCTGTGTTTAAAAATAAAGCCTCCGAGTCTGGATTTGTATTAGGTAAAAGAAAATGTTTTGGGGGGCTTTTTTGTTGCCTTTTTTTTTTCCTCTGTAAAAGGTGTTCTTATTCCTCAGAATTTTTTAATTTCTTCTTTAATCTATAGTAAAGGCTCTCAGAAAGGTATGGGAAAGATTTCCTGCTTCTGCACAGGACTGAATTTCCTTTTCAGTTGAAGTCATGTCACTCTGGAATAAATTCCTTTGGATTTGATGGCTACTCCCACTTGATGTTAATGACAAGGCAGCAATTATTGGGCCTGCTGCAGCATGCAGTGATCATCAAACTAGAACAGGCTTTTAACGTGTATAATTTTTCTGAGTAAAAAATGTGAAAAAAAAATTTGAGCAAATTGTACCACTTACACCGAGTCCAGTTTAAAAACGAAACTTAAGAAGGTTTTGAATTTGTTCCTCTTAATTGATTGTGCTGCGGATGCTTGGCATCTTTCTCACATACAACTGTTGTTTGAGGCTGTTTGCACTGTTCTTTTTTAAATGTGATCTCTTCATTTAGTTGAAGTGCTATGCTTGCTGTCAGTTTTTTTTGGGGGGGAGTATTTGGTGGTGTTTGCTTCTTGCCCAGCCTGTCTCACTCCACAGAGTGCATTTCACCTCCAGGATAGGATGTCGACTGGATAAAAAAAATCAGTTTTTAGACTACTGTTTTGCTAGCTGTTTGCTAGCTGAATGTCAAGCTTGCGTTTCTGGTTAGTGCAAAGGCAGACATTTCCTTTCCTAATTATTTACACAAAAGCTGAAATTTCTATTTATGTTAATCTTAAACTTAGCTAGCAGAGAACAGAACATGGCGAGCACACTGGATTTAGTGCTGCTATACCACTTTGTTTAGATCAAAAGGGAAACAGATAAGCAGCTTTTAAAAATGGTTGTGCTCCCATGCATCCCTTTTTTTTTTTATTTTACTGTTTACTCATTAACAAATGTCTTTTTTTGGCAAGGCCACATAAAATAAGCTTTTTTTTTTTTTTAAAAGCAACATTCTGTAGAGTTTTCTTTTGTATTTGTTTTGTAAGACCAGCATAGTCTGGATATTTTAACGGCTTTTTTGATGAGCTTTGCATGGAGATGATTAAATTGGAGGATTTTGCTGAGTTTTGGTCACTCCTTGGTATAAGTCTATAAAAATCAATCGAGCTGGGGCTGAATTCAGCCCTTTGGCTGAATTACCATGCTTTTATTACTTTCCTACCTTATAACAAAAAATGTACTTCACAGCCCTTTTCCAGGAAATACAGAAAGGCTATCCAGCATCCATCTGGTGAGATTCAGCTAGATCTGACAGTGTCCATTTGCAGATGCCTAGGGAAGGTTTTAGGAACAGGACGTGATATTCCTCAGATAGACTTCTACCCTCCACTGATGTTGTAACTCTCGACTTCTTGACGTGTGGTGGTATCTTTTCATTTAAACTGAAGTGTGCAGTGTTGCTTGGGGAATGAAAATTACCAATTCTACACTGTGAAAGAAGTAGTTTATTTTTGAAGTGTGACAAATTGCAAAAAAAGGGGCATTTAAAAAAAAATCCAGGATGTAGTTAAAGAGATTTGCAATGGTCATTTGACTTCAAAAGTATTTTGTGTGTGAAAATCGTGAACACGTCACCATTGGGAAAACAGCCTCACAGTATTTTGTTCATTGCTTTTATGCCAGTTGTATATAGCAAATGTTAGCTGTCAATATTAATTTTTATTCCTTCATTTTTAGAGCTTATATAATACTGCTGCTCTTTTGTCGCCTAAAGAAAGAACTAATTTTGGCATTACTCTGCGTGCAAAAGTCACACTGCAGTCTTTGTGTATACATGTTGTAATGGTCAGTTTGTAATACCAGAATTGAAAATGTTTGAAGACCTGGAATTCCCATAAAGAATGATACAATGCCAAATGATTTCTGAAAAGCAAAGGTTGCATCTATTTTCATTAAAAAGCAGAGGGAGAGGAATCAAAACACGAGCAACAGGCGTGCGCCATAGGTCATTGCAGCTCACAGAGATGCCTTGCCATCGTAGCTGTTTGGGACTACTGACAATAAGGTGATAATTGGTAGAAGATGATCAATACCATTTTGATAAAGATCTACAGGAGTTTTCCTATAAGCTTATAAATACTGAAAGGGTGAGTGTCAGGAGGATGGGGCCAGGCTCTTTTCAGTGGTGCCCAGAGACAGGACAAGAGGTAACGGGCACAAACTTGAGCATAGGAAGTTCCACCTAAACATGAGGAGGAACTTCTTTCCTGTGAGGGTGGCAGAGCCCTGGCACAGGCTGCCCAGAGAGGTGGGGGAGTCTCCATCTCTGGGGACATTCCAAACCCTCCTCGATGCGTTTCTGTGCCACCTGCTCTGGGTGACCCTGCTCTGGCAGGGGGTTGGACTAGATGATCTCCAGAGGTTCCTTCTAACCCCTACCGTTCTGTGATCATTTATTTTCCAGATTCAGTCAGTTTAAGATCATTTAAATCTGCCCTACAACTAAGCAAGGTGTTTTTTCCTTCCCCTATGCCATGCACTGACACATTTCTCCCATGCTACATCCAAAGCTGTTCATCCTTATTCTTTCCTTGAAGCTAGCGCTAGCAGTAATCTTTTTTTGTTGTTGTTGTTTTTCTTTTCTTTTTTTTTTTTTTTTTTTTTTTTCCTTAGGACTAGTATTTAACAGAGGGCGGTCCCTGATCTGGCTGGCTGCAAGGCTCAGCATTAAGGAAGCAGCAGGAACATGTGGCAGGGTCAGGTCCACAGAAGGCAGGCAAGAGCTGCCTCTTTCGGTAGCAGGTAAATTTAGGTTGACTTCAAACTGGCTATGAAACTCTGACATTAGTACCTTTGTTTCTAGTCCTTATTTAACAAACCCATTCCGTCCTCTAAATTCCTCCGTAAACATCTCCATAGCAAATGGTGATGTCATTTTCCCAAGAAGTAGGGATACAGGTGAAGGATACATACCAGGGACTGTGTGGCTATTTGAAAACAAAATCTCTTCACAGGAACGCGTTATTTGGAGATCAAAAATTATTAAGAGTGAAAAAAGAACAAAAGGAGTAGTAGTGGCAAAACGAGCCCTGCCATATCTTGGCTGAGTTTTTTAAAAGCTGTAGGCTAAAATACAGGCTCCTGTGTGTTCATTAGTAGGTGTATCGTTGGAAGGCTTAGTCTTTAGAAGTGCCAAGTGTCCTGTCACTCCCGTGGATAAATAGCATGTTAGAACTAAAGGATCGTTGTCCATTTCTAGAATGAAGTAGCAGCACTAGTAGTTGTTTAGGACATGATCACAGACCAGGCAGTGAAGATTTCTCGGCATCTTGTAAGTTACACTTGTCTCAGCTGCAAAGCAAAATTGAAGTGTTTTGTTTAGAAATGTGTGGGTTTAATGTAAAGTAGCACTTCTAGTTAATATTTTGTGTACAAAGACATAGGTAGAAGAGGATACAACAGAGGAGGCTGTGTTACATGATTACTCTCCTCGCTCTGCCTTGTCACAGAGCTTATTTGATGAAGTTACTTTGTGCAAAAATGCACCAGTCAGGAAAGAAAATCAATACGCTCCACATGCAAGATGGAAGCTATTTCCTTGGGCGAAAAATCCAGATCCTTGATACTGGTTCAGCTTACCGTTTGTGTGACAGCTTCAGCTCTGCTTAGTGCTGTACCTGTGCTACAGTATGATGACTGCTGAGTACCTCTGGAGCCCGATCTGGAGGAACGCCTGTGTACGGTCAAAATGAGGTGGTTCATTGGTGTGACGTTACCTACAAACACAGGAAGCCTATTATAAAACACTCTAGTCTCCTTTCCTGTCTGGTCGATAGATATATAGGCGTGTCATATATGAGTGTGTATATATATTTCTTTTCCATTCTAGTACTCGTGAGAGCCTGGCATCCAACACTTCGAGTATTGTTGAAAGCAACAGACGTCAGAACCCGGCTCTGAGCCCTGCGCACGGTGGCGCAGGCCCAACCTTCAACTTCCGAGCCACCGCAGACCCGCCGACAAGTGAAGCTGAGAAACTGCAGAAACCTGCTAACTGCCTGCAAGCTTCTGTCACTAGTGTCTGATCGTCATCCCTCCTCAGATCTTCTGTCTCATCCTATACAGCAAAGTTTACGACACTGGGACTGATGTTTACATCTTTGGGGAAAAAAAAAAAAAAGAAGCATCTCAACCACAGTTTTAGTGTTTACTTAAACTGTGCTGCTATGTAGACTAGGGGCAACAAAGAAATCTTTATTTCAAGGTATTGCTTTTCACATTTGCGGCTCTGTAGCAACAGAATAGCAGTAGGGATAATATGTACACTTTTTGCTTCACTTAATTGTAACTGAGCACATATATGAAAGTCTAGACACTGTAAGTGTAATCTGCATTTTCAATGTCCATGCAGTTGCCAACTTCATTTTAAAAAATGCCACAGATGTGTGATGCCCCTGGTCAGAGGCTAAACTCTGCTGCAGAGTTGATCGTGTTTTACTTCAAAAACTGAGCCACTGCTGAAAGTAACCAGCCAGGATCACCATGAGGAAAAACAATGCCAAACATGACAAGCGATGACCTCAGCTCTGTCTGTGAATTATTGATACTAATCAGTCATTTTCACTGTGCGTTTTTGTGACACAATTTTGCAAATACCCGTTTAAGCGAGTAAAAAGAGGTTTGGGTTTTGTTTCGGTTTGGTTTGTTTTTTAAGAGGAGGGTGGGAAGGGAGATGGCTTCTCCTTTTGTGTTTCAAAAGTATGAGAGATGTTTACGTACTGCGACTTGCTACTTGACCTTCCATAGCCACAAATGAGGAGGTGGGCCTTTGCGTCGAGGGGGGGAGTGGGGAGGGAAGGGAAAGTTATAACTGTCGTGGAGCCACAATGTGGAGTGACACAAAATATGTCAAATGTCTTCAGTATAAATCAAGTATTTAAAAAAAGATAATCTAATTCTTGTGTCGCTTCTGGTATTGCAACTTGCCATTAATATAGGAATCAGGATAACTAATTTCTTGGCACAAAAATAGTCTTTATGATATAAATGATAAGTATGGCCTGAAGAATTGATTTCTTTCTAGTGGAAGGACATAAATCTATTTTATGTAGCTTATTAAATAGAGTGCCTAAATTAGGCTATTAAAAATAGCATACATTGTAGTGATTATCAGAGAACAAAATTTAGAGAATTATAAACTTCTGGCCTTTTTATTCAGTGGATGTTATTTGCAATCTAGCATTTTATGGACACATCTAGTTTCTAGAAATTAAATGTGTCCACAGGGTTGGCAGTAGAAATCTGAGTTCTGTAGGTATGGTACATCCTAATTGCTCTCCCCTAAACTGTTGCTCCAAAGTAATTGGTGCTGTGCTAATTACTGCAGAGTATCTTCTAAGGATAGCTAAACTCCAAGAGTAATTTTTAGGTATAGGGTCACATTCTGCTCTGTTACTCATGCAACCTGGTAGCGCAACAAACTGACTTGAAATTTAACTCTATTTTTATCAGAACAGATGAATTGGTGGAAGAATAACAAAGATACGAAGATGTTCAACAGCCCAAACTGTTGCATAGAAAAGGGACGTTTACATTGTCTAGCTCTTGTAGTACACAGGTATCAAAACTGTACATAGTAAAAAGCAGTATTTTCATCAGGTTCTGGTGACGTATTACTCTGTACACAAAGTCATTTGAGCTTCACTCCAGTTCTCCGTTGTCATCAGAAGTCTTTACTGAAGATTCAGCCTTATGTTACACAGTTGGATATAGTCCATTTGCTTACAAAACGGCTTTCTAGCTCTGGATGCAATCAGTTTCCAGTTCTGTCAAGAACACCCAGTCAATGCACAGGTCTGTTTTCTTTGGTTTTGGTGTATAATTTCAATTTCATAGGAGCAATAAGACCTTTCAGTGCACATAAAGGAAATTATTGTGCTTTTGGTTGGTTATCAAAGTCACTTGGCCTTTAGCCTTCTGCCTTATCATACCTTCCAAGATGTGCTCTAATTACCATATAATGCTTTGCATGACGCATCTTATTATTCAGTATGTAACTCCAGCCGTACTTATTCCATGCGAACTGTAGAGTCAGAGTTTTTGTGGGGAATTGTCATATACTATGCAGTGGCTGACTGTGATTTTGGTTTTGAGATGAGCTCTGACATCAGTAGTATGTATCAATTTAGTAAATAAAAATGTCGAAACGATAAAAAAATTTACAGTGATGATCTAAAAGTACTAGTGGCAGTTATTAAAATGTGAACGGCAAAAACAAATTTCACCTTTGGGGGAAATATTTGTTGGTCATAAACTAATCAGAATTTATGCAGGCAGCTGGTTGTACAGAAGACGTAGTTCCAACAAAATACAATCATGTGTACCTATAAACTGTATAGTATGTTATTTCCTAAAGTTCCCAGAGACCAGCAGACAACAAAAATGTCATATTAATGTTGACATGGCACTGTACCAATATTAATGTGACTCTTGGAATATGGAATGTAAACAGAAGTTTCAAATAGAAACGTTCTAATCTTGATTTTTTTTTTTCTTTTCCTTTTAAAATCAACAATGGAATATAAGGAAATTCCATCTTGAGGTTCTGGTAACGAAACCACGAGAGTGGAGCTTGAGTGCTTTATGTCACCCTAATCCTTTGATGAAATCATAGCCTTGTATTACATGGTTGCTTATCTATCATTCTTCTTCTAATGTATCAATTTAAAGGTTTACAGAGTTAGATTAGGTTGAATCTGTGTTGTGTTCAACTGTAAAGGGTCAACACAAATCTGTCGGCATTTTGCACACTTAATATGTATTATTATAATACAACATGTTACTTTTATGGTAATTTTTTTTACACATATAACTACCTCCATGAATTTGATGAAATGCAGCAACATGAAAAGTGTATTGTACAAAGCAAGGTTTAAAACTTTGAAGCATTAGGTCATGGCGTTCTCTTGTGTGTCAATGCTTGCGTATGAAGTCATCGTGTTTCCATTGCCACAATTTCCTTCTACAATATTAAAAATCTGGCTTTCAGATGAGTCGCTTAAAGACTTCGACAAGGCTGCGTAATTGGGGTGAAAGTGGAATGGACGTTGAAACCTTCCCTCCTCTCCCCAGTTACTGCTGAAATTTCTGCCTGGTAGAACTTGAAAATGTATTTGTGATTTAGCAAATGAGGAACATCTACAGTCTGTGAAATACGGTTGACGGTTTGGGGTTTAAGAGAAGACGCTCTGGGTATTTTCTTGGCAGCCTTCAAATACTTTGGGCCCTGTTCTGCCTCCCTCTTTGTCAACATATCGGGCCGTAGTTTCTCTGAACTGGCAAAGGTGTTAGAACAGCTCTTCCTTTAGCGATGCGCACTCTGTTCCCTACATTGTGTGCCTCTGAAACGCTTGCTCCTGTAGAAATTACCAGCGGCCTTTAATTGACTTTGCTGGGAGCAGGATTAGGGACCCTACTCGAGGTATGTGCCTATTGTTCAAGGAACGTGGGCAAGTTTCCAAGAAAAATGAAGCTGGCTTTTGAAAAGTAGCCAGCTGCAACAAGCCACCTTTCAAGAGGGAAGAAAGAAAGATTTTTTTTTTTTTTTCCGAAAACCAAAGGAAGAAAGTGGCAGTTGAACCTAAGCAGATCACGTTTATATAAAAATCCCGGTTTATGAACACCTCTTTCAGCAAACCTAGTACCATTATCCTGATGCAAATTAATACACAATCATCGGCTGAGCTAATTTTGCCGTTTTAAGTATTTCGGTTAAAAATTACAAGAAATCATTAGCCATTTGACTCCTTGCACCACTGTAAAATGTCCATTATATGCAAAATAATGTTCACTCGACTTTTAAAAGTAAAATGTATTGGACAACAAATATTTTAATGAAAACCATGGCCTAAATGCTTGCCAGCGGTAGTCGTTTTTAGAAAAGAGACCAGTATTTAGAGGCTATCATAAATGCGGTTAATACTTTGCACTTAAATCATGCCTTTTCGCCCCAGGGCCTTGAAGCTCTTGGTACCAGCGAAGCCTGGGGAGCCGGTGGGGCGGGCAGAGCTCGCGGACCCTCCTCAATGTCCAGGCACATTGGAAAAAACAAACGCTAAGAGTCTGCCAACTGATTTATTAACCAGTTGCTTTCTTAAAGTTACCGGAATAAGTTTAATAATTAACTACGGTGTTTCACGTTCATACTCTGAAGTTATTCTTCTGATGCATTCAGCTTGTTTAAGAAAGAATGAAACTCCTTTGCGGTCCTGCAGAGACTCTTGGATTCGCAGTGCCAAAACCAATCAGTTTTCGGTCATACGAGTACTGCCGGCGGTGGTTTTTAGGAACAGTTATTTTGATTAAAAATTTGTTTTTCCGATACATTTTGCAGAGCTTTGCCCAACCCGGTTGTTCAAATTGTTGTGCTGAGAAAGCAAATATCACTCCTAATCCGGTGTCACACCCACAGTTTACAATTCTCTTTGCTCTTCTGAAGAAAGCTGTACAGTATTAGAGAGAAATGTTCTATTTTTTACGAAATTTTTTAAAAAAAAAAAAAGGTATATATCTAAATGTTTCCCCCCCGCCCCGCCACCTCCTCAGCAAAAGTAAAGTGCATCGTTCCTGCGTGAGAAGCATGCAGCGGACCCATTGAAAGCCAAGCTGGTGCTAGAAGATAAACGGGACTATCGGGCTTCTTCCATAGCGGCGCTCCAAACGCTGGGCTCAGTGACACAGGTGCAAATTTGGCGTCACCCCCCTCCCATCCCCGGTCTCCCGCCGCTCCGGCGGAGACGGGACCGGGGTCGTTAACTCCGTTGAAGCTCAGTTCTGAGCTGAGGGTTTCTGTGTTCCTCCCAACCCCAGGCACTAGAGAAGGAGCAGAAGGTGGGAGGCACGCAGCCGGGGTTGGACATCCCCGGTGACACCCACGGCCACTCAGCCGGGTGACAGCCGCGGCCACCCGCCCCTGGGCGATGTGCCCTGCTGCCCTCGTGCCCTATAGCCGTTAGAGCCACCCAAAGGATACCCACCCCGAAGTATGAAAGGGCCCTTGGAGAAATTGGCACAGATGTTACTTTTATATGTGGAGGAGACTTAAGTTTAAAGGGATCATAATTCTGCAGGTAATTTTCTGTGAGTGACTGAATGTGGCTGTTGCATTAGGTTTAAATGAGTTAATAAATGCAAGTGGGACTTACTGTATGTTAGAAGGGAGTTTTGCAGCCAAGACTGCCTTGTATAAATGTGTTTGCACTGAAAAAAAAAAAAAAAAAATTAATTAAAAAATTACTTGGTCTCTGGTTGCTGTAAAGGTCATCCAAGATGGATGTTCTGTTTATATTGTATAGTATTTCATATGAAATAATTACAGTTCATGAAATGTCTTCCCTAACGTTACTGATTTATAACAGCACATTTGTAACATGGTTTTTATTGTGTCAGTGTACCATATTGTAAATGATGATTACTTGTCATGCTTAGTATAATAATTTAAAGGAAAAAAAAAAAAAGGACAGGGATTTTTGTAAGTCTATATTTGAAAGTCCCTCCATATGGTAATATTGTGTTCATGTTGTTTATGTAGTGTTGTGTGAAATATCCATTTTGGATTGTGTTACTTTTTAAGATATTAAATAACATTTGGTTATATGTTTTAAGTGGATTCTTTGCTCCCTTCGGTGGTTTTTAGAGAAAATACTTACATTTCCATTTAACGTGCCGTTTCCCTCCTTTACTTCGGAAACCTCGCACAAGATCTCAAACAACCGGGGCTCATTACAGCTTCCTGAGCCCGGGTTTGCTTCAGAAAAGCTCGGTGAGACGTTCTAGTAAGAGCACAAAGGAGAAAATTCACTGATTTTTGACCCATCCCAGTTTGGGTCGAACGTGGAGGCGGTGGGTGCAGAGGGAGCGTGATCCCCACCGGATGCCGGAGCGCCCAGCTGAGATGCCCCGAGGTCCAGGGATTGAGAAGTCCCTTGGGGCATCCTGATGCCAGGAGCTCCAGGTCTCAGGTCCCTCTTTTCTTCTCCATCCTCCTGAGCCACGGGAGGACCTGGGGCAGACACCCAAGAGGAAGGGCTCTAGCAAGGAGGTTTTTTCACTTTCTTCAAAAAATTATTCAGTCTTTTTCACACTGTGGTTGGGAAGGCCCAAGTGGACGATGTAACATGCAGATGCCATTTTTCCTGCCCTCTACCACCACCTGGAAGAAGGTTTTGAGGAGGTTTAGGCTCCAGGAGCTTTGCTGGAGCTTTGCCTTGAGAACTGCTGTTTGCTGAGGTTGTCCATGAGTATTTACAGGATTTACACAATGGAAAACAAACCAGCATCTATTGGAAGCCGGTGTTAGCACCTTGGCTTGTCACCTGCTAGTGGCCTATATTATTGGTGGTCTTTGCTGGTTCCCCTTCATCTATCTTCTCCCTTTGTAATCTGTCTCCTTGAAAATTGTGAATTTTGAATTATAGGGGGACAAAGCACCGAAGTTTGGTTCCGTCTTTACGCTGGCGTGACCCAGTGCCTCGCAGAGGCAGAGCCAGTTTTGGGTGGAGGTCAGAATCAGACCTTCAAAGCCTTGTTGTTCTTGCTGGGGAAGTTTGCAAGCACTGTTTCCCCCTCACAGAGAGCTGCATTTTTGTTTCTGTCCTGATGGTGAGCTCATATTTAAAACAATAGATAAGGCTGGTCGTTATCTAGAAAGAAATTGCTCTTGTCCAAACCCATCATGCCTCGCACTTTAAAACTTTCTTAGAAAATTGGCTTGAATTCTCTTCTTACTTTCCCTGCTGACAGGTATATGCTGAAGATCTTAAAAAAGTTACGTCTTTTTGGTGAAACGTGGCCTGTAACATAGTTAAAATGTCCAGGGCCACTGCTTGGCTGAAGAACTGTTCTCTTGCTGTTGGATCTTGCCTTTCTGCACAATCTCTCCGAGTCAAAACAGCAGATTTCCATTTCTCTGTATCTACAGATACCTTCCATTTATAGAATTTTTGAAAGGTATCCTTCTCTCCAGACCTTCCCTTTTTCCATCAGCCTCTCAGCTGTTTCTTTTGGCTCTGGTTTTTCCTCCCAACTTATCTTCTTTAATGTCCTCCTTTGATTTTATCTTTATTCTATTGATCAGATTCCCCTCCTCTTCTGCTCCTTTTTGACATTTATTCTCCTTCAGGTTGGATTTTTTCCATGCATTACTTGATGATGTCCTCTGCCTCTTTGCTCACCCTCCCCTCTCAAAATGCCATCCTAAACCTATAGTGTCTTTTCCCCACTTTCCCATTACTTTCCCTTTTTTGTGCTCCCCGCTCATCAGAAAGCCCTCAGAGAAGAAAAGAGGTGATCAGCTGCTTCAGGATAGGTGTTCTGGCACCATCCCTTAATGCCAGGCTGTTGCAGGTTTGTGATTTTAAAAAAGTTTAGGAGTGTAAATATGCCCCCACATTTATCTCTCCTCTCCTCTCNTTCTTCTTCTTCTTCTCCTCTTCTTCTTGCCTCACCTCCTCTTGACCATGTACTTTTCTGCCAGCATCTTTGTGCTTTGAGGGCTCATAGAGGAGACCCCAAACCTCAAAGAACGCTACAACGACATGTCACATTTCTCTTCCTCAGGGCACCAAGCAAGGCCCTGGGAAAAGCAGTTATAAAAATATCCAGCTTTGTGCTCAGAACGGCTACAAGGAAAATATCCCCATTGAATTTGCCTTTCCTAAACAGCATGGAGGGAGCCCGCTGCTCCAGCACTCCTGTTCACCGCGGCTGGTGCGTGACAGGAGAAGGGTCTTGCAGCACAGTCAAAGATGCCCCTCTACTCCGCCCTGGTGAGACCCCCACCTGGAGTGCTGCGTCCGGCTCTGGAGTCCTCAGCACAAGAAGGACATGGACCTGTTGGAGCAGGTCCAGAGGAGGCCACGAAGATGATCCAAGAGCTGGAGCCCCTCTGCTGTGAGGACAGGCTGAGAGAGCTGGGGGAGTTCAGCCTGGAGAAGTCTCCAGGGACACCTTATAGCGGCCTTCCAGTCCCTAAAGGGGGCTTACTGGAAGGATGGGGAGGGACTCTTGATTGTGGAGGGGAGTGATAGGACGAGGGGGAACGGTTTTAAACTGAAAGAGGGGAGATTGGATATTAGGAAGAAATGTGGTGAGGTGAGGAAGGTGAGGCCCTGGCCCAGGTTGCCCAGAGAAGCTGTGGCTGCCCCATCCCTGGAGGGGTTCAAGGCCAGGCTGGATGGGGCTTGGAGCAACCTGGTCTGGTGGGAGGTGTCCCTGCCCAGGGCAGGGGGGTGGAACTAGGTTGTCTTTAAGGTCCTGTCCAACCCAAACCATTCTGTGAAGCTATGATTCGATGATTCTAAGCTGGGACTTCAATGACCACCAGTGGTTTTGTCCTGAGACGGCTGAGCTTGCACGTGGAAGCAACTGCCTTCTACACCTTTGGGTCCCCAGGTTGAATAAAGTATTTTTTGGCCAGCTGTCACAGTGGTGGTGGATGAGGACTGGGACTGGAATTTCCAATCCCAAGTACAATTTTTTCCATCTTGTTTTCTTATCTCTTATCCTAATAAGCACAGAAATCTAACCCTGTGCTGCCAGCTCTTTGCAAGTAAGCAAAGAGATAAGTAAGCAGATCGATAAGTGTCTGTGCCTACACTAGAATAGTCATGTACCCTGTTTCCTTCCTGTCTTCTCTGGGAAACCTGGAGCCTTTCGTTCTGAGTTCTTTGCATCTCTCGTCCCTCTGCTCGTCGCTGGTTAAAACGGGGCTGGTTGTCTGGTCCGTGCCAAGGAGGGTCAGTCTGGCAGGGAGCTGTGGAAGCAGCGCGGGGACCCCTCTTTCACTGGGTCTGCCCGCGCCCATGGGTGCCCTTCCTGCCCTCCGGTGGGGGGCTTGTAAGCCAGCACTGGAAGCTGTATAGATAACGTCTTTTAAATGAATTACACTTAATTTGTATGCTGCTGCCTATCAGGGGTAGTCACGAAGTCTAACTTTAGCCTACGGAGCTCCTTGGGTACCTCTGTGGTTACGAAAGCAAGCAAACCTTCCGGGGGGGGGGAACAATTGAGAGCAGATGGAAGCTGGGGCCATTGGTCTCCCTAGACTAAGCTCAGCT
This sequence comes from Rynchops niger, assembly GCA_013400035.1. NCBI lineage: Eukaryota > Metazoa > Chordata > Aves > Charadriiformes > Laridae > Rynchops > Rynchops niger. The sequence goes on along the minus strand of VXBH01006252.1, from coordinate 247,564 downwards.
TTGGGGACATCCCCCTCCTGCCTGCCTGCCTGCTGTGTCACTGCACCCACCACAAGGTGCACCGGCGGGACCTCCTTCCTGCCAGCCCCAGCTCCGCCCTCTCCTTCCAACATCCTTCTGGGTCCCATCAGCCGGGTTTGGGGGAAATAAGGACCTGGGCAGTTAATTCTGCAGGGCAGGTAGCGCATCGCAGGGATTTGAATGCAAACTGTATCCCATGTACACCCCCCCGCCCCTGCCCCGTACCTGGAACCTGCCATCGCTACATGGCCGTGGTCTCTGCTACATCGCACCACTACACTTCTGCCACCGGGCAGTGACTGCCAGGAGCAGCCATCAAGGTTGCCAACATGAGGACTCGGAATCGCCCCGTGCTGCCGCTTGCCCCCGGCACGGGAAGGCCGTGGGGGGAGTTCAGCCCTTGCCTCTGGCTCGGGGTAAGACTCTTGACGAACAGTCTACCTTAGCCTCCAGCTGCTGCAGTTTAACACGCTTCCACTGGACACAAGCTGGGATGGTTTTCAGATGCTTGCGACCGAGCCAGCTGTAACGCTGATCCAAGGC